>VXAU01003080.1:279983-412079 GCA_013399695.1 Formicarius rufipectus
AAAAGAAAAATTTTAACTCTCAGTGAACAAAATGTTTTATATTTACCCCACTGGGTAGTTCCTTGTGTGCAAGGCTGCAGTCCAGCTGTAGAGTCAAGACCCCAGCTTATTGGTTAGTGCATATTGCTCTGCAGAGCCACAGGTGTGAACAATACATCCTTGTTACACAGTATTTCTAAGATCCAGTAACATGGATTTAAAAACACATTGGGAAATCTGCAGCATTCTTCAAGCTTGGGCAGTAAGTGTCTCATCGGAAGGAAACCACTACAGGTGTAGGACAGTTTTAAAGGGTACTTATTTTCTCCTTAGTTCATGCAGTTACGATATGCATTAGCCTGCCTCCAGTGGATTTGATACTGCTTGTAAGGAAATCTGCCTACAAAATTGTATTTACTTTTTTTAATATAGGTACTAAAATAGTTGAGAAAGGCAAGGATTACTGTTATCAGTCAGGAAACTGATACAGAGGCAGGTTATACAACTTCCCTGAAGTCTTCCAGCAAGTCACTGCCAGCTAGTCCTGCACCCTAACCCTCATGTCTGTCTGCTTCACTAGGCCAGAGACTGAAATCATGCAACAAATATTCATTGATTTCAAGGAGCCTGGAAAATTTCACGTTCCCATGCACCAGTCCCATGCTGCTGTGTTTGAAACAGTGTTGCCAAGAGCTATTCTGTTCTCTCTTGTTGCTTTTTTAAATTTTTACAAAATCTTAACTTTGGCATTGTCTCTCTAGCACAGAGAGATGAAAAAAAAACACCTCTTAAAACCAGATCAAAAGCTGAGTATTTCCTCTCTTGGCCATTTCATCACCATGGTACTGGAGTCCTGTTGAAAACAAAATAAACAGTAAAGCCTTCACATGAAGTCTGTGAAGGCACAAACCTTCAGCTGAGATAGGAATGTTCACCTGTGGTTCAGAGTGACACCAGCAGTAGGGCTGTGTAGGGATTTGCAATGTATTTGGATAAACTTTAAGAAACTAAGTTTATCTAAACACTTCCTTATCAAAGTGTTATCCAAACACTTTGTTAGTGAGGCTGTGAGATTAGGATGTGTGTAAACCTACCACTACTTAAAAACATTTACAAGTTCCTGTGGGATTAGTTTTAGTAACATGGGTATAGATTCAGCAGATGGAGTTGCACTAAGAGTATGGAAACTACTTTTAGGTCATTCCTGTCATAATACTCTCCAAATACTTCAGAAGAGGAGATCTGCCACCTGAAATGTCTTCCTCTCTTTTGAACTCTATTTATTACTCAACTGTTTGTTGGGATTTTGGGGGGGCGTTTGGGGTTTGGAGGTTTTTTTAATTTACTGTTGAGAACCACTGTTTTAAGGGACTTACACAGTGTGGGATGCTGGCTATTATTGGCTTCTGAAGAGTTCAGCTAAGGCCAGTGGAGCCCCTATTCATATGCTGGTGTGGTTTGACTGAGAAAAAATGCGATGTTTAAAACTGAATAGAGTGAGACCATAATGCCTAAAATTAGCAGTCAGGCACTAGGTTAAACAACTGACCCCTTCCAATGACTTTACCCACCAGCCATGAGTTCCTGGTCCCTTCTAAGCTGCTGGGAGAGCAAAGGGAACAGAAAGGTCACATCCTCTGAGCGTGATATTGTGGCCAACAGACCACCAGCTTACATTTCACTAACAAATGTGACAGGAGAGCACAGAGGGACTGTGCCGAGGGAAATACTGTCACTCCGCAGGCTCCAGCCACAGACCACAGGAGTGGTTATTTTGATGTATTTATGCACTAGCAGTGCTGTTGGGATCCCACATTTGCACAGTCCGTGGAGTGGGTGCACTCTGGTTAGCTCAGGTAAGAATACAGACTGGCCACTCCCAGTCAGAGCAGACTGTGTTGACCAGTGGGCAGACACAACTGTTTTGGGAAAGATAAAATGCTGAGATAAGCATGTAGTGATCCTGTGCATGTTATATATCCTACCTACATTCACATGGTTCAAGGAGGTCCTGATCTATGAGCTGGAATTTTGTGCTTAGTTCTGAATTTCTCCTCCGGGAATATAATCCTTTTTTGAACTCTGCTAACTTCTGGCAGCCACAGCATCCTCTAACAACTTCCAGGGGTCAGCTATGCATGTATGAAGAAATATTTATATTCATTTGTTTTAAACCTACCCCATGATCATTTCACTTCTTTTCCCAACTTTATCTACTGCAAGGTTTATCAGCACTCTGTAGCTACAGTTTCAGTCCCTCCTCAATCAATATTATAAGAATTCAATGTTTACAACCAATTTCTGTTTTGACTGCCAGACTAATTTGATATCAGCATTATATTTTGCCAACTCACAATTCGGTCTCACTATAAAAATCATGTATAAACAGTTGACAAAATAGGTTCCTGTCTTTAAGCTGCCACTACATCACAAGTGGCCTTTTCCTTTTTATCTGTGTTAGCTGAACTTCTTTATGATTGCTTGGCAGAGGATCTTGGAGGAGCTTTTTTCAAATCAGTTCCTATTCATTTAGCTTATTGAACATCTCTGAGTTCCTCCACAGGAGAATTTATGAGAGAAATTACTTCAGCTTTCCTGCCATGACCCTCATCCTCTTGGCTTTTTGCATTTGTCATTTTTTAAAGTTTGCTTGGGTGGTTGGTGGGTCAGTCACCCCTCCCTGCCATCCTTTGTGCCCTAAAACATAATTTCTAATCCTCTGCTTGTATTAGAGCTGCGTTCTGTGGTTTGGCCAGGCCACTGATGCTTTTGTAATCAGGAGGTATTTTTTGTAGCAGTACTATCCATTGAACATGTGGGTCTTAAAATGCAAATGGATAGTCCACTGATGCTGGAACAGGGACACTAGGACCAAAGAAAAGAATATCATGTACTACTCAGAAGCCTCATCTCCCAGTTTGAAGTTTATCATCAAGGGAGTGTATAAGCCTGTCTTTCATGCATAAGAAGAAGCCCTGAGTAGCAGTGTTCATTTTAAAAACTCGCTATCAGACAGTTGACATAGCAGCTGACTTTCCTCCAGAACACATCAGTATCAGGCTTTCCAGAGAAACAATCCTCTGTTGTAACGCTGTGCAGCTATTAGCCGTCTCCATCTCACTTCCTGGGGATGTAGAAACCTCACATAAACTTTTTTCCTTTTGCCCCAGTCTGATTTCTGGCAGCACCAGATGAGCTGCAGAGCCTTGGCGCCCCAGCATGGCCTCAGGGAGACAGTCAAAGTGCCGCTGAGTCAGAGGGAAGCATTTCTGGCTGTTCTAGAGACCCTGCTGTTTCATGCCCTGTATAACTGAGTTTGCAGCCAGTAGTAATCCCAGCAAACAACTCTCAAACAAATGTCTGTGTTCAACCAGAAAACATTTTGCTAAACGGTAGCCAATGAACTTCTGCTTTTGAAAGCCCTGGACTCAGAGATAGGATTCAAAACACGTGAAGTAAGTGAAAACCTCATCTTAAGCACAACTTTGGATTTCCTGCATGTGAATTTTTTTCTCTTCCTAAATTTGAGAAAGGAGAAATTGCCTGTTTTTAACACATGAACTGCTATGCAGATATCTGTAAAGGTAGATACAGGGAAGAAATATAAGATTGTGGCTAGGATGGGGATGTGTGGATAGGACTTCAATATCCAGTGTAGGATATATTGCATATATAGGATATTGGATATGGTCTATATCCAGCAAACTGAATTATTTTTCTACCTGCAGAATTATAGAAGGGAATCCAGAGATCATCAGGTTAAAAGCAGATGCCTGATTTTTTTTTTCTTCTGTGACTTGAAAACAAGAGTTTCCTGCTTCTTCTAATTGCATGTCACTAATGTTAATAACAACTGTGCTCCTCTAGTGGATAGGAAGCTGTTTTGTTTTCATAGAAGTAGTTGCTTTCAAATGAAGAGAAGCCATCAAGTTGCCATTTAATTTTAGATGTGACATAACAAGATAAGTGAAACTAACAATAAAAGGGAAATGGGTCACTTCGGGAAGATCAAGTGGCTGATTACTGTGTGAGAACAGCAGGTTCAATCCAAGCCCAAAGAACTCTGTGCCAGGTACAACATCGTGGACCTATCTCACAGTTCACTGGGAGGGGTGCATTGTAAGATCTAAGTAAGCAGTTCTGTTATATGCATATATAGGAATACAAGTAGGAAGGTGCTGTTCATCTCAATTTACCCTCAACTACCCCACTGTCTGTGGCATAGCCTCACACCTTCATGAGTAACACTCTGAAGCCAAGGTGGAATGTAGAAATTCTGTTGTTTTGCTCAGAAAAGCCAGTCACAAGTAGATAGTTTGTTATCAGATACATTTTAGCATTTCTGGAGTACACCACACTGTTTTCTCCAGCTGATGACATCACTCCATTCTCAGTGAAATGGAAATAGATCTCAAGTACTGCCTGTGATACTTCAGTGCATAGTGGTAGCCCTGGGGCAGTTTTTCCTCCAAATAATTTGCTCTTTCTTTCTCACACCAAATGCAGTTTCAGGGAGGAGAGGTAAAAACAGAGACATAAAAATCAATGAACAGAAAATTAAGTGTTGTAGTTCTGCTGTGAATGCACATGGAGAGGAGTATGACTCCTTGGGCCAACTGTCAGTGAAACTATGCAGTTGTCAGTAGTGCTGTGCTGTATAAACAAGCCTTTAAGTAAGGATTCCTCATCTTCTAGAATATTTCAGTATCCATCAAGTCACTGATTGTCATGTTAGATGTGACATGTAGTTGTTTCCCTGTAGACGTAAGTGTGGACATTGCTAATTCAGATAAAAAACCCACTAATTCCAGCCACGTTTTTATGAAAGAATCTCCATTCCTGGATGGTTCAGTGGCGATATGGGAACATGGGATTGGGTTTCCATCTCATAGGCTGTGCTTCTAGCATGACAGGCAGCAATTTCAGGTGTGTGTTGGAGCTCCTCTGCAGCCTTTGTAAAATGCACAAGGAAGCTTTTATTTTGAAGTGCTTTTATGAGATGCATTAGCATGAAGTTCCATGTTGCACTATTAACTATTCCAGAAACAGTCTGCAGGCTAAGATTGAAATATTAATTAGTGCTTTTATAAAACCACTTAGGCTTCCGTAGTACTTCTTGTCTGAGAGGCCAGTGGCCGAAGGGGTTCCTTCATTTGAATGACACATTTTTGAAAGTAAACGGTGAGTGTCAAGGCAGTGACCAAACAAGGAGACAGTCACTTTAAAACTATGCAGTGAGAACTAATTCTTTCCTCCACCATGCACAACTTCAAGCACATGAGCTTTCAAACATGTAGTGCAAGACCAGCTAACTCTTGTTGTTTCTTGTTTTATTTGACTACTATGCAAGTACTGGATTGAAGCCAAAGAATTCAGCCTCAGCACAGGCAGCACTCAGCAGCGCCAAGCCTGGAGAAGCCCTCCGGCTCTGAAGTTGTGTTTGGACCCCAGTGTCTGGGAGGAAGGGAAAGTCATCACCCTGAGAAAAAAGGCTAATCATTGTGCCATTTGTGACCACTCAGATGAGCTACCGAGTAAGCTGGGAGGGCAACTCTGCCCTGTTGTCTTATCTTCTGGTGAGGACATGGAAAGGACAGGAAGCCACAGGGGCACTGAGGCTGGTGGTTTGCTGTCTGTTACATGCATATAACTGGGCTTGTTGAGCCCTTAATGGACTTGTTCGATAGTCAATATCTTACTCAGGCTCTTGTCCTGGTTTTTGTTTCTTTGGACTGTGTTTGGAAGCATTACATTTCTATTCAACTGCTTCCTAGTCTTTGGAAATATTGCAAGGAAGAATGCAGAATCCCATTAGCTGAAAAAGTCAATGCACTTTCCAACAGAAGAAGAAATCCTATGAAAATTTAAGCAAAGTGGTATGAATAATACTTGCTTTTCACTAGCAATAGCATTTTGTAAGTAGAATTAGATCAAAGAACTGTAGATTAATCAAATAATGATTTTTCCGCATGGAGGTAATGTCTCTGGATAAAACACTGTGCCCATCTATGACACTTGGTTGTCTCTGGGATATTTATTCTTGAAAATTCAGCAGCAGAGTGACTGACACACTGGCTTGGCAAGCTGGGGTAGGAGTGGAAACCATCCTTCAGAGAGTTCAGGCTCTCTCTACTTACATCTGTGAAGCAAACCTGCCTCTCCTCTTTGCATAGCAAGGCAGAGAGGAGAGGAGACCAGTCACTCCTACTCCCTGACTGCCAATGACAAGCCCTGTTTGGGAATATACATGGTAGTGGTGCAATATCTTTTGTCTTGAGTTTGAAGTTTCTGCATAGAGTCTCAGAGAAGACCATGCAGCCACATCTGGAACAAAAAACAGCATGTACAGGACTTGCAGGTGCTGTTAATAGTAATAGCAGGTAATGCTAGAGAATTCATTTTAAATTTCTAGTACCTGGAATTATACTTCTCCATTTTATAGCACTGCAAAAGTCCCCCACTGATGAGCAATAAAATTCATAAGCAGTAAAGAGATCAGATTGCATTGCAGTAAAACCCTGTTCTAAAGGGTTTGCATGGAACAAAATTTTAATGAACAATTATGAAGGAGAATTGTCTTTCTCCTCGTCACATTTAGGTGGGTACACCTGCCCGTGCGAGCTAGCCTGACCCTGTCCTTTGTGAACAGGCAGGTCCCAGGCAGTGCCACCTCATGGGCCTGCCCTGGTGGACAGTCGTGAGGCCAGCCTCACGTGAGTGGGAGGAGAGCTCCATTGTACCAAGGCATGTCCTGACACATTGTTGGCCTCAAGGCTGCAGAACAGGACACAGACAGTAATGTCACTGCAGGTGGATGTCCTAGTGGAGTTTGGGGAGGTCAGGGTCCCCCATGGGTTTGGATGGGCATTGAGCCCCTTCTGCCTGGGACCTGCAGCCAGTCCAACGGTGTTGTCAGCTGCCAGTCCCTCAGCTTGACACTGGCCTCATGGGAAGGGGTATGGAGGTGGCAGCATGGTTTCTGAGGTGTGCAGGACCCACGCTGGCCAGCCAACCTGCTGCCTCATCTCTACCTTCCCCTGCCCTGCTGCCTGCACATGGATTTTGGCAGAAGCCTGTTCAGCCATGAGGGCAGAAGAGCCTTCTGAGTGGCTGTCATTTCCAGTTTTGTAATGCTGTGAAGCTGATCTCCAGGCCTGTGAAATTACTTCCCATGATTCTTAGAAATCAGCTCACACTAGGGTTATGTTAAACCAAATTTGTGGTATTTTAAAATATAATGAAAAATTAGTTGACTAGGAGGGTATATTTTTACTCAGGTTTGCTGCCCACTTGCTGATAAAAATGGCAGTGTTCTGTTTCCATTTGATTAAATAAAGAAATGGCATGTTCTCCAAACTCAGAGGTTGATATGTAAGGACTGAATGAAAACAGATGCCCCTCTGCCTGTTAAAAGAATAATAACAAAAAAGATGTTATGGTGGGGTATCTGAAGAACAGAGAATCTCTCCATCCCCTTTTCCCTCTTCCAGGCTGTGACCAGTTCTTGGTAACGTTAATATTAGGGACTCTTGGGTTTTGTTTACTGCTGAGTGACTGCTGCTAGGTGATGTTGATTTTTTTTCATCCCAAGGGCTTCACTTGTTCCACTGCTCGTTGTACCGTGCGGTTTTGGAGATTCAGACAGCCCTTCCGTAAACGGACTTTTACTTGGCAAACAGGGGCATGATTTTTAGAAAAGTGGTGAGGGCATCATCTCCAGAGATGAGTCAACAGCTGGGCAACACAGAGCAGAGGAGGAAAAGTTTTTCGGCTGCCCTGCATGCTCTAAAACAAGCATTCCCGAGCGTATCCAACTTTTTCTTCTTTGCTTTCTGAAGTGACCTGCAGTTGCAGCCCCTCCGACCTGGGTAAACTGCGGCCGGACGGAGCTGCGGGGGCTGGAGCAGGCGGTGTGTGCGGGGCTGGAGCAGGCGGTGTGTGCGGGGCTGGAGCAGGCTGTGTGTGGGGGGCTGGAGCAGGCTGTGCGTGCGGGGCTGGAGCAGGCGGTGTGTGCGGGGCTGGGGCAGGCTGGCTGTCCCGCTCCGCAGGCTCACTTCCACAGTCTGCACCGGGAGCGATTGGCTCTCGCGGATCATGTGGGAGAAGCCGGAATCCCGAGCTGTAGTAGCTGTTGGCACTCCTTTTTCGTTTAAAGCGCTCCCTGTTTGCAGCTCCCCGGGGCTTGTTGCCTCGCTGCTGTCGTTGCGCTGATTCCAGCCCGGAGCGGGCTGCAGGGAGCGGAGATGCTGAGGCAGGTGCCCCGGGCCGCGGGCACGGGCTGCTATTACCTGAACGCCGTGTCCCCCGAGGGCCAGGAGCTGTACTGGCGCTGCGACCAGCCCGCCCGGCGCCCTCCCTACAGGACCAGCAGGATTCTCGCCCGTCACCAGCTGGTGACAAAGATTCAGCAAGGTGAGTTACTGTCAGGAGCGCTCCTTTGCCTGGCGTTGGCGCAAGGTCCGCTGGTCTCCTATTTCGTAAGAGAGCAGGTTTTAGTGCCTCATATTTCAGGCTGTTTTCCTGTGGTTATTCCAGTGTAATCTGGCTTGAATCAGAGTTTGAAATAGTCATTCATACTTTTCTGTTTCCACACATGCATACGTATACAGACAGCCAAGAGACAAACACTAGTGCACGATTAGTTATTTAACTAAATTACCTTTTAATCATAAACTACTGTGGTATCTTAGGTGCTGAACTTCGTCTTTTCTGACTGTCAGAACATTTACTGACACGACTACATCTGCTCCAATTGCTGCACGTAAAACCTGCCTGTGGTTATAGATGGTCATCTATGGTTGAAAAAGAAGCAGAAGTCCAGTGAGACTGGAAGATGGCAACTGGGAAAACATCCTTTGGAAACTCTCAGAGGGTTAGAAAAGTTGCCACATATCCTTAATTGCCGACTAGGCTTTCTGCAGCTACTTAAGCAGTTACCTAGGCAGTCACTCCAAATATATTGTTTTTTTTCTGAAGACATATCCATGGCACTGAAGCTAATGCAGATTGGCCTCAGACCAAATCTTCTGACCTGTGCATGCAATTTAAAATCATCTTCAGAATGGCTAATGTGAAGATAAAAACCCTAACCAACTATACTGATTTTTTCTGTATGAAAAAGCAAATCAATACATAATTGTGTATTGATCATAGTTTTATATGGCATCCTGTTTCCAAGCATGCCAGTTTCCAAAGTGAATGTGGTCCTACACGCAGAAAAATGTGTTAAAAAAAGATCCACAAGATAAGACATTTTCTTGGCAGCTTGCAAAAAGGTATTTGATTCTGCTAACTAGAGTGGGCAATAGAGTTGTCATCGTTTACTGTCATATCTGACAAATGTCACAGAAACCGGTGTAAGCTTCGGACCTGCAGCAGTTAAATTGAGTGGCTATTTCTGTGTGTTGCTTTCCAGTAAGTTTTTTTATATCTGTGCCTGTTGAACTCTGGCAGAAGTACAGGGATAGAGTGATGAAATTTTATTACATTTATAAAGAAAACAATGCATAATTCTTGGGCCAGTTTTAAAAAGATGAAAAAGATAATTTCTGTGGCAATTAGGAAAACGTGGTTATTTGCAAGGCAGTCTCAGGAACTGGTTGTGTTTGAAGGATACTGGTCCTCACTGGAGCTCTGATTTCAGGAAGGATATTATGTCATTCTGTGTACTCAGTGTACAGCCTGAACTGAATGGAAAGAAAGGGTAATTTATTTCTCTGCAGGTTTATTTGAAAATGTTTTGGGTGCAGTGCTAGTACCACCTTAGTGTTCAAGCAGCATCACCTGAGGATATGGTGGATTAACACACCTCTTCTACCTGTCATGGTGCCTGTTTAACACTCCCTCTTGTAATCCATAGCCTGCCCAGGACAGCGAGGGCTGTCAAAGCTACCCGGCAGTGCCGAGACTTTGGAGGGGCTGCATGGTGGGACAGTGAGGAGTTTCACATTGTAGTTTTCCTTCCTGCAGCTTGTTGCATGGATGGTCAGTCTGTGGTGAATGACTTCTGCTCCTCTTTTGCAGCTTTCCGACATGTCCTCCACAGCTCTGTGAAAATTATATTGGTGTAGTGCCTGAACATTACAGTTCAGTAGATGAAATATTTGTGTATCTTGGATCACTAATGATACACTTTTGCTTCCTTCACTTCTTTTATTGATGTTAAACAAGGAACAGGATCCACTGCTGGTTGTGTCTGTTCATTAGCAATAAGGAAATTATGTGTGCAGATAGGTGGTCATGTCTGCCTATGAGTCCATATGTAGGAAGTCACATTTATAGTGCACAACCATAGCCAAGGCACACGTTTTTTTCTACAGAGCCCCAAGTAATAGCTAATTTGATACAAACAGCTGTGTTAACAATACCAGAAAACCTAAGTCTAGCTAATATAACTCAATCTGAAACCTCTGCTTTACACTCCGGGTAAAAAACCTGGACCCATCAGGCACTCACAAGACTTTGACCATGTTTTGCTGGATCAGCATGTCACCCTCTGTGCTTGCCTTGTTCAGACTGTGTGCAGTGTAAGGGTGCTGAATCAGTATTAGTCTCTATTCTAGAGGGTACTGACAGAGTTTTGTAATATGTGTGGAGGTATCCTCCTTTAGAGGTGAATGAGTTTTACCCCATTGACAAATGGGATTCATAACTAATGGAGTGCCACAGAGGAACTTATCAGTAATGTATTATAAAGTGGATCACGGGATGCAAGTTGATAAAAGAAACTTGCTTTCAGTCATCCAGTTGAGTAAAGCATTTAAATCATTATTTAGTTGCTTGAATTTGTATATTTGAATCATACATTTTAAGGCCACTAAGACAAAGCATTTGAACACAGCTACTCCAGTTCTTCTGTTAGCATCTCTCCAATCTAATAATTTGAATTATAGGATATGTTTAGAAAAACATCCAGCCTACATTTTAATATCACTGGAACGGTGAATCCTGTCTGGTTAATTGCTTTGCTGAAAACAGATCTGCCACATGTTTAAGTGCTAACCTGCCTTGGGGCTTGTTTGAATACCTGCTCTCTACTTCATACCCAGATATTTTTCAGTTGCTGGTTTTCAGACTGGAGGCATCCACTAGGGAAAATTTTACACCAGGGATATTTTTTCCTTAGTGAAAGAAAGGATTTACAAAATCACAACATATCCAATGTCTAAAGCAGTCAGGGCTTCAATTCCTGGTTCAGTAATGCAGTGCAATATAAAGTGCTGCGTATCCTATAATTTCAGGCATTATCTGCCTATACTATCCTAAACCATACTAAATTATCCTACCAGGCAATACAGCTTTTCTTCCTCCTTTAGAAAATCATTTGCTGAAAAAGCCTTCCTTTATATTTTCCTTTGGTGTTAGTTAAAAATAAACCAAATGACTCATTAGAGGAATTATACTACTTAATCAGTTCTAAAAAGAAAATCACCACAAGGGAAATGACAGGAACCAGACTGTTATTTCAATCAGATCATACTTTGAAAGTCCTAAATATTTGGTTCATGTACACCACTGACTCTTTGAGACAGAATTATGATGTGGCATGTAAATGTGAGTAGTAATTATCTGTCTGATATTAAACAGGTATTTTCAAAATGTGATCTTTTTGATGATTCCCTTTCCCTCATAAGCCCCTTAGTTTCCATACTGAAGGGGACACATGTCTCAGCATAAAGGAACAGGGTGTAGCATGCTGGTCTGAGGTATTTGTTCAAACTGTGTATGCAGTAACTGTATGGGAATTCATTAGAGATTACTCATGTTTCCTTTAAATAAATAAGGTGGTGACTTTCAAGAATTTATATTACATGAGTCACAAAGTTGTTATTTCTTTCACAGTACATGGCTAAATTCAGTGCAGAACAGAAAATACAAAAAGCTACTGTAGGTAAAAAGCAATGAAGAATTAAGCCCATACTTTGAAAACTTCAAATTGGAATCATTGACTGTGCAGTACAAGTAGAGTGTAAGTCAAAGTGAACAAAGTCACATCTGCCCCAGCATAGCTAGGTGTCACTGGTAAAGAAATTTTCCCTTTCATCTACAGTCGAATTTGATTCTTAGTCTGCATGTTCAGTAAGAAAATAATCTGAAGAAACAAATGAAAATATGACAAATTCCTGTTCTCAGTGAGCAAATTCCTGCCCACAGTGCGTAATGCTCTGTGATTTGTCTCAGTTTATGTCCACAGGCAAGAGCAGTTGAGGAAGATTGTTTGATGGAGCGATCTCAGACTTTAACTTTTCAAGGCAAGCTCTCCAGTATCAGCAGATGTCTTATACTCTTATGTGTTGCAAGTTCAGTTTTGATCTTTTATATGTACTATTATCTTTGTGTCACCCAGATTTGTCTGGTTTGAGCAAGTGTTAGAGGTGCAAACAAATACACTTTTCTGTCTTGCAGTTTTCCCTTTGGAGTTAGTTCAGTGTGTTTTAATTCTCTTTTTCTAAGCATGAATGAAGTTTATGGAAAGTGTTACAGGGGCATGCAAGTGACTTGGCAAAAAAATATGAAATTTAGGTGACTTAAAACCTGTTGATGTACCGTAAGCTATAATATACTCCCATGTTCAAATGGAGAACAAGGAGGCTGCATTAAGAAATCTCAGATCATATTCTTGATATGCACACAGCTATGGATTACAGGATGGGAAATGGGATACAATTCTAGAATTAAAGACTATGATTTTGGTTGGAGATACAAAGAAGACAAAATATGGTTGTACAGACAGCCTGAGCCATAGCACTTATCATGTTCTGGATGCTGGCCACTTTACCTACACATATGTAAACCTCATTGTCTGAACCCAGCAAAGTAAAAGATTAACCAATAAGATTCAGCCTTGGTTGTAATGATACAATCACCTTCACTTAGGTCATCTCTGACCAGTGCCAGTGATCTACTGCCTCCAGAGCTTGTAAATCAGTAAGTCAAGGCAGAAGCCATTTGTAATTCCTTTTCAATTCCCAGTGCCTCTGCTTGTGGTTGTTCCATGTGTACAGTCCAGCCCAGGTGTACAGGAGAGGGCAGAACTGGGGCTGGTGTGGAGTACCAGGAGGAACATCCTTAGCTGCAGAGCTGCCTTGCAGACCTCTCCTGGCACAGGGTCTGTCACCCTCTCCTCCGTCAGATATGCATGGGGTACATGTGTGCTCACAGCAGTGGGAACTTCGGGTTGGTTGTTTCATACGGTATCCAAAGGCCCTTTAGAAACTAAGACCTATGTCACATGAAGTTTCTTCCCCATCTTCTCATCTCCTTACACAGTCTTTCCTTAAGTCCTTAGTCCTAGACAGAAGGAACTAGTGTTTTTCAATTAAATAATAGGATTTCTTTTAAAATACCTTTATTCTATACCTGTACTCTGAAATGGTTGAAGTACTTATGTGAAACTTAACACACAAAAAAATAAAGTGAACATCCTAAGGGATATTTATAAACTCAGAGTGCCCTGAGATGTGTTTCTGTTTTTAAAAAAGAAAGTGAAAGAGTGCAGTCCAGCTAATTAACGTTTTAAAAGGTTGTGCTTCATAAACAACAGGACATTTGAAAGGGAGAAACCATCACTGGAGCCGCTACCCGGAAAAGGGTTCAAAAGCTGAAGTTATCAACAGATACTTGTGTGATATGTATAAAGAAGTGGCCTGTGTGATACTGGAGATTGAACTGAATGATAATAGTGGCTATTTCTGGCCCTATAGCTTCACAGCCACAAAGTGTCAGTGACACTTCTGGCACATGCAGGTTGGACACCAAGAAGTGAATCTTGGCTCTCCTTTAAAGTTAGGGGACTTTTGCTCTCTTTCACTTAGAGTGGGATTTGAGCCAAGGTAAAATCTCCAGACTTTCTTGTTTTGAAATTGTCTGTGATGAAATGTACAGGTGTAGTTGTGCTTTATGTCTTCTGTACTGACCATGGAGCGCACTGTATTTCATGTTAACCCTATCGTGTAATCAGAGGCAGTACTATTAAAAGGCATTTAAGCCAATAAATGCAAGATGTATGCTCAATAAATGAATCATTAGAGTAATAATAATTGGGGGCATTTTAGTTTAATTTTATAAAACTCATTGTAGTATGTAAAATGCTACATAACAGAAGTAAAATATAAATGACCCACAAAAATAGATTAAGAGAGTATGTACTCAGTCTCTTATGTCTGTGTTTATACAGAAATCTCTGAAAACAGAGTGCAGTATTTGTACCATGAGCACTGTGTTAATTTAAAAAAATTCGCAATTTTAGGTTCTAGCCAGATATTTTTCTTTCTAGGCAACAGATAATTGTAGACTTTTTATTTTTATTAAAACGTGAGATACGAAGTAATTGATAGCATCTTAGCCATAGTTGTTGGGTTTATCTTACTCATTTCATACAATATTCTCAGACTTTTAGTTGCACTTAAACATATGAGCTGTTTGATACAGAGCATCACATATGTTTGGATTAGTGTGTAAGTGCCCTAACGGACTGAGCAAACCAGGCCCTCGTAGGTAAGTTACAAAACAGTTGTCCATAGTTCAATCTGTTGCACCTTGTAATAGTCACTTTTGAGGGCAAAAGGATGAATTACATGGCCTGTGAGCTTGACCCAGTATATAGCAGTTATGTAATTTCTTATTTATACTCATTTTACAGGTATTTAAATGTGACAAGTCAGTAAACCCTCATCTTCAAACCTCATGTTGCACTTTTTGCTTAAAACCCTGTTGAGTTTCCCCTTTCAGGTTCAGTTCAACACGTCAGCTGACCTTACTAGAGAAAATTATCATAACACTAGCTGCACACCATAATATAATGGAGGAGAGGAGGGTTTGAGCTTCTTGAGCTGTTCAAGAGTTGGCAGTATGATTCAGAGAACTTGGGAATATTATTGTTTAGCTAAAAAGGATGTGAGTGACTCAGTTTGAAAACATCTTGTGGGTTTTAGTCTCTCATCTATTGCAGGACTGAGGAGTTTAATTCTGCCAGGGGAAAACAATCACTCCATAGCAGTTTGGAATACATGGGATTTTGACTAACATAGATGCACTGATGAGCAAAATTACTGTCCTTGTGAAAAGTTAGGTGACCATGTAGAAGTAACTTAGTTTAAAACACGGGCAGCAGGGAATGTCTTAAGTAAATACCATGGTGAAACATAGCAGACGTTTTGCTTTCCACTCGAAGTCCTTTGCCAAAGAAGGACTCAGTCATGCAACTTATTCAGGTGAATCTTCCACTGTACTAAAGGGGCAAAGTAATACATCCTAATAATGCCAGCTGGTATTGTTTTAATGAGTTAGATGTTACAGACCTTTGACCATAGTTGTTCTCTCTTTTAATCAGATTGTGTTTCAAAAAGGTCTTTTTGTGTAAGGAAAGTTTTCAGGATTTGGAACCAATATATGTATTTATTTATTTATTGTCATCTCTGTCATTTCACCCTAATGGCCTAAAGGGAATCTGATTTTTTCCCCTCTTAATGTGTCACTAGTGTCTTTCATGGTTTGTTTATTTTATTGATTGTACCGTGATTGTTTCTAATTCTCCATCACTTGAGTGGTTTAGGAGTATGGATAAAAGCAGTAAGTTCAAAATGGAATCTCTAATTCAGTTCTAGCCTTCATCCTCTTTAGTCACAAACACATATCCACTGGCATCCCCCACCTGCCAGCCCTCCCATTTTCTGGGAGATTGCTCAGCTTCCTTCCTGAAATCACATTTTTAGGGAAATACCACAACCTCAGCATTAAGGAAAGGCAGTACAGCTTTTACAGTTGCATGGGCCCAGAAGTGAGGATGATGGTACAGCCGTTACTTCTTGGTAACACTTCTCTGCAAGGAACTGCTCCTTCTCCAAGCCCCCCAGCACATGTTGAACCATGTGGTTTTTCCTTGGATCTCTGACAACTCTTTCCCTTTCATTACTGCATGCATCTTCTGGGCCATTGCTTCAATGTGCATTGTCAATATTCTTACCAGAAGCTCCTGCTTGCAGGTGTTCAGTGTTAACGCTTCATGCTCTTGTGTTGGTGTGGCCGTAAAGTGTCCCTCTCAGTCTGAGGGGGCATGTCTGTACTGCTAAATAAAAAGGATGGGAGATGAGCTTGAAGTACTCTGGTCTGCTGAGCAGATGACTCCTTGGCTCTGTTTCTCCATCTGGCTCAGCTCGGAGCAAATTTGTGGGAGAGAGGACTAGTTGTAGGTAGTGAGGACATGAGCTGAGTGATGCCACTTGGCCAAAAAATGAGAATCAGTCTGTGTTTCATTCAGCAGTGTAATTGTAACCCCCCTTGCCACTGCCACAGAAGGTGCAAAATGAGGAGAAACCTTGCTCACAAGGTCTAAGGATCTAATACTAAAGTTTCTGCAGTATTACCCCCCCCAAAAAGGTAATACAATTTTTAATGTTTGAACTTTGTGATGGAAGTATACAAAAGTAAATGTATCCTATCATGGACTGCCAAATTTCTGCAGACATGCAGAAGTAAATTCTGTTAAAAAGCCAACTGTTTTAATATTTTTCATGATTTCATAGTGCAGCAGTTTATATTAGCTAACCATAATCCCATCCTTCTTCTTTTGAAATCAATATCCTGAATCTGTGTAAGATAAGAAATTCCAAAGACCACTCAATATAATTAGATCATATTGCTCATCCCAATAACTGCAGCATCATCAAGTATCCTTCCAAAACACCTAGTATTTGAAAAGGTACCAAAGATGTAAGATGACTCAAGATTTGAAAAGGAAGCTTTATCTCTGTCAGCACTTGGATAGCACAAATATAGGACTTGCATGAAATGCACAGGCTTTTTCCATCGTCTTAGCTTCAGGAAGCAGCAGAATGTTTAGTTTTCCTTAGTCTTCAACTGATACAGGAGTGGGAGTCTGGACAGGACAAGACTCTCAGAGCCACACAATGTGGCTATTTCATAATATATCTGGCAAACTTTAATGTTCTGTGGGATGAATCTAAGTTTTGTGTCTTTAATTGCATCTGATGGTGGCAGCTGAATATCTAATCATTTTGTAACTTCAGAGGTAATGGCTTTCTCTTCCTGCAAACATTTATCTGAGGGGGATAATGGAAAATCCAAAAGTTAACGCTTGGCACAGATGGTGATGCAGTAAGTCTTTGGCTTGTAATTTTTTTCCCTTTTCATTTTTACGGCTGTATTTGTATATATATTTCTGAGGACATTTTAAAACTACCATTCTGTCAGCCTCACTTCATTAAAAGTGTGGCAATCTGCCTGGGTCTTATCCAGAGTTAAAAGGAGTTTCTTGTCTCTCTTGAATTCAGCAAACATCCAGCTATATCTGTTTTAAAAGTTCCTTCCAAATTAACAGACTGAGATATTCAGAATACTTTTTCCAAAACTGTTTTATCGTTCAAACTGATGATTCTGCATTGAAACTAGACACCTTTGCCAAAGATGAGCCATTGCAGCAAAAGCTGCATTTCATCCCACTGCCTGAGTGCTGTAGCCTAGATCAAATAATACTGGCACTGATTCATGGCCAGGATTGCTATATCTTCATCCAGTGCTTCACGCTGAGAGCCAGAGCTGTCTTCATCCTGTTGATGGCTTATCAGACATCAAGTCAGTAGTGCTGCCAAAGGAAATATGTGGCTGCAGTTCACCTCTGAGACACTTCAGGCCATCACTCCCCAGCAATTCACAGCCGTGTTGTCCTCCATGGTTGCCAGCAAGAGGCGATGGGATGCCCTTGCACTCGCATGTGGGGCAATTGTCTGTTCAGACTAAGAAGGATGTGTTTACCAGCAGCCTCTGAAGAAAGGAAAGAATTTCTGGTGACATTTTAATTCTCTTTTATGCAGAGCTATTTTTAGACGGTACTGCTGCCAGTCATATCAAATGCTTTGTGTCTTTTGACTTTTCACTGAACTGCATAATAAGCGTTTCAGCTCTCTGATGCATAATGGCTGTGTTATTTGCTGAAAGTCTTATTATTTCGAGTAGCCTCTTATCTGAAGATCAGTTCATTAGTTCTGGCCTCTGAAGTTTGAAAGGAAACAATTGCAGTTGCTAAAAAAAAAATTAAATTACATTTTGTTTCATTAATACTTATTTTCTCTAATAATGGGGTTCTGAAATCTATTTTAGGACTCACAAAGCAGATGAGCCACATTTCAAGGCTGCAGTCTGGCCTCTGACATCCACAGTTGAGTTGTTAAGCTGGATGAGAGAACTGGGCTATTATTGAGGGACATTTATTTCCGTTTCCTTTATCTGGATTATCTCTGTAGTCAGAGAGTGCAAACCAGTTTGCACCTCAGGTGCTCATGAAAAGCCAAAGCAGTGTGAGCTGCAAGGAGGGGTCACTTACATTCCTGTTAGCCCTGTTGTGCACTGTTGCCTCCCATGGTTTCTAGTCCAGGGGTTACTCAGATCCACAGAATGTAGCTTAGAGCCCAGCACGTGGTCAAAACCCACCCCTGAAGTACTGCTGTGGCTCTGTCACTGCTGGCAGAAAAGCTTTTGGGGGAATGGAGCTCAGGTGCATGGACATGAGATGTCAGATGGACAGACAGGAGAGCAGAGTTGGATCGTGTTGGCTGATTGCACTGTGGTATAGAAGCTGAGCAAGTCAGTTTTCCTGGTTTTATCTGTCTGTCCATTTGTTTATAGATATTTTTATACAGATATGAGGTTGCTCGGCCTGGATAAGAGAAGGCTCTAGGAGACCTCATTGTGGCCCTTCATTACTTAAAGGGAACTTGTGAAAAAATGGAGAGCAACTTTTTACATGGGCAGATAGTGATAGGACAAACAGGTGTTAAACTAAAAGAAAGGAGATGTAGATTAGATGTTAGGAAGGAAATTCTTTACAGTCAGAGTTGTGAGGCAGTGGAACAGGTTGCCCAGAGAAGCTGTGAATGCCCTGTCCCTGGCAGTGTTCAAGGACAGGTTGGATGGGGCTGTGAGCATCCTGGTCTAGTGGAAGATGTCCCTGGCCATGGCAGGAGGTTGAAAATAGATGATGTTTAAGGTCCTCTCCAATCCAAACCATCCAGCATTCTATGATTAATTCTATTGTATTTTTATATATATTTGTACATACATTTATGTAATTTCATAAGCCTAAAACTTAGATTTCTGAGAACACTAGACACTCCAAGTACAAAGGTTTCAACAGTTCACTGTTGCTGGAAATGGCAACAACCCAGAATTTTCTCATCCACCCAGAGTGCACAGTACCAAATTCTGTAATCCACCCTTGTCTTTTTGCAGAATATCTTGTCAGCTCTTAGAGTTGTGACACAAATACAATTCTGTAGTAAGGAAACAGATTTATATAGAAATTAAGATTTCAGAAAGTACAGAAATCAATAGTTTAGCCCTGTGTAACTATCATGTCACCGTCCTGCTTTGCTTTATTCTAACAGTAATCCTGTCCATACTCTCCCAGCAATGGGGGAGCTGGTCTCCAGAAAATCTCCAGAAAGTTCATTGGCTCTCTGTTAGCCTTCAATTAGAACGAATGGCCAGGGTTGCTCAAGCTATCCTCATCCAGACTGGCTCTACAAACAGCAGCCTGCAAAACATGTGATATGAGAAAAAGAGTGTATGTTACTTTTTCATAGGCCTGATTGGGAAGTGTTTCCTGCTTCCCTGGCAGTGATGGCATTTTGAACTGGTCATGCCTGACATTCAGTTATTTTTTCATAAGTAAGCACACACAAGTCATTCAAGAAACCATGTGCTTAGGTAATTTTAACTAAGTAATTATGTGTTATTCAGAAATTTCTCAGACCTCTGAAGTCACATTGTTCTACACAGCTTTGGAACACTGCTGTGGAAGAGTTTGGTTAAGAAAGATGCTGTATTTCTGTTGGAGTCTTCATTGGGCGTGGAGGCCTAAAAGTTGTTGTACAAGCAGGAAGACAGTCTTCACTAGCCACTGAGAGTGATGCTACTTGAGAACTAGAGGTAGCCTAAAAAAATCCCCCATCCTAGGCCTTTAAAGAGGATCAGTATAAAGCTATTGGCATTTTCACTGTATCTCTGCAGAGCCACTGACTCCCCAAATTGGCAAGGCATTTTAGAGCTCCACAGTGCCTGCCGAATGTTTGTGAGAACAGAAAGTTTTTGAAACATGCTGATCCAATAAAGAGTGCTTTTAAAATACAATTTGAATACAGAGTACATAGAATTTTAAGGATAAGAACACAAGTAATTTCCTGCATATCTTTTCTTGTTGAGCAAAACATTTCTGTTACTAGAATGCTTTCTTTCTCCTGAGCATCTGAAGGTGACAGAATTTTTTTGGTTCAGACTGTTGCAGATAGCTTGTTTTTTAGAAAACTTCTGAAAAAATGGAATTGCAGAATAATTGCCTTTAGTGAATATTCAGTAGGGATGGCCACAATCCATTTAAAGTGAATCAAAAATATGCCACCCATTTTTTTAAAGTATTCCTTATTGACTATGTAGCAGCTGGAAAACTATAGCAAGTTTTAATTATCCTCAGGAAACAAAAAGCTCTTGCCAACACATGCTGGTTATTATCAGCAGCTGCTGTATGCTGACATACTCTTTCAGCATATATGAGGCTCAGCTGTCTTAAATAATCATTGTAAAATGTAAAATAGATTTATAGTGATGATAATTTCTTGTTAGATACTTAACTACTGATGTAATTCATACTGAATTTAGGTTCACTTCCTTGTTTAAGCTACAATAAAATTACTTAAAATCATGATTAATGTTTCATACAAGAGGTGCAAATAGTACTGGAAAAAGTAATGAACTATGGTGTTTTTTAAACAATTAATTAAAAATTCCCTGTTGTCATGGTTTTAGCATTTGTATAAGTATAAAATTTTACTTTCTCCTTTTGAATAACAATTACTACAACTTTATTGAAATGAAAATGTTACAAATTAATTTGCTGATATAAGCAAAAATCTTTATATGTCTTCCTTCTATTAGCAGAAGTGGATATCTTGGCAGTGGATGTTGTCAAATTAGATGCTGCAATTCTGTTTACTGCATAATTTGGCAGGGTTTGGTTTTTTGATGACTAATGTACTCTTCAGAATCTGAGACACAATAAATACATGCAACATTTGTGCTTTAGAAATGTTTAGAAAGACACATAGCTATAGTAAATTATTTTTCCATGTATCTTGAGACTGCATCTGCTTCAAAATGGAAAATTTGTAACTGACTAATTTTTATGTTCTCCATGGTCTCTTTTAATTTTGCACTGACTAAGTACAAAAGGTATCACGCAATCTGTTAAATGTTTTGTTGGCTCCAAGGCAATTTTGGACCATTTCTTGCTCACATAAGTGATTGACAGAGATTTGTTGGTTTCTGTTGTGAGTCTTAACATGGAGGGAAATGTTACATTCAAAAAACTGGACTCGGCATTTTAAGAAGTTCTTCAATATGGATTCAAAATATGCCTGAGACTCCAAATAGTTCTATTTTACTGAAAAGATTATTGAGTTTTGAACCTGAGTTTTCACCCAGTCTGGTTTTAATCAAACCATAGTGTACTAAAATACAGTTCTGATTCTAGTTTTAAGTAGGACTCAGGTGACATTTACACAGGCGGTGTCCACGTGGTTACACAATGTCTTCACATCAGCTGTATAAGGCACATATTACTTTACTGTCTTAGAGACCCAGAGTTCAGATCCCTGAACAGATCCCAGCAGAGAAAAACACTGTGCTGAAAAGAAAACAAAACAAACAAAAAACAAACCCAAACCAAAAAAGCTCTAGTTTGCTGACAAAAAATAATCTGCAGGAGCATCACAGTAATGCCACTGAGTGCAAGAAACAGTCCTGATTGTGGTCTTGTGTTCAGAAATCATGACTAGTTGTTTGATAAGTTTGATTCACCGAAACTTAGTAAAGCCTCCAAAACTTCAATGGACAAGAACTGCCCAGACATCAGGGCCAAAGACTTTACAGAATCACATAATAATTTAGACTGTTAGTGTTCATCCAGTTCAGCTCCTGCTCAGGAAAAGGACAGCTCGATCAGGTTGCTTGGGGCCTGGTTTAGTTCTGAGTATCTCCGAAGACTGATATACAACTTTCACAACTGCTCTGGGCAACTTGTACCAGTATTTGACCACCTTCATGGTGAATTTTATTTTTCCTTATGTCGATTAAAAATTCTGCAGCCTTTTTTCTGTTGCCCTTCATCCTACACTTGTGTACCCCTTAAAAGATCTTGACTCTCCTTTTCTGTTAAGTAGATGAAGCCACCAATTAGCTCTCCTAGCCTTAGCCTTTTCTTCTTAAGGCTAACAAACCCAGCTCTGCTAATCTTTCCTTCCATGTCAAGTGCTTCAGCCCTGTGCGGGGCCTGCTTTGGTATGCCCATGACATTCTTGTGCTGGGTAACCTCAAAATGAAGAGAGTATTCCGTAGTCTCACAAGTGTGGGTTAGAGAGAAGCAGTCATGTACCTTGATCTGCTGACTACATTGTTCCTAACACATTATCCTGATGTGAGGTGGTCTCCTTGGCCACAAGGGCACACTCATGTTTGATTTGTTGTCAGCAGGACCCTGGAGTCCTTTTCTGCAAGGGTCGTCCCTGTCCAGCTGGCCCCAGCCTGCCTTATTGCAAAGTGTCATTCCATCCCAGCTGCAGGACTTTACATTTGTGTATATGGAATGGTACGAGATTCCTGTCAGCCAGTTCCTCCAGCTTTTCAAGGTCACTTTGAAGAGCAGCTCTCCAGCATATCAACCACTTCTCCCCAGTTTGATATCATCCACAAATTTGCTGAGAGTGCACTTTTTTCTATCATCCAGGTTATTAAAGACATTAAACAGTATCAGCCAAGTATCAATGCCTGAGGAATGCCTCTAGTAACCAAACACCAGCTGGACTTCATACTGCTGATCACAAACTGCGAGACCAGGCCAGTCATTTGTCATCCGGTTATCTATTGTTCACTTACCTGGTATGGCTATAAGGATGTTATGGAAGACCCAGTTAAAGACAAGCCTGCTTGCTCTGTCTCCTGCCTCAGCAATCACCACAGAACAGTCCATTGGTCATGGTGCATTTAATACTGTGTTTATGAATGACCCAAGTTCAAGATTTTGCCCACATTCCTATGGCACAGGCAATGGTAAATCTCACTTGTAACTCCTGTCCTCTTCAATTTTATATTAGTTAATAACTATACATCAGCAGTGATAATTGAACCAGGACCTCCAGTTTCACTAATCTGTGCCATAAGGACTAGGCTGCAAAGTCAATCGCAGCAGACCTTACAGTTCTGTGGTATATGCGGTATTCATTGAATGAAACCAACCTGTGATTTTTCTGCAGTCTTTAAAAAGGAAAATAGCATAAAAGCACAGAAAAATAAACCGACTCTGAATCTTTGTTTAGTTGTGATTCATCTTGGTAAGCTGTTAATATGTATGCAGTCAAGTCCAATGGGTTAATGCCAATTGAATTAAATTGTTTTATCCCAGCCTGAGGAGCAACAGATTAGTCTAAGAAAATATGGAGCAAAGGAGAGATACAGGATGAGAGATGAGATAACAGGGGAGAGGCAGGTCTGTTCCACCCTTCCCAGTACCTTTATTTCCCATGTACAGCATGAGATGAGGCCATGCCAGCAGAGCAGCTAAACAAGCCACAACTGAGATCAAATATAAGAGAAAGGAGGGGTAAGAAGACAGACAAGGTATGTCACTGTTGTCACTACTGCAGAAGGTAGAGGAGTCCACCAAAAATATCCAGGGATGCTGAATCAGAAGTTGTTTTTCACTCTGAGTCTTACACTTGCCTGTGGCAACAGATAGTTGTATTTAAACTGCCATTATCTATCCAGGATTACAAGTATGACTCAGGTAAATGAGGGCAAGTACATGCAGGTCTACTGCAGGGATGTACACATAAGAAAATGAATCTACATGGCTTTTTTTATTCCTATGAAAACAGAAGAGTTTGGAGCTAAAAATAGGGATCTAGTTATTGTTATCTACTTTTTTTTATATCCTCTGCCTCAATTCCTATCAGTAGAGGAAACATAAAAATCCCAGATAACAAACATATACAAAAATTGCTAACTCTTTCTAGGAAACACTTAAAAGGGCAAAAGTCATCACAGATTTCTTCTTTTATGATCAGGGTAACTGATCTGCAGGAATTAGCTTAGCCAGAAAATAGCTTTACTGGTTTTAATAATGAAGTAAATCAGTCAGTTAAGGAAAAGAAAAAAAAAAGAAAAAAAGAGCACACCTCTGAAGTACTGCCTTAAAGTATTTTGACTTAAAAAAGCCTGAAGGACTTCAGAGTATGAGTCCACAGTGATTCTGCATCTGGAAAACCTAAAAAACTTTACTGGAGTCTCCTCTTCAATGGTGTGTTTTGTACCACATCAAAAACTAGAAACCGTTCACACTGACTAGCAAAAATAATTAAGCTTACCATTTATTATAAGTGGTGCTGTGTGCTTTCAAAGTAGAGCATGACCTTAAAGTTGTGGTTTTTGAACGTTCCTGACCCTTCTCCCCAGACCATTTGAAACCTTTGCGGTAAGCAGAAGTGATGGGTGCTCAGGACCCTTTGAAAACTCTGGTAGCAGTTCTGTAATATGGGATCTGTAGCTGTTACTGCAATTTGAAGAAGATGGACACAGCAAAGCTCAGAGATTTTGATGGAAGATGGGTGTTAGCAGAGCAGTGAAACCAAAGTTACAGTTCCAGAGTCCCCAGCACTGTATCCAAGTACACTAGTTCACACTGCCTTTCCAAAATAGAAGAACATACAAAAGGCATCTAACACTAAAATAATACTAGTTATTTCATGGGGCACTTCACTCTTTCCAAAGGCATTGGCAAAGATACTGGCATGGCAGTAGCAAGGTGGCAGATGTGGTACCCGTCAAGTGCGTAACATCTCTGTGCATCAATAGGGTGGTATCAGTCGGGGCCAACAGGTGGCATGGAGCACCCTGGGGGCAATTCTTGACCTTATTTTAAATCTACAGCACATAACACCTCTTTGAACTGAAACTATAGCCAAAATTATCTTAATTGAAGATCTGAATACCATTTCTTGTACTCCCAGCAGTATTAGTAATGAGTTTGAGTCTAGGAATGAGTGGGACAAGGGCTGGGTCTTATTTCTGCAGCACTGGCTGTAACCTGAGGGCTGGTCTGGAGAAGTGAGCGGCTCACTGGTCAGCCCCCTGCTCTGGGAAGTGTCGTTGGACATGTAACCCAGCTGAAATGCATGCTCTTGCCAAAAGGGCTGGTTTTCTTCCTGGCCACTTCCTTCTCTTGCATTGAGTCTGGTTAAAGTGCAGCTATGGGATGACTTGTACCGGGTCACTTGCCCAAAAGACTGTGCTTGTATAGTTTCATTACAAGGTGGGTGGTGAGAACATGTAGTGAGGATTGGGACTGCTCTGCTTAATGTCAATCAGCAGTGTTACTGAATTAAAAGCAAAGTAAGACTAGCTACACAAGCAGTGTAGACAGAGACAAAGAAAGCATCTGAGTGTTGGATTTTTGCACACTTCTAATGTGTCCTTATTTCATAATTAGCAAAATTACTTTAAATAGACATTTCAGAGTATCTTAGTTGAAAATCTCATTAAAACATGGAAAAGTTATGCACATTATTGTTCTTATTTGTTTACAAGTATCCTGGATAAAATGCCATTTTTCATTGCTTAAATTGTACTGCCTTTATTATCTGTGGTACACTGATGTTGGAAACTCTCTTGATTACTATTGGAAAACAGTTATTAAAAAGAGTCTTTCATTCTTAACAAAAGTTCCCTAGAAACTGGCAGGGCTAAAGGATTTATAGGTCTCATTCTGAAATGCAGATCATATCTTTTTATTAAGAATTTCTTTGTGGATATTGGAAATGTAAAGTTGACATTTCAAGAGAGATCTATGCAAGCAAAGCATACAGTTCTTAGGCAAAGGAAAGTCAGATTCTTCTGGCATTATTCATAAAGAAAAATACTGGGACCTCATGTGAATTAGCAGGTAGGAGGTTGCAATGTGCCAGTGATATCATAGTACTCTTGAGCATGTTTGGAAAATGCTGAGATTCAGAACAGGTCTAAGCTCTTGATTTATTTGCTTATCTATCTACTAGTCTGATTTTTCTCCTCTATTTACGTTACTTTCTTTCCTTATCATTCTCTACCATAAGAATTAACACAGATTTTGGCCCTATGATTTGCATCTGCCTACAGAGATAACTTTCTCTAACTGCCATTTTCATTTTGGTATTTTCCCCTTCCTTATCACAGTACACACATGCTGCCTCATCCAAATTTGCTAAGAAAGTATTCTAACAATGTGCCTTTACATGTTTGACAGAACTTTAGCATGCATAAGATCACTGATCATTAAAAAGAAGCTGTCTAACTAAATCTTTTTTTTTTTTTAGTGTATTTACATTTTATTTCAGTGTTTATGCAAATTTTAATTTGGTTGCAAAGAGTCTGCTTGCATAGTTGCTTCTTTCACCCTTTTTTTTTCCTCCTTCTGCGCCCCTACTCTGTAAACAAAATGACATGGAAATATGCCCATAAGCTGATGGTTTTTAAAAATCACAGATTTGGAAGGTTTTCATGATATATCATCACTGTAGTTAAAAATACACAGTTCTGTCTTTGGGAGCCTACTTTGCTGCACATTTACAAATCAGATTGATGAACACTCTTCTGCAGACACCCTCATGAGCAAAAAAACCATGTTCCCAAGTGGTGTCATTTGGGAGGCTGTAATGCAAATTCCGCAGCAACTGGGAAAGCAGGATAGAGTGCAGGGCCGCCCTAATAGAGCTTCCCTGGTAGAAGGGAACTCAAGGTGGGCTTCTAGAAATCCCTTTGGGTGGCCATGTATAGTTTTGAGCAAGGGCCTGATCCTACAGGGAGACTACCAGATTGGGATCAGGAAAATTTCCTTGTTTCCTGGTGTTAGGGTGATTTACTTCATTCAAGGTGTTCTCTGTTCCTTTTTCTTCTTGTGTTTTCTTGTCCACAGCTTGTTCATGTGTCCTTGTACTGAAGCAGTGTAAGAAGCGACCATACCTGTAGGAGTGTGGCTGCTCGTGAGCCCCACACTGCCATGTCTTACCTTTGAGAGCATCCTCCATAATGTTAGATATTCCTGAACTCTAATAGCACGTGTAGAATTAAAGCTAGACTGAATTAAGGATTCTAATCTACTCCATGTATGTTCTAAGACACCTGCAATAAGGCATGATTCAGCTACACAAGCACAGCATATAGACTCTATATGCCCTCAATAACTCTGTCATGTGTCATGGAGAAGATGAAACACATCTAGGGAAGAAAATCTTTATTGTTGACTTCACATATGAGAATTTTGGAAGCACTCCAGAAATAAGGCATCTATCAATCAGTCACCTGTTTCCTCCTCTCTCCTCAGGCTTTATTGCCAGGTCCACCTGTGAGTGTCCCAACGCAGACCCATGCAGGAGATCCAGCTCTGCTCTGTGGACACACAAGAACAGTACCCTGGGTGGTGTATCACCACAGACTCTTAGCACCTTGTCAGAGTGACCCCTCAATAACTTGTGTGGCAGTTTATTTTGGGGCACTGTTGCTGTCCTCATTAAGGTTTTGGGTAACACAGTGATTGAAGGACCTTTGGCTGTTCACTCTTCTCCTAACTGGCTGTTATAGCTAAGGCCAGGTGTGGAGCCAGTGCACAGAGATGGATTGTTCTGCAGTGGGTTGTGCCATCTTTGCAACATAGCATAGAGACAGTATAGGAGGTATTTGTGGGGCATTACGAAATGGCTTGTGGCCTGAGACAGGGATGGTGAGATCATGAGCACTGAATACTGATGGGACCACTGGGACAGCAGCTGTTGCCTGTTGCAATCCCTGTGGCACAGCTGCATGCAGACAGGAATGTCTGGCATGGAGGGAGTGCACCAGTGAGGGGATTACACAGTCATGGAGATTAGGACAACCAGGAATGCATCACATAGTTTTGCATAAGGCTCTTGAGGTTAGCTGGAGGCAACCATGCAGATGCAGGTTTTGAACATCATTCCAGCCCAGATTTACCTGCCATCACTAAACTGTCACAGGTTTAAAGAATGCTTGCCTTGGTGCTAAAAGTCAATAAGCAATGTCCCTGTGGGAATTTGAGAGAGGACCCAGATATGATGAACATGGCTAGATGTAAGATACTATTTACCTCAAGAAGAATTAGTTTAGATGAGTTGGGCGGGTGCTGGCATTACTTGTTTGCCTTGAGGAGCACATTAGCAGAAAGAATCGCAGAGGTAAGTGGCCCCAAAAGCATGAGGCTGAGGATCTGCTGGCAATGTTCATGGTGTTGACATGCCCAGGTCTGGCATTTACCTGCTTGAGGAGAAGGAACCTGCTTTTATTCTGGAGAGAATAATTACCTTTCTCAGTGTTTGTGCTTGCAGTTACCTGCTGGTTTGTGTATGAAACTGCATCCTCGGATGATAGCAACCAGAGGTAAAAAATGCTGTCACAGTTTAGTCTGACTGCAGGCTGGATGGTGGTGTGTACAAAGTCCTTAATTGCCAGTGTGCTCTGTCTTCAAATACACCCAGAAAGTGCAGTTTTCATCACTGTAGCTGCTCAGTACCACTACAGCAAGAAATGCAGTGCTGTGTGATGTTGCCATTTTTTATTTTGACACTGCTTATGTGTCCCAGTGTAAGACTGAAATATGAGTAAAAGCTCTAGACACAAGTTTCTTTCTTAACTACGCTTTCAGAGACTGGTGTAGTTCTGGGTCATAACATTTAATTAAAAAGTGGGTAATCATTAAAGTGGCAATATTTCAAGTGTTCTTGTTAAGTGGTGTAGACTAGGCAAGAAAATTGTGAAGTGCAATGTCCTTTGTAAGCTGAACACCATGCAGTGAGTGATAATGGAAGAGGAGTCTCCAGCAGGGAGGCTGCCATCAAACATACCATCTTGTAGTGCCAGGAGCTCTGCATAAAAGACTGTCCTAATTTGTCTGATCAAAACTTCTAGTCAGATTTAAGTGCAAACCTTCTCTTTGTAGGACAAAGGTCTAGGCTCACCTAGGCTCTTTGTAGGACAATGTGTGTGTGGTGGGGGGAGTGTTCAAGGACCTGTGCAACAAGTGCCAAGTGCTGTTTGTTTAATGCCAAACCTCCTGAGTGAGGTTAGATGTACATGCCAATGTCAGATATCTTAATCTAAGCCCTAAATACTAATATAACACTTTTCTCAGATGCAATGTCAAAATTAAGCAGTGTATAAGTACAACAGGGCTTGGATCTTATTAATGAATACCATTGCATTGCACATTAACTGCCTCAGCAGTGTCCATATTAAAAATCTAACTTGCTGTTTCTACAGTAAACAAGATGATGCTTACTTTGCAATAGATAACACAAACTTCATGGACACCAGATCTAGCAAAGGCTTGTATGCGGTGAGTTTACACATCAGGGTTGAGCTTTGTGCAGATTTTCTTTGGCTTAATAAGGATTGAATTTGTGCCAGAACCTTTTCTTTAGTGAGCCACTAAGAGGCTCTCTTTCCATTACCCTGCTGCTTATTTTCACAAAACTTGTAAGAGTTTAATACCTTTGAGCCATCTGTCTCTCTTTCAAATCAGCCAATTCGTTCAAAAGTTACTGGGAGAGGTGATAAGGAGCCTGACACAGACAGACAGAGAGACAGACCAAAAATGCAAAGCCTGGTCATGTCAGTGGCATTTCCTTAGGAAATCAGTCTAAATACACATTGCATACAAAAAAAACCTTACAAAAAGTCTTCATATTTCTTCAATATAAATTTCTCCAAGGTTTGAATTAAAAATTGGCTTATAATAATAGGCAGAAGAGAATTTTAGTTTATGAGTTGGTACGTTCCCCTATTTTTCAAATGAGAGAAAGCCCAAAACAAGGCCTGAAATGCAAAAGTGGTATTTGTTCAAGAATCACTTACGTAGGTAGAGGAACCATCCAGCTGTGGCAGTAGGATCTGCTTAGAAACCTGCACCTAATGGACATGGACATTTGACTTGCCAGTTCACAGACCTCTTTTGCAAGGCCAGTTATTTACATGTCATGGTGTCATGTCTATCCAGGAGCTCTGGCATTATGTGCAGAGTTCAAATCTGCTCACATGAAGCAAGTCTCTTAAATCAGCCCATATCAGCTCTGGGAGCAATGCTATTTGCATTGCAGCCACAGTACCATTGCTTCAGGCTTTCAATAGTCATTTGACAAAATAAACTTACTGCTTCACAAAGCTTACAGTAGTGACTCTGACCCTTATCATTATGCACTGTGTGTAGTTCCACCCAAACAAAGGAGGTTATGTTGAGCAACTGGGTGAGTCATTGTAGGATACAAACTGAGCATAAGTTTATGAACAACATTTGGTTACAACAGACGGGAGGAGCACATGCTAGAAAGATATAACTATCAGCAATTGAAAACATAGCGAGGCCAGAGGCAAATGATATGTACATATGGCTTATGTATGTGTACATACACTATATTTCTTCCACACGATGTAATTAAAAAAATTAAAACATTATCTGGTGAGAAATGTAGGTTTCCCATGTTAAAGAGTGATACATAATTTCATTAGATGGTATAATGAGACTACCATGTAGCATTTGTCTCTGCATTTCCTATAATAGGGACAAAAATATTCTTAGGGCATAAATAGCAAGGTAGTTTAGTCATATCTGTATAGTTGCTTCATTAGGTTATTGTGCTTCAGCAGCGTAGTCTTCATGTCCATATGGAAAGCCCACACCCAGGGCCAACTGGGAATGCCTGATAATCCCATACAAACAGGTCACCAAGTGGCACCACTGGTGCTGTTGCACATCTGAAACCCAGCCTGATTCTGCAAAAAATCAGAAGTTTCATTGTGTATGCTTGTCATGTGAAATGTGGCTGCCATAGCAAATACCCTGTATGTGGATCAGATATTCTGGTCAGAGGTTAAAGCAGCTTATGGTTTCTTTCCCACTGGGGTCCAATGTCAGGTCCCTAGAGAGCCATGCATTAGATGAGACCCCAATGTACACTGTAACCCTTTGGGCTGCTTACTCCTTTATTACCTCTACTCTTTCTGATATACTAAGTTATGATACAACATAGTGGAACAGGTACAGTGATGCAGGCTTTCAGCATTAAATCTATTTTATAATAGTTCAATGCCTGGAAATTAGTCTAAGATCTGTATCAGCCAGGCTGAATCAGGCCAGAGGTATTGTACATGTTTACCCAAGCATGGTGTCTCAGGCACAGGTAGCCCACCACATCAGGTATAAACAACATCTCTTCTTTACCCCTGCAGTGAGCAGGTGCTTTCATTTGGTTGGAACAGCTTAGTAGGATTGCAAAAGCTGTACATGCCAGTCATCACACTGCAGGATAATTTCTAATGACCTGCCTCTCTGTTGTGTCTCATTTGTGGAAAAGCTGTCACACAGCTCATCGCAGTGAGTTTAGCACCATTTGTACTTGCCTGTCAAGTGTCTAAGCTCTTGTTTAAGCATCTTGCTTATCATGGCAAGGAGGTACTAAAGGTTATTGTTGTCCTGTCCTTTTTAATTATAGCAGGACAGTATCTTAATGAATGGTGACAGAAGTAAACAAGTATTAGAATAGAAAATGAAGGATTGTATTATACCAGAGCTATTACTTAGCATCCCACAAATCAGTCAGTTGGTGGCTATAACATGTTACTGCTGAAGACCTGCATTAGCAATAGCCTTGTTTCCAAGACTTTGATATATATGTACATTCTTTGCTACCTTATTAATATTCACAGGATGAGAGAAATATAGCCATGAATATCTATCTAGCAGTAGACCATTTGGGAAAGACACAAAAGTATTGATTTCTATTTTGCAGTATTCAGTGATCATTAATTTCCCCACACCAGTTGCCATAATTAAGTTAAAGCTGTCTCTCCTGAATGTGAACAAACAATAACACACCACACAGGCAGGAATTTGATACACAGTAAACACAGATTTTTCACCCCGGCTCTCACCTTTTAGGGATAGATATATATATCAGGATGGGATCTGAATTGTTGAAAACTTGGAGAACTAATATTTTCTGCCACTGTGTGGTGACTGATCACCTTTATGGAGCTTGGTGTCCCCACGATCCCCACGCTGGGGCAGATGCAAGTACTCAGGGTAGCCTAAGCAGGGCCAGAGGCAGTCACAGCTCCATCAGAGAGGCTAGGAACTAAACTGACTGTCTCAGACTTTAAATTAATTGCTTGCTTTAGGTACTGTGTTGTCACTGTAGCTTCCCACACTGACCACAGTGAGAAAATTAAACATCTTGATTCAATTCTGCATTAATTTTATTTCTTCTTTCGTTTATTGATGTCTCTGAAACAGGATTTTCTTCTAACTTGGAGTATTCCTTAGAGCTCAATGAGTACTGAGAAATACTTTTGAATACTGAGCAGTTACAGAGTTTTTTGGTTGGAGTTGCCAGGGAAAATCATGTCATATACGTGTCTGGTTTGAGAACAAGTGTTTGAATTTACATTTACATGCATGAAAATCACCTTTGGACTGAGATTAAGCCCACAAAGCATCAGCCCCAGAGGCACTACCTTGACGGAACTTCTAGGAAATGTAAATGAGGGTTAAGAACTGAATTTGTTCTTGAGCAATTATCTTCAAAGCAAATAACACCAACTAATCTTCTGCACAAAATGATGAAATTCTCTTGCATGGGAGAGGCAGGCTGCAAAATCCTCCAGTAACTACAGTTGTGTGATATGCTCAGTCTTCACCAGTGGAAAAATGGGCTGAAAATAGGCAGGACAAGAATGTGGGACATGTAGCTTGGAGGCTTGAGCTTTGTAGAAGTCCTGCAGCCAAAGCTACTGAGTGAAGCAACGCCTGGTAGGAAGGTCTGCATGGTCAGGCAGGGGCTCGTTCTTTGCCTTTGGAGACTGAGGATGTTCTCTGATACCTGTGCCCCTCCCAGAATGATTTAATTCAGGTTTGAGCAAGTAATGTCAGTGCCCAAACTCATGTTTAGACTCAGGTCCAAATCATTCTCAACCACTCTGATGAACTGTTAGTGTACAAAATGACAGGCTGGGGTTTTGCCTTGTAGTATGTTATTAGAAAGGTAGGGAGTATCCTCTGCTTTTGAGAAGAGAGACGATTCCTTCATATTTTACTTTTCACTAATGATTTACTACATCCAAGGAAATGCTTTTTCTTCTTGAGCTTCAGCTCTGGAAAATTACAATGCTACATTTTCAAAGCCAGTTTAGTTCTTGTGGTGTGCAGTTTAGTTGAACAGCCATGTTATCTCTCTGCAAGAAGTGGTACTAATTTGGAAAACTTGGAATAAATCTTGCTTGAGTTTTGTTTGATTTTTATGATTAAAAGGTATAGAAAAGCAGAAATGCCAAATTTAATGGTTATATGCTATTTAAATGACAATAGCATGAGTTAAATGCGTGCTTGCTTTTTAATGGTAACAGAATTCTGCTTCTTGAAAATTAGGTTATAGAAATCATGTGATTAAGCAGCTAATGCAGTTTAAAATGGCCTTCTTGTTACAGTAAGAAAGATAAAACTGAACTTTGTGCTTGGTTTCATTTTACTGGGTTCATCAGCAATTAGAAAGTCGAAAATAAGTTGGTGCCCAGCTCTGTACCTATCCTGGGACTATGGCTGAGCACTCAGAATATGACAGACTCATATTTATCACCAGAGGAAGAAAACTAACTCTGAACTGTTGTTTTACTGGAGGCAAAATCATACTTCATTGCTTGATTTCAGTCTATGGTTTTGGTCTCAGTGCTGCCCCCTTTCCTACCATCTGGCATTCATTGATTTCTATGTTTCAATTAAGTCGCTATGAAAAATGAATAGCTTGAGGGCACTGGTTTATTACTGGTATCCAACTCTGTTTTCATTTACTAAATGACACTCTGAAAGCTTCTATTCTGAACATAATCACCTTAGGGTATCCACTGAGCACAGCCCTGGATGATTCAATTATTTCTGAATGTTCTTCTCTCTCCAGAACATAGGGCTTCGCACATTAGCAGCATGTTTAGTGTTTCACAGTTGTTCTCTTTGCACTCATCGGGGTGTTCCCAAGAACATGCTGGAAGGATACAACTTGCTGCTATTTCTTGAAAACATGTTATCTTTATGTCTCTTCTCACACTATCAGATGAGTGTGTTAAAGATGATAGATGTATTTTTTTTTTCCGTTTCTTTACAACTGTGCTTTCCTCTTTAGGAAACATTTGCCTACTTTTCATACAGTTAAATTATAGAAATTTATTGGACATGCTTTGTCCACATGAATTGCCAGACAAAAATACAGTTTCAACAAAGTTTTCTGGGAAGGCAGTGTCAGAGAATCAGAATCGCCATCAGCACATGCTCTGTTTCCAAAACTGCCCCATATACCACAGGAAGAAAACATTCCAGACCAGGAGGTGAACCATCAGAGCTGTAGTAGGTCTGCAATTCACAGGCAGAGCTGTCAATAATTATTTGCAAAGCTGTGACAATAAATTATATATAGGTGAGAAAAAAAGGCTGAAAATAAGGAACATATCAAAGCTCACACATCTTTTCTAAAAGATCATCAGGAATGAATGTGTTAACAAGTGCTGAACTTCAGTGTTTTTGATTTTGTACAGTTTTCCAAATTTCAGTTTACCTGGTACCCCACATTTAATAGGCAATTTTTGAATAACATGACAACAATCACTGGCTGAACTGCTGTCTGTTTGAGGGTTTCCTCAGTCATTAGTGAAAATCAGAAATGGCATGTTAGCTAAGTCCCCTATCAGTAGGCATCCAAGGCAATTTGCACACCCCTCTTTCCTGACCCCCCAGCTGCTGCAGTTCCATTGCCAGTACTGTGTTACCATAGCTCCGAATGTGCATTTCTCTGTGCTGTCTAATCCAGGGACACATGCTGAACACAAGTTTGAAGACCTTTTTCCCTCTGCTTTGCTACTCACCACCTCAGCCATCTCAACGACTCCACCTCAGTCTAGACATGTACACCAGCGTTGCTGGGCATGCTGGTATTTTAGTCATTGAAACTTAAACTTCCTCAGACCTTTTTTTGGTGATGCAATGGCCTTGAAATATTTAGTAAAACCATGCCAGAGTTGTCAATACTCTGGTGAACCAAGTTGTCTTTCAATAGCTCAGCTTGTGGACTGCTGAGGGAGCCAGAGTTACTAAGGTCCTTTGAGCTGGTACTGAGTCAAGTTTCCAGTTTCCCTATGCCTTATTCAGGATTCTGGAAATCATGTCAAAGGCTTTCATATGTGCTGCTCAGGAAACTTCTGCTTATGTATGAGTCTTCTGAGTTTGTGAACTCAAGATAGGTGACCACAAAACACCTCAGAACTGCCAAGCTTGGGGTTGTGACAGGCTCTGACTGCTTCTGATGTTGCTGTTGTCAATGACTTGGGTGTTGATTTCATATTGAAGAATGTGTTGTTGCATTCTCATCCTTCACATGTGAAATCTAGAGGTATTGCAGAGCCAAGCACTCTTTTCCTGGTATTTTTAAGAGATGAATATGTTAGAATTTCATTTTGGAAGCATATTTAGAAAAATCACTTTCAGTCCTGCAGAAAATTGAACCAAATTTCTACATGTGCATATGGCACGTGGTGTCAAAACGTACCTTCCCAGCCACTCAGCAGCTCTAGAGCAAACAGAATGTAAGAAATAATCACAGTGTTCATGAGCCTTGGGAGCAACAAAAGCTTGCAGAATGTGGGAGCAGAAGTGGCCTTACTGAAGACCAGAAAATGCCTTTTTTTTTTTTTTCTATTTGATAACTTGGAAATAGATTTGTATTTATAAAAGAACATGAATTACATACTTACTCCCAGAGGACAGATGTTTGCATCCCCCAAGCTTGGCAAACAAATATATATTAGAGCTTAACTTCTACTGGCTTCTGTACTGCATGTGCTGTTGTGAAAAAATGGAGCACAAGAGGAAGTCAAGGCATGAAGTATGAATCGAGGCTTTATGAAGGCATTGTTAAAATCTTGCCATCTGTGAAGAGATGAGGTTTAATATTCCTTCCATCTGATTTCAATGAACTTGTACGGATGCAAAATCTGATTAAATCAAAGGGGAAGTCACTTCCAATTATTTTTATTAATGACCACAGCTATAATCACTGTAAACATAGAGTATCTGACACTTAATAGAGAGATTTGACCTTGTAAAGCTTAAACCCATTAGTTCATTTAACCTGGCCTTCTGTTAATCTAATGGCTTGTGTTGAGAACAGAATTTGGTTGTTTGGCTTCAGTTCTTCCCTCCGAACTCACCCTTTATTACCTAGAAGACAAAATTTTTTTAAAAAAATACGATGTATTAAACCCATATGCTTAACTTTTAATTTGAATTTGTCTGTCCTCACATTCCAGACATTTTTGTTGTGTGCACTTTCTGGAATGAGGAGATATTCACTGTCAGGTACCACTGCGCTCCAATAAAACTATTTATCAAACTTTTGTGTGATTTAGATAGGTGAAATTACTGCTGTTCACATGCTACTACTTTATCCAGTACTTAAACAATTCCTGTAGCTGTTTTTTGAAACATCTCAATTTTTTTGAAAAGGGTGCCAAACCTGTCCCAAACATCCTCCCCTATTTATTACTTCCCTGACATATCCCCAGGGATCAAATTACACACATATTTTCCACAGCGTTACATAGCTATTTCTTCATTCAGACCATTTTGGAATCACTGACTTCATGATCTCAGCATCTTTTCAAAGGATTCAGTCACTCACCTGAAGAAGGAATGAGTTTTACCTCCTGAGGGCAGGGGCTTTTTTGGCTGTATCTGCAGTGGTGAAGGACAGGTGAGGAAGTTGCTGATTATGGAGCGGGGAAAATGAATTCTATGGAAATCTTAAAAATCCCTTTACAGTTGTCATTGGGCAATATTCTGGCTTTTGAGGTTGGCAGTTCAGAAGTGTTGAAATGGAAGAACAGGAAGCACAAGGCATTTCGGTGGGAAGTGAGTAGCACGTCTGCTGGGATGCTAAGGTATTGGACTTATTGCTCACAGTATGGATACCCAGGGATGCTGCCTTGATACTGTTTCTATCATATTTTTACTATGTTTCTAGTAACGTTCTTGAAAAAATGATGGCACATTTCAAATCTACTTCATATACATTCCAGTGACAGTCAGCCTCTTGAAAATCCATTTAAAGAGCAAATCATGGGCCTCTGAAAAGAGAGGCAGGAAAATCTTAAAAGCATGAAATTCAGTGATTTGGAATAAAGGAAGCTTAAAACAGGCAACATCTGTTGTTTTCAATCCTATGGGATTTTCTGCCCCCCCCCTTTTTTTTTTTTCTCCAAATCCCAGCCTTTAATGAAGAGCAATGTCAGATTTAGGAAGAAAAAAAAAATGTTTATACAAAATTAGAAATGTGTCTGGAAATCTGAAATCCTTGACTATGTAAGCCAGTGTCTGCTCCAGATCTGTCTTTGCTAATGGGGAGAGGTCCGAGTATTGTGTCATCACAACAGTTTACAAGTGCTGCCATATATTTAATCAATCTACAATGGGAAGACTATTTGCCGGAGATAAAGAATTTCAGGTAATTTTTAATGGCCAAAACCAGCTGCAGAATTGGACCCAAAGGATAAGTAGAATTGTCATGGTATGTGCAATAGCATAGGCTACTAAAACGGTGGTGAGATCACATAATTTCAGGGAAATGCAAACTGTTTCCAAGAATAACCAGGGTTATTAAGATATTGCAAGAAATAGTATTTTATAGTCAATAGGCTTTTTAATACTAAATTTCAATATACTAAATAGATGCACATGTGAATCATGTTCTGTTAAAATTACTTCTTGTACAAACTTTGTTTTCTTAAGGCTTTGGAAAGCTTTAAAGCAGTTCTGAATTATAGATCCAGCATACCAATGTCTTAACAATGTCTTAGCTGGCACTGCAGAATTCTTCAAGTGTCCTGTGGTTTCAACCTTTACTGTTAGAAAAGGAAGTGTAAAGGAAAGGAATCTGGAAATGGCTAGAACACTTCACGCTTTCTGTTGCTGCAGGTATAGGAATATCCTTTTGCCCTTATAATCATATCACATGCATTGACATACTTTTGTACATTGTGCCATGAAGCCAGACAAGGAGATTGCTGAATTATATCACAGTCTGTAAAGAAGTTGACCTGCTATGCAGATTTCTGACTTAAGACGAGAATTAAGTTGATTATGCAAAGTAAACCTGAGTGTTTTTTTTTTTTTTATAAGCCGATCCCTGAAAATTTAAATTCTACTCTGCTTGTGAGTGAAAGTTCATGTACCTTCAATTCTGTAAGAGAAACCAAGGGAAAATCTTCAGATGCTCTGTTAGTGGTCAGTCTTGACTGAAGGGCTCTGTCTTAGGTTGTCACTGTTCCTTGGTCAGCAAGATCACAAATGCCACCAAAGCAACATCCCTTCCTCTGCTGAAAATCCAATTACCATCCTTTTTTTTAATCACATATGTTTTGTCTATGTGACTTGTTGCTGTTGCAACCTTTCCACTGGCCTTCAGAGCCCTGCTGCAGTCCAGTCACATTTCCCTTCTTACTCAAGGCATTGGCAAACCTGATGTGTTGACTCTCCCTGCCAGTTGCCTTTTTTGAGTGCTTGTTTACCCATTTGCAAAGCCTTGTAAACTGCAGATCATGTTAAAGTCAAGGAGCCTACATGTCTGCTGTCCACAGGTACCCAGCTGGGCTGCTGAGAATGTTCCAGGGAAAAAGATTTTAAAGGATGACTGCATGCCCTTCTCAGGGCTGGTTGAGCCACTGTAATGCACTCCTTGGACACGTGCAGAAAGAGCTGTGCAACAGAGCTCTTCGCACATAGAACTCCCTCTTCCTCCCAGTAATTATAGTCCTATTTGCCTAGCCAAATGGAGAGCTGGCAGGCTGAAATGTAGGTTGAAAGGCACGTGGTGCTAAGCTGGTCCTTCGTTTTACAATACATACTATTACATGCCCATAGCAATAATAATTCTAATTTGACCGTGAGCTGCACTGAGGAGTACTTTCAAGATACACATCTCTCTTAAGCTCCTTCACAGGCTTTTTACAAGCAGCATGTGTATGGAAGGAATTCAAAATCTCTCAAGTGCACCACAAATACGTTTGTTAAAGCCATGTGTATATGACTTTTTTTTGTTGATGGACTATAAAGTAATGAAAAACTTAGATATGTAACTTCAGCTTTGATTTTTGTTCTTATTAATGCTGCTGCCACATCTCTGATACAGCTGAGTTGCAGTGGTACAGAGGACGATTAGCTTGATTCCTAGCTTTATTAATGATGCTGATACAGTTATTTTGATAAGGATCCTATAATTTTGCTTATCTTTGACTGCTTTGAGAGTTTTGTATGTAAGTAAAAAGAAGGGGCATTAACTCTGTGGTAAATCCACTGACTCAGTTTAATATTGACAGTTTTATCTGGACTTAAGCCACTGAATACAGGATCCAAATCTGAGCTGACTACTGACTGAGGGCCTGTAGGATTTTTCTTTTTTGTGAATTTGGTACAGTTTCAATGTTTGCAGTAGTCTTGTAAGCCTAGATGGTTTAAGGTTTATTCACTGTGCGAGCTGACCATCTGCTCTCGGTAAATGCCAATTCACTTCCAGTTACTAATGAACTGTTCTTGTGTTCTTGCATTTCTCTAAAACGCCTCAAGCAACTGCTCCTTCCTCACATGGAAAAGTCACAGCAGCTGTGGGATTCACAAGGACTTCAGTGCTTGTCTCTGGCTACACTTCTGGCAGCAAACCGCAAAGTGCAAATAACTTTTGTAACTGCCTAATAACTGCAAACCCATTAAGTGTAACTCCTTTGACACAGGAAAAAAAACTACTTGCTTTAAAAGAGCCCTAATGGGATTAAAGAGTGTGTGACCACCTGGGGTTGCTCTCAGGCCTTTGTAATTGGAACATGTTAGTGATAAGGATCCAGCTTTTCCTTGAGCCTTCACCACAGCGACTTCCACTAGGGCTGGACGTGTGAGGTGGGGAAATGCTTCCTCATCTCCAGGTGCCTCCTCCCTCCTGGTCACCTTTGTAAGGTGGAAAAATGCTCATGCCACTTCCCCATTTTCTTTCACTAACAAACCAACTGAATTCTGTTTTCTTATTAAAAAAGGAATCTTGTCTTCATGAATGCAGCCAGATCTGTCTTGAATTTATTTACCCTCCTTTGATAAAGGACCATTCCCAGCAAGAACTCAACATACTGCTTTGCACACTGCTTTCCAACCCACCAGTTTGGTGTGCAGGGTGTGCTGCACCCTGCACAAACTGTGTGCTGGTCTCCTCCCACTCTGGAACTGCAGCTGCAGCATGAGCGTGGTGTGGGCATCCCTGTGCTGCATGGGGACAAGCCAAGTGCCACAGCCTGAGGGTTGCCATCAGCCCATGTTGGGAGGGCAGGCAGTCTCAGCCCACCAGGGCATCAACCAAAACAGTCTCCTGCACTGAGATACTTATCAACAGCTGCCACTAAATATCTTTATAAAAAGCAGAAGCCTTTCCTTCTTCCACACTGAGCTGCCCAAGTGTACATTTGGAGACAAACTACCTGATCACTTGCTGCTTGTAAAATGGCCATCAAAGGACAAAGTGGCACTTACATTTTGCATCATACCTTAAGATTTTTCAGATATCTAACCACCAACCAGAAGAGACTCAAACCCACAATCCCCAGTCTTAATAGAATGTTTCACCACAAGGTTGCCAAGTACTTGAGAGCAGTACAAGGAAGAGGAATAAATATACACTTTCACTAAGGTCATTGTTTTTTAGTGGGCTGCCCTGAAATTTCATTTTAGGAATTGTGTGACATTTGTGCTGTTTAATGATCTGTGGCACATGTGTGGAACATGACAGAGGTTGCAGAAGACACAAAAGTATTTAACTAATCCAGATGGCAGAACATAAAGGAACTTAAACAGGATATAATTAAGCTAGGTGTAAGGACAGCACAACGGCAGATGAGATTCAGTATTGCAGAAAGCATAGCAGTCAATAACTGCAATGAATAATCTGATCTACATTGACCCTTTGTAGTTTTCTAGATAACTGGTCACAAATTAAACTTTCAAGAAGACATTTAGAGGTGATTTCCAGCCCTAGGCTCTGTAGGGGCCATGCTCCTGCACCTTCTGTGAAAGGCTGAGTTTGATGTTCTCCCCTAGAGCACAGCTCTGTGCAGGCTTTGTCTCCTAATTTTTGTCTGTTTCCTATGTCTCTCACGGAGGGGTGTGATATAATTTCTGAATAACCAGTGATCCCCAGTTTGGAGTCAAACTGGAGGAACTGAGCATTGCGTCTTTTGGTTATGCTACCCCTATGGGTTTCTTCCCCACACACCAGCTGTCATGGTGGGTTTTCTGTGCATACGTGCTTGTTGCTGCACTTCTCCAATGAAATCAGCTCATTAAATCCCCCTCACACTTGACATACTCTCTGTTGACTGCTGCAGCTTGCCAGGCTCCTATGAGTGATGTTCAAAAAGAAGAACTAATTTAAAAAGTGGCCCACTGTGTTTGGCTACTCATTGTTTACCTTGGGCTTGTCACAGAAGAGTAGCTTTACTCCAGCCAGCTGCATTGTGTGCTCCTCCTGCTCTCCTTCCTCATCCTCCTCCTCCTCATCCATCTCCTCCACAAGTTTCCAGTTGTAGGTGAGCAGAGCTGGCTACCCACAGCAGGTCCTACAGCTCCCACCAGCCTGCCAGGCCTGGGGTGCCTCACTGCATGAAGGAGGTGTTAAGATTTTAATGTCGGGGAAAAAAATTTTCCTTTTTTTTTTTTTTTTTTTTTTAAACTCCCCGTCCCTCATCTCCTTTTCACTGGTTTCCGACAGCCGAAGCCAGGACAGGCGTAAGGGCTTCACGGCCTCTAGCGGGCAGCGGCCAGAGCTGCAGGGCTTTCCAGGCACTACCTAAATCCACGGGAAACTAATTTTTAAAAAGTCGGTATGTGTTTACCCTGGTTTCCTGTGGAAACGAGGCTTATGCAAATACCCTCTGTGTGCGCTGTTTCCACAGCCTTGGCAGCTCCGGAGCCTGATTTCAGGTCGATTTGACAGAAGCGCAGAGGTTTCGCAATCAGTGCCTCTAGCGTTTGTGTCAGTAGGTGTGCCTGCATCAAGGAGAAGCTTTTAACACGCTTCCCAACAGCGGGACTGTTGCTGTGCAGCTTCACACAGTAGAAAATACCAAAAATGACGGCATAGAAGAGACATTGCCAGGATGGAAAAAGCTGCTTTGAAATCCCCTGTGAATCACCCTTGTTCACATGCTCAGAAAAGTTGTGGCCCTTAATTTTGTTTGATAATTTGGTTATTGTAGAGTTTAAAAACATGTCTCTTCCATGGCACTGTCAGACAGTCCTGCTGGGAAAGGAGAGAGGAGACTCTCCAGGTTGCTGATACTGCCCAGACCTGCTGCCTGCTTTGTCACTTATAAACAACTGGTGCTTGAAAGACTGAAATCTTCTATTTTGTTTCTGTTTTTAGCTTCCCTACTCAGACTTGTTTATAACTGCAGTCATTAAAATATAGCAAATGAAAACAAAGCTCATAGATAGATTCTTCATCATGGTTCAGGTAGAAGCATTCCCATGTGCCAGTAAGAGCAAGGGAATTAATTTAGATCACTTAAAATTAAGAAGAACCTTTCCTGCAAAATGGTTGCACATATGAAACTTTTACTTCTCCTTGTTTTTACTTGGCTGTATTAAAGACGGGAGAAAAGATATGACTGGACTGCAGGCTTATTTCAGGTTAATCCTATATAGTAGGCAGTCCTTTAAGTGAGCAAGACAGAAGAGTGTTGTTTCCTACATCATGTCTCACTTCTTGTAACATCTCAGTTTTGTTTGAAAACCTCTTTGTCTGCTCACATGCCTTGGTTTACTTAGAGCATCTGTAAGTGTTTGTTAGACAAGTGGAACCGTTTTAGGTTGAAGTTGTAGGAAGATGATCTGTAAGTGTACCTGAAGTGGTCAGGGTCTGACTTTTCATTTTAGAAGCACTCGTTTCTCATGTGTTACAAACACTTGAAATGAACTTTTCTGAGTTCATACCACAAATGCCAAGCCTGCAAATACTGAAAATGACTCACATGGAACCATTCAGCTTTGTCCTTGGATACAGAATATTTCACAGAGGGTTTTTTTTTTGCCCTCTCGTTTTTCCTAGAAGTGATTTTTGAAAACAAAACCTCAGTGTGGTCTTTTTGTGCTATGAAGTCTTTGTTGCTTTTGCCAAGAGAGCTGGAAGAGGACAAGGCCAAGTGTGGCATCATATATTTTTGGTACACAGAAATATGTATAATTTGGACCATCTTAGGAGGTAGTAGAGTATTGTAAATTAAATCAAATATTACTGTCTGTGGCTGTTCTGAAAAATTCCTTCTCTCTGTTCCCTTGTACTAAGTCTCTTCAATTCTAAAACCCAGTAGTGGCCTCTGCCTTGGCTTCATTGGCTGTAAACAATAGTCTCACATGTCTGGGTACCTTCCCAGCACTGACATACATAATCTAGATCCCTAAATCAAATCTCATTTTGCAGGAAATTACTTCAGGAGAATCCATCATTTTCTTTGCCTAAAGCTACCTAATGTACTGCCAGTTTCTTTCATTTTTCCTTCCTTTGCAAATCATGCTAAAAGATCTGGTGGAAAATGGTAATAGAAATACAATTAGTAAACATTTCTCTGCGTGTGTGTGTTGAAAGAAAACAAATTTGTCAATAGTGTAACGTACCAAAACCCTGAAAAGTTAGTGCTTTGTATTTCTGAAAGGTCAGGGAGGCAATGTTTCATACCTCAATCATGCTAAGCTTTGCTCAGAATCTTTACGAATTTAAAAAATAAATTTTATATCCTGAAATAGTCACAAACCAGAATTGTTTGCTATCTCTTTAGTCAATGGGAGGATGGGAGAATCACATGCTGATAGGCACCACTGACATAGAGAATTCATGCCCATTCCCCTAAGTGCTTGTTCAAAATAAACCTCTGATATCTTGATTACAACTTATTAAGCTCCAGAGCAGCTCCTCAGATGACCTGTCAGCATGTAAGCATTTTTTTCTCCTGATGTTTGAGGCAGGGCTGTGCATGAAAACTTTCTTTCCCTTCTGTGATAAGAAACACCATTCTTTATTTTAACAAATTCTACCTTAAAATCTGTGGGAAATGCATGATACTCTGCAAGAGGTAAGGTAAGCCTTCTAGCCATGTGGGGAGTTGGTTTTGTTGCAGCAGGTTGGAGGTCTTATGTATATAGAGGTATTGTGAAAACTTCATGTTTTCAGAAGTGTAAGAGGAAGTGCTGGGAAATTTATTACCTCCCAAGCTCCAGTCTGCAGTAGTATAGCTAGTAAAAAACTTGTACCAAGAGAGCTGCTTTGTGTAGAACTCTGCTTGCTTGTTTTCATAAGTATGGCTATGCATTTTTGTACATAAATATAAGAGCTGAGTTGCCATAGTGTATTTAAGGCCAGACTTACTTCACTCAACAGAGTTTCTACGAAGAGACTTTCAGATGCTGGGAGTGTTCTGCCCATAATTTATAAAAAATATATATACATTTAGATGCTGCTGTTTATTTCTGATCCAGAAATGTATTTTGGTCAGACCTTAAGAAAATTGATATTGGTAGCACGTCAGCTTTGAGATGCCATATATCCTACCAGATTGCCTTGATATATTTGTCATAGTCTCATATCCTGCTTGCTCATAAACAACTTGTTTGGGACTACAGCAGTCTTGTCAGATAAATTACCTGAAATAGTTGCAGACCTGACATTGAGATATGATAGTGAAAAACCTATACTTAGAACTGTGGCACAGTTGGTGTCTTAACTATAGCTGCTGTGAGAGACAGAAGAAATGTCAGCCTGGGCAGTGATCATATGTGATTTCAGAAGCTTCAGCAGTCCAGCTAGAGCAGCATTTGGATGGAGTTTCTTGAAGTTTTAGGCAGTATAGGATGTGTTCCCAGCCTTTTACTGCTCCCCAAGCCAGTGGTATACTAGCACTTAGCTGAGTGTGGAACGCTCTGTTTCCTTATGTATTAGTGCTCAAAACCATTAAGTGTTCCACAACTCTTTTACAAGAGGAGTAATTACATCCTGTCGGCAGAAATTACTCCCGCTGTTTCAGTTGGAAACCATATTCTTTGCCTCCAGTCTTGTGTTTTTACGCAGCAAAGAGCAGCTGCATTTTCTGCCAAGGGTGGTGGCACTTATCTCTGACATGTGCATGGGGAACGATAGCGATGGTGGTGCTGTCCCTCGGGATGACGTTTTGGGTTTGTCTGTGACCATGTGAATTTTAAACAGTACAGGCATGTATCTTGAGAAATCTAACTTTTATTCATAGCAACAAAAATATCTTTTCTAGCTCTCGTTTCCCTGCAGGTGGGATGCTGGGCCAGCCCCCAGGTGCATTGGGTCTATGAGGCAAATGCTGATGCTGAACTTTTCTCTCTTACTCTGTCCTTTTAAAGCCTTTTATGTACAGAAGGTAGCTAGCACTCCAGATGATTATTGTCTGCTAATGGTGTTTTTAATTACTGATTTTCAGAACATCCAATTAACTTCTCGCTGAAAACAAGATCTTTTTTCCTCCTCTGAAGCAACCCAGTGATTCATATTTTAATACAAACTTTTTTAAAAGTTTGGCTCATGTGGCAATTCCAAGAATTTTTATTTTTGAGCTCTTTCAAGTCTTTGAACTAGAAAATTAAATACCATGCCTCTGTCGTGGACAAACTTAACCTCATGTTAAACAGGGCTCCTGTCACTGAAGTACAGCAAGTGCCATTTTCAGGGTCCTTTACGTGCCTTGTCACACAGCATCCCCTTAATAGGAGCCTACAGCCTTACTCTCCCAGGTCCCAGCCTGCAGGAGCAGAGGGGTGATGACGAGGTGCAGTTGAATCAAGCTTGGCACTGCAGGTCCCTGGGAAGGGAAAAATACTGTGGAACAGATCTTGCTGAAGAGCGTTGGGAATCAGGATGGAACTTATCACCCAGTTTAGTCAAGCCAAAGGGAACTGCTTGGGCTGGGCTCTGGGAGCCCTTGCTTTGTAGTGAGGCAAGCAGGTAGATCATCAGTCTTTCGGTCTTGCAATGAGTAAAGCAGAGCAGTGCTGCTTGTCTTTCATAAGTGGGACTCAAGCTGTAGAGTTCAGAGCTAAAAAACATTTATGTTGGCTATTAAAGGGAACACATGTGACACAGAGATATGCCATGTAAACTCCAGAAATTTTCCAGCAGGATTAACGCTAAATGAGTACCAAGTATAAATGAGAGAGGTTTTACTGAAAAATAAGCAAGTTAGGTAATACATATTTTTGTCCTTCAAAGAATGTGTTTCATATTAAAATACAAAAGCATATGGCTTTCTCATCAGATGGAGATAGTATAACTGTCCTATTTTATGTAACAACCACAGTAGTAAATGAATGACAAATAGTTCAGGATCACTTTGGAAAATGGCAGCCAGAGGTAAGAGCATCTACTGCATGAAAACTGTCCAGGAGAGAAATCTCCATTCAACATATTATCATTCCAATTTTCTGCTTCAGGTAGGAAGTTTTCCAATTGCTTTTTTATTTTGATTTTGCCTTCCATTTTTATGCAGAATTTCAAATAGTAATAACCCAATATTATTTTTCTTTTCTTCTTGTCTTTTTGCTGAAAGTGATGCAGCAGTTCGTATTCCCTCATCTCAAATTCCGTGATAATTAGGAGAAACTACGAGTGTGTTTGTAGGGGAAGCTTGAAAACAGGTACCAGGTCTGTTCCTGGTAGCACAAAAATAAAGCCTTTGCCTCAAGTTCTCCAGACTCTGCCAGGATTAGCAGAGGACATGCAATAATGAAGTGGGATGAAGGGAAAGGGGCAAGTGATAAGGCACTGGCTCCATGTACCCTTCCTCTGCAAGCAGTTTAATTTGCGGTTATACAGTGATTGTCAGCGGCGTGGCAGTGTGATTAGGGGACAGCAGCAGGAAATGCTGGCATAATCTGGGAGCCTGGCAGTTGGGAGCGACAGAGGAGATCAAAGGCTTGAATGTGTTTGCAGACTGGAGAATAATTTGCAAGTTGCTCTCAAAATGTGGCCTGGCAGTGCAGCCAGACCATCGACTGTATCTGGCAATATATTTCCCCAGGGTAGGTGAGTACGTGGTGCGTGAGGGCCCATTGGCAATTCTGTTCTCGGTTGTTGTTCCCCATGATCCAACCCCTGTTCAGCTTGTGTTGCTGGATTCAGAAAAGCTGTTAGAGGAGAAATGGCCCACTTTATCAAAGGAGACCGAAACAAGTCTGTGCTAAAGACTGAAGTCTCCAGGTTCCAGTGGTCTCCAGGCAGATCTCATTGTCTTCAACTGAATGGTGAAAACCAGTAAGGCAAAAAAAATGTTTGAGCTGGAGCACTGCATAGCTCAGCTGTGGAGAAGTTTCAGCTGTTGTAACTATCAGAGGAGGACGGCTGGAGAATAGTGGTGGGAAGGAGTTGTAAGCAGACATGAGTACTCAATAGATAAGCATCTACATCTTGCTCATCTTTCCATCACTGTCCTCATACCTGTTGTTTCTTCTCAAGGAGCTCAAGGCATTTCCAAATCTATCTAGTGTCTCATGCATTCTGTCTTAACAAAATAAAATCTGACAGTAAGAAGTAATGCATTCTTGAGTATCTTAGAGCTTCAAAATGAAAAATGCAAAGTTTTTAATAATTTTCTTTACCCCATTTTAAGCAAATGCACTGCAGTCAGAGTGCCTTTAAACTATTAAAACTGTTGCCTGTACAGTCTCATGGTAGAAGATTTGGCATAATAAATATATTCAACTCGCCAAAACAGTCCAGGGCCGAACAGGCATAGCTATCCTGGTTGCACAGAGAAATCTGAACTCTTTCAATTACAAATCACTAGGGGAAAATGGCAAGTCATTTATTTCTTCTCCTTCCCCACCAAGTGCGGACTCCATGGGGAGCTGAAACTGGGTTTTTTGTTTGGTTGGTTTTTTTGGTTTGTTTGTTTGTGAAACTGGTGTTTCATCAGGGTCAGAAATCAAAAGGAACTGTTGGAATGGAGACTTCCTAAGGTCTCTTCCAACTTTAATTACCCCAGAGCCATGAGATTTTATGATCCCACCTTTTTAAGGACAAGGAAAGGCAGGCTTTCACCAAAGTTTTGCATGGATGTCTGTGGTTGCTTGGTCTGCTATACTTTCATCATAGAGTCAGTAAGCACTGAAAGTGCTTGGATGGAGTCCTAAGACCTTACAAAGCAGCTCTTTACATCAGGGTGAAAGGCCTTCCTCTGAGAGAAGTTCACCCACCAAAATATTTACTCATGTTTCTTCTGTTGATGCCCCCAAGTGTCCACAGAGGAAGAGACTACAGAATGGTCAGAGGGCCCACATGAAGATTTGTGTCACACCCTGAGCTCATCTCCAGTAGAGTGTTTTTGCCTGTTGAATTTCTGGGGTTCATTCCTCTTAGGAATCATCCTACTAACTGAATAAATCCATAGGTTTCCAGGTCTCAGTTCATATGACATTTTCTAATCTCTTCTTAAATGTTAATGGAACTAATTAACAATCTGACCCATGGAACCACAGTTTGGGAAGAAGTCTCTGATTTTTTTATGACATCTAGTCTCAGCAGACCTCACAACTGTCTCCAGGTGAGGGGGAAGGGCTGCCCTACCTGCAGAACAGTGACAGGAGGAGCTATCCTGCTGTCCCTCATCCTTGGCACACCTGTACTACCAAACAAGGAGAGGTCAGGGATCCAACAGCCAGGGAATATAGATTGAGTCATGTTCACACTGCTTAGGAAAAAGTTGGTCGACGTGATCTGAAAGAGGAATGAGCATTGCAGGTGATTTGTCTCCCAGATTCCATAGCCACCTTGTGTTCAGCCTTAGTGGGCTACTGCAGGGCTGTGTCCACGATTAGCAAATAGTGTGGCCCAATAGAAGATTTGCAGAGAGAAACAATCCTGATAAACCAACCAACATTTTGCTGCTTTATTGTGGATTTACTCCAGGTTGAGCCTGTGAACTGAACACTCACTAGTGGTAGCAGGAGATCTTCCCTTTCATCCCCAAGAAACTCAGTGCCCTGTCTGAAACTGAAGCACATGGAGGACAATATAGAGTAAATATGTTTCTTTTCACCTGCAGCAAACTTTTTCATTTGTTATGCAGCAGATGTTCAACAATCTGAGGGCAGAGAAAGAGCAAATCTTGCCCTATGTACCATAAACATTACCACAGACATTAAACAAAATGCTCTGTAAAAGTCCTTGGAAGATCCTCATCCATATAGTGCATGTCACGCTGTCTCCCTTTTACAACCCTTACTAGATAGTTAAAATTCTGTTATTATTCAAGTGAGTATGTACTACTGATGGGTCTCATTTATGGAATTTCAAGTACACTTTAAAGGTCAAACAAGTAATTTTAATCAGTCATGTGGGGTTTTTTTGACAGCTGATAAGTATTGAATGTACCGCAGCACCTGGAAAGCAGATTTGCTATATTTATCATTACATATTTGGATTGGGTGCAGGAATAGTGCTTTGCCCACGCTCATTTCACTCTCCATCATCAAGTTACTGGCACTGATCAACCAGTGCATCCACAGGAGAGCACTGTCGTTGCAGCACTTCAGATCTGAGTCACAGCTTGAACACGGGCCCAGGACCTGTGTCTTATGACTGATGGTTAAAGAGAGTAGTAGCTGCATCAGAGTGATGTTGTCCTTGGCTCAGAGCATTCCTAGCTGCTTAATCCATACTGTTTTCTCCTAGGCTGCTGGGCTAGTAAGCATTTGGAAATTAGTATGGTGTAGTTGTTCTGAAATTCTTGTGTGCAGACCACTCATGCCATGGTTGTGGAGAGCTGTCAGATCACAGGGTGACAACTGACTGTTCTCGCTTACTGTCCACAGAACTGTAAGCAAAGAAAATGAGAATATTTTCCCATTTCAACATTATCAGTCACAGGCTGGGAGCAAGACTTGAGCTCAGGTGCTGTGACATCAGCTCCTATCATGTGAACCAAAGGGCTATCTGCATTACTTATGGGATCAGTAGTATGTACAGGGATGGGCAGCAAGGCTGACCAGCATCAGCACGAAACCGATGAGATTTTTCGGCTTAGGGAAAAAATAGAGTCAAATGGAATCTGACAGAAGCCCATGAAGTTGTGTGGAAAAACTGAACTTGGGAGAACTGCAGGGCATGTAATGAAGTGGTTAGAGAGCTGGAGTAAGTAGACAGAAGTGCTTTTTTGGGTGTTTTTCCACTGTGTTTTTGGAACATGGTATTGTTGAGTTGGAAGAGACTCAAAAAAGGAATGAGATCCACTCACAGAAGACTAGTGATGCAGTGGTCCAACTCCAGCAGCTGACTGGGGAAGGTCTTGGGTCCCAGCTTGCTGGGAGTTAAGTGGCACATGAGGGGAAGAGCCGCTGTCAGCCCAGGCTGCTCTTGCACACTTCCCTGAGCTGAGTCCTGAGGAGTTCTTCATTGAGTCCACAGCAGCAGTTCAGCTATTCTTCAGTGTGAGCAGTGGTCAGGGGAGCTCATGTGCGACCAGGGCACAATCAGGTGGTAATGAGGAAGGAGTTGGTTTTACCCCTGACAACACTTTCATCTGGGATGCGGGGCTCACTGTAGAAAAACCCCAGAGAGAACACCAGGATTTTACAGCTGATTCAGACTGCATCCAGATCTGCACAGTCATTTTTCATTTCCACAGCACAATTTCTTTAAAAGATCTGGAGGGTGGAGGATTATAACAATTTACAGAAACTCAGCTCTGTTTTGCTGTGTTCATGGGAACAAAGTTCATAGTGCTGGTTTTATGGTACCACCTAGATTTTATACTCTATGCTTTGTTAAACATGATAATGAGTTCAGTGCTGTGTAGTGCACTTAGTGCTGTGCAGAAAATAAAAGTATTTCCTCCCCACACTTCAAAAGACCTGCTGCAATGGTAAAGGCTCTTTCAAGCTTAAGGCTGCTAGCCTAAACAGTATGTACTCTGGGCTAGTCTGAAAGCTCTGTATTGCAAATGTAAATTTATCCTTCTAAGAATGACAGGCTCCTGTTCAAAGCAAAACACTATTTAAAGCAGTTCACTGAGGCAGTATGTTTTACAATATTCTCCCCCTCCCCGGAACAGAGAGGAGTTTTGTATTACATTAATCACCATCTAAGCCCTGAAGGTCACAATTATCTGGCCACTATTTTTCAGTGTTAGTGATTTTAGTACATGATTAACTTTCATGTGTGCATCATTAAGATGAGGAATTGTTTTTGAAGTTTCAAATAGAGCAGCAGGTCTTAGCTGTAGTATTTGCCATAGTTGCTCAGCCACTGTTAAAGGGGATGATTTATAGAAAATCCAGCTGTGAGTTTTCGTTTCTTCAAGAGCAGGAGGCGGGACTAGAAACCAACCTAAAACCAAGCGGAGCATTGATCAGAGTGGAAATGATGTAGAGCACAGCTCTGCAGACAACAGCTAAGCATCGTGGAAATATTAGCTGGCAGCGATAAGGAGGCGGAAGCAGAGCTCGGTGACAGAGGAGCCATCTGTCAGGAGCTGGGAATCCGATTTCAAGAGAGCAGAAAATGAAGTAAAGAAGAAAGTGATTTTGGTTCAGAGGTACAGTGAAGCCCGAGGATATCTGTGGACAGTAAGTTTCTATACTGTAACAGGGCAGTTTAAAGCAGTGGCTAATACTGTTTGAAAGGGCTTTTCAGCTTTGAGAAGAGACATAAGTAATTCTTGGATGAAATAGCCTTTACTTAAAGTTTTTATTTATTTGTAAGATGTAAATAAACTTATCTATTTGAGGTGGCTTGTTTAAAAACTTGTAAACAAACTTTAAGACTGCTGGTGTCCATCACTTCAGAGGGTGGGTTTTGTTTAATAATAAGGTCATCTCCTGTCGAAGATAAAATTTGTTCATAACCTCTCAGGAAAATATTGCAGAAAAAAAGACTGCTCTGGTCCCAGTTGCGAGGTGAAAAAGGATAGACAAGAATATTTTTTCTGGAAAGGGGAAAGGAGTTCCCACCCAAATAGATCTAAACTAACTGGAACTACAGTGTATAAACAGCCCGGGGCTAAATCCTACCCTCAGTTACACTGATGTAAGTCAGGTTTAAGTCTACTGCAGTTAATAAAATTACTCCTGATTTAATTAAGGATAGAATTTGGTTGCACATTTCTTAATAATGAAAAAACCCCATGGTTCTTTCCAAAGTGCATTTTATGTTAACAGATTATTAAGGACTTACCTGAAAATACGTTAAAATTAATTGTAAACTCACACTGTGATGCATCTTTTGTCATATATTTGTATCCTTCTTTGAAATTAGCACAAAAACCAGCATGAGATATTGTAAGCAATCCAATTATTTCTTTTTAGCAGGTTCTTAGATAAGGTTTGCATTGCACAGAATTTCATGCTTGCTTCAGTTCAGTGGTTTGTATTTGGGGTGATATGCTTTAATCCCAAAAAGGTTTGTGAAGCTCCAACTGGGAGTGATAAGGCGATATTAGCTGTAGCAAAAAAGCGTCAAAGTTCTGTACGAGACCACAGACTGTCTTACTGGGAGAGAAACTGTTCTATTACAAATTGTACAGAAAAATTACTCTTGTTGCTGTGGTTTTAGTGTACAAGTTAGAAGCAGAAGCATTGGCTGCTGACTGAGGGAAAAAAAAAAAAGCAAAACCCACTCACTATTATGGCCCAATATGGATGACAAAACACTGTAGCATGTGTGGGAAAATGGCTGCAGTCCAATGTCTGGAACCATTTATCTTCTAGTACAGTCTGGAAGATGACTGTTTTATGTATTTTACAGAAATCCCTGCTGATTGATTTCATTTACTTAGGAGGAGGGGTCACCGTGACTGATGGCAGGGGCAACTGGGGAAAAAAAAAAAAAAAGTGGATTCTTTGCATTATTCTGACATCCTGTTCTTGTTGGGGCTGTTGGCACCTTTTGAGGGGACCACAGCATGCTGAGCATGTCTTGCTATTGCATTTGCTACTGCACATAGCCAGAGGTTTGTTGCTTCTTTCATGGCCTCAGCAAGCTGAGAGTTGCAGGTTGTGCTTCCACTAGCACCAAGCACATTTTGGAAATTTTGATTTGCAGGAATCTGAAGGAGAATGGACAGAAATGGGTAGAGGTCTCTATAGCATGCTGTAGCTTGGCTGATAGTGAGTGCTGTTATTGAAGAGGGAGGAAAGACTTTGTGAAAGGTCTGGGGGGAATATTTTCAGTGCGTGGGGCTTGCAGAAATAGCTCATCCCACTTTGACATGTGAAATTTGTATGCTGGGATGATGATACTGTTTTTCTCTGACGTTTGTTGCTAAAATAGCCACAATTCCTGGCATTTCTTTGTAAGGAATAAAGAGCTTTTCAAGCACATTAGAAACAACAGGGATATGCTCTTCATCAGTGTTGCTCATTTACCTTTATTTTTGAGTGTGCTCTGCCTGCCTGTCTGTCAAGGTGTTTGCCTTCAAATCAATTAGGCTCACATCATGGCATGATAGTCACCAGGCATATCTACAAACATTTGCTTTCATGTTGCAGGGAATCAGAGCCAAGATTTTCATAAGATGAAATAAGAGGGGGGAATAAGTTTCCTAGTCAGTAAGTGCACTGCTACTGTGTCCTTTAACAAAAATGGAGAGGAAAATGGATTTTTAAGTTAACAATACTACTTCATTTTGTACCCTTCAAGCTCTTCACGGGACCCTCTACTAATAGTTACAATGCCAAGTCCAATGCAAAATCATGTAACTAACTTGGAGAAACATAAGCACTTAGTACAGTCAAGACATTCTTCATTGAGAGGGAGAGAGAAAAAGAGAGAGAGAAAGAATGAAAGAGGAAAAGAAAAAGAAAAAAAAGAAAAGAAAAGAAAAGAAAAGAAAAGAAAAGAAAAGAAAAGAAAAGAAAAGAAAAGAAAAGAAAAGAAAAGAAAAGAAAAGAAAAGAAAAGAAAAGAAAAGAAAATGAAAAATGTTCTGCTTTACCCTAACTGCTGAGGAAGCTTAGTATATTTAGCAAGTATTTTTATCAGATCAGTAGGATCTGATTATTATCTGATATTAAGCATTATGCTTAAACAGGATCCCAGGAATAAACCCAGCATCACCTCTCCTCTGAACAGCATCCGGTATTATTGCCGTGCAGTATCGTTCAGCCCACTCAGGTGCTTTGGTCTCACTGCTTATCATGCTGTCTTGATGTGCACTCATTTTCTGTCTGTGTGTTCAGGATGTGCTGTGGCTATTAGATATTTCTTTGTTATTCATGTGTTGACCTCTGATTTGAATTTTTAAGTTTAAAGGAATTTAGATTAATTGTAACCTTTTCTACTTTCTTAATTGTCTTAGGTTTCTTTTCAGCCACTACATGTTTTGGTTAACCTCCCACAGAACAGTTCCTTGTTGGGACTCTCCCAGAGACATAGCTGGCTTTGCTCTTGATTAATTGAGTTTGAGCCTTTCCTGGTTTTTGATACATCCAACTGAGAAGGATAGTAGGTAGTGCCATGGGTTTCAGGTGTGCCACTGAGGTACCCTAAAACACAGAACAAATCTAGTACCCTAGTACTTTTTTAGAAGATCTGTCTTTATCATTGGATCCTTAACAGGGTCTCTCTTCCTTGAGAAAGTGCTGATAAGCAGATACAGTGTAAGTCCAGTGTCTCCCTTTATTCTTGAATTTGGGCAAGATGGGAAAACAGTGGTCTAAACTGATGCAAGTTTGTGTTTTCACCCAATGGGACCGCATTCTCCTGGTAATTTGAAGAACATTTGTTGACTTCCAGACCCTGATCCTTCATCTTCTCTAAGGATTTATAGGATGGTGTGCTCAGGCTCCAGCCATTTAGTCTACTTCCTACTCAGTGCCTGCATTTTTATTAGTCAGCTCTTAAATCTCTTCATTAGTGGGATTTTTATTCATGTGGCCACCACAAAGGTGCCTTCTTCCTGAGTGTGCTATGCTTACAGATAAAGCATCTCAGACCATGTTTTACACACATTGCATATTATCCCATTTTTTAAATAAATATTGTCCGTTCGTAGTTTTTAATGTCACACATGACAAGCACAGGGCAGGTGGTAGAATGACAGCCGTTTCTTTTTCTTCGTATCAGATATTGCTGAAAATAGTAAATTAGATTAAAAAAAAAAAAAAAAAGAGCTCTGTAGGCTGTGGAACATTATGAAACCTCCCCCTGAATGTCTGCGCAAGACATACAGCTACAGCAAAGCTGTTATGCACTAAATGAGTTTAGAGTGGGGGCCAGCTGAATGCAATGCATAAGGGATTTATTTATTCATTTGTAACCTTAACCTAGAATCATGAATATTTGCTCTTCCATAAAAAGGATGACTTTATGTGACGCTTTAAAACCTTCAGCATTAAGTGGCATTAAGTTGATGGCTACTTATTTTGTACCATCAGTGAAAAATGATGCATAAATCAAGTAGGCTTTGCTTGTAATGTACTCATAATGCTCACAAGCAAAAATCCCACCCAAAACCAGTGATCAAGCATGATTTCTTGAACTCAGCAGAAAGGTCACCTCATAAAAAAATACAGAGCTATAATATTCAGGCCACCCAGGCAATTTCTTTTTTGGCTAGGACATTAATTAAGACATTGTAAAGTTAAAATAATAATAGGATTATTATTTAAGCAGATAAAAGAAGGGGGATCTCCATAAAAGTCAATTTCCATCCACCAAACACATCTAGACGAGCTAAGCTCACTTGCTGTTTGAAGAACCGTTTTGCACAGGGATAGACAGGATGAGCTGAGGTTGAGTCCTGAATATTCTGGGATTTTTGTTTTTAAATCAAGTCCTTAGCATGGTCTTTGTTCCTTAATTACCTTGATTTGCTGGTTTATTAATGCTCTCGGAGGCAAATCAACTCAGTAAAACGTAATCATTCTGTGTCACATAAGATTTGCTGATAAATCTGTGGACATTACAGGCAAAAAGAAAGGTTCCATGAAGGAAACTTCAGTGGAGATGGTCTTCCACCTACAGATAAATCAGTGGTAGACGTACTTTAAAGGTGGAATTGAGTTACTGAATTGCAAATGAATGAAGGCTCTTGTGAAATCACTGGTTAGGGCTGTCTCAGTTCTTGAAATCTGCCAAAACAGTAACAACTTGGGCAGAAGATGAACAGGAACCAGTGGTCCTGCAGAAGGGATTGGTGGCTGGAGTGTTGCTGGGAAGAGTGATGGCTGAACTTACCTATTCTGCATGAAATGACGCTTCCATCTGGGGGTGATTTTGGGAGGAAGAGGAGTACCATTTGCTTTAGCACTTTTTACACAGGCTTTGAACAGGGATGGAAACCACAAATGGCAGTCCTTTGCCAGCCATGAGCACTGATGTACCATTGAGAAGTCACAACGTGGTCTCACCTGACTTAGTTTCAGGGAAATATTTGAACCTTGCACCTACTGTCTGACACTCACGTCCTTGGGCCCCCCCATATCTGCACTGAAACTCCAGTTCCAAAAAAAACCTTCTGCATCTTCATTTTCAGCACAGCAGAGCATAGCACTGAGGGATTACTCCTCTCTGTTTCTCTCCTGTGTCTGTGCATCCCAGCTGGTACACCTAGAGCAGGAGATGGCGCTCACTTTTCAGAGAAGGATTCAGTAGAATCATAGAAACATAAAATGGTTTGGGTTGGAAGGCACCTTAAAGATCCATGGACACAGATACTTTCCACTAGACCAGGTTGCTTAAAGCCCCATCTAGTGTGGCCTTGGACACTTCTAGAGATGCAACATCCACAACTTGTCTGGGCACGCGATTTGGATTCGTTCAAGAGATTTGTCACATCCCCTCCACCTAATGACCCACTTGAGCAGCTCTGTTGTTTTGATTTGATTTACAAGAGCATGCATGCAGATGACCAGGAGTGAACATGGTAGATAAAGGCACAATGATGTGCACCTCTCTTGTGCTTCTGAGCCACTGAATTAAAAAGGTAGATTTATGTTAATATTTAGCACTTACGTAATGCATTTAATCTCCAGAGGCTTGTAGGAACGTGTCTAATTTATACATCCAAAATAATAGAGGTAATCACACTTAACAGTCGGTCTTTTCATCACTTAACCCAGTGAGGAATGAAGACACTATTTTGTTTGGACTGTAATTGCTTATACATACCTGAAAATACCATCCCTTATTCTCAGTTCTTTGTAGAAACACCATGAGTTTGTCGTTACAAGAACATTTCAGACAGCTGCATAATGACTTAGCTTCATTTTTTAACTGAACTGAAAATTAGGAGGCTGACCCAGATCTCAGAGGAATATCTCCATTGGAGTTTGTCAGTGAACTTGGATGCTGAATGAGTTAAACCAATTCATTTTAAAAAATAGTTTGAAAATCATCTTTCTAAAAACAGTCTTGAAAACCTGGTACTTATAATGAGCATGCTGGCAGACCTTAAAGGCAGCAGTCAAACATCCTCACACTTGATATTATTTATTTCTATTTCATTTATATTGCCCACACGAACTTCCAGAGCAAATTCAATAGACAGCTACAGTTGTGCCTTGATTCCTCAACCTTGGTTGCTATGGCTTCCAAATTAGGAAAATATCTGCCAGCTCCAGGTGGCTGAGCACGCAGATGGGTGAAACATGATCAGTAATTTAGGGAGCCATGAGGGGGTATCCTGTGACCAGCAGGCATTGTCCATGGTTTTTGCAAGAAAGGGCAAGGAGTTGTGAACATTGCTGCAAAACGTGGGCTTTATTTAGGTACAGTGAAAGAAACAGCCTGTGCCAGCAGCCTACATATGTACTGAGAGGTTCTGGTAGTGAGCTATGAAATAATTTAATGAACTGTTCAAATTAAATACAAAATCAGAGTTCAGAGGGGGCTGGCTGGTATCCCCTTTAGTCAATAGCATCCTGCTCTGTGATTTCATTCCACTCAGCTCAGTGGGATTATAATAGTTGTTGAATAAGGCAGCAGAACTGAGCTTTCAGATAAAATACACATACAATGAGGATTCTAAGACCTGTGGAATAAAAATATTTTCTTATTTACAGTCTTTGTGCCCAGAATTTGTCCCTTGAAATCACCATATTAGAACAAAAATAGGACCTAAAACTTCAAATCGTTTTAGTCTAAACTATGTTCAGGATCAATATTCAAATGCTTTGGGAGTTTTTTGTCCCATCCAGTTGTCACTGTTTAAGTCACTTTAATAGCAAGAATACATTTTCATTGAAAGCAGCCTTTTTCCCAACATTTCTTTGTTTCCAGTTTAAAAAAAAAAAAAAAGAAAAGGAGCAAGAACAAAGACGACCAAACAAAATATAACTTGTCTAAAATCTCATAAAACTCTTACACAAGAATCTATCAAGCCTGGGAAAATATGTGTTCTTTTGTAAAAACATATTTTTCCTTGAAGTCACTACTAGATTGCAAAAGTTCACAACACATATTGGTATGCCTGTGTGTTTATGTAAGATAGACCTCTGTATTTCACTTTCTGATGTCAGTGCTGCCTTGGCAACTGTATTTTATTGATTAGTAGAATATATGTAATTTGTTTCAGAGCTGCATCATCTTACAAGTTCATTTTTCTTTGTGAGAAGTGGCTTCATTTTCTTATTCTCTGAGTAAAATTGTTTTTCTGGTACAAGAAATAACATTCTTTTGATCCTTTTGGGGCTGTTTCTGTGGCTCTACACAAAATCTAAGAAAGTGTGACAAATGCATGCTGATAAAGTCATAACATACTTTATCTACTGATACATGGATTTCTTATTTATTTTTCTGTGATGTTAACCTAGTGTCTTGTCTGTAACTTCACTAGTAACCAAGTGGAGACTCTGTCCATGCATTTCCAGTTATTAGATACATTCATGGTGCTTTTCCTCCAGAGATGTGAAATTCCAAATAATACTTCTCAGGATATCTTTGAACTAAATATTATCATAGAAATTTATTTTTCACTTAGATAAGCTGCAGTATGAAAAACTTTGCTCAAACAAGAGTAAGTGGTACTGAGAACAGCTCTGGAAACTTGACTCTTTTATTCTACTCATTGTGGATTTGTCAGATCCATAGGTTAGTTCTTGATCAGTATAATTTAGGAAACCAGTTGTCCCACAGCCAATCCTATATCTCTGAGTGCTGATCAGGTTTACTAGAAATTGTGGTCCTGACTTGAAGGCCTTTCATTTTATTTTCACACAAACTGGGCAAGGGAGAGGATGGAAGGGGTAGGCGGGAATGCAGTGTCTTAGTTCAGATAGTGCCATTGTCTGATTATGTGCACAGCTGGAGAGATCCACATAGTTAGGTTTACCAAATGTCCTCCTGCTTTGATATTTTTCCTTTCCCTCTGTGTTTGTCTCATGGTTTATGAGTGTCACTGGAGCCAAGAGCAATCAGGGTGTGCAGCTTCCTGGATGAAATCAGTCAGGGGAGCAACAAGAAGAAAAAAAAAGGAGGTCGAGAAGAAGGAGGAGGAATACAAATCATGGATGGGACAGTAATGAAGTTCAGACAGTTGTTGATGTAAAAGCTGTCTTTTTTAATATAGACTTGAAAACACAGCCATCCTTACAGTCCTAATATTAACAATTTACAAATTATAGCAGTGATTGTATTTATATGTCATACAGAGTGTAAATTATGGGAATGGGTTGTCAACACACATAGGAAAACAAGTCTGAAAATCTCTAGCACTTTCCTTAAATATAGTGGTTCCTGACAATTACATATCCCATTGCTTGTTATCTAAATATTTATCTTCAGTGAAATTACAAGAAGTCCACAGTCAGAGAAAACCCATGCTCTTCTGTTTTCTGTTAAAGATTAAATTATGTTCTACCTTAGAAAAAATACTTAATTCCTGGGTTTATCCTGTTTTATTTTGGTGGATAATTTGGAAAAAAAAAAAAAAGGAAGGAAAAAAGAGTCTGCCATTGATGGCAAGCGGGACAAAGGCACTGTTACTAGATTGTGGTTTGAAGGCTGTTTACCATGCTAAGTCAGAGACCATAATGTGAAACAATGTTTTTAATCTTTTGGTTTAAAACATTCTGCAACAGACCTTCCTATCAACAGGGCTCCGCTTAACACAGAGCCTCATTTTCTTGCAGGGATCCTGCAGTTTTACATGGATTTTCTGGGCCAGTCTTTGGCAACAACACTAATTTATTCCAGATGAAAGTCCGGCCCACTATAATTAGCAATACCATGGTATTTGTCTGAAGAATCAAGAAACATTGGCATTTGCTAGAGAGGCCATGTGTCTTGTGGAGAACCCAGTCCATTTAATTTAAGCTTTTAGGTCCCCAGGGTTAAGCGGATGGTCTGGTCAATTTGTCATAGCTGCTTAAATTCCTTATACAGTCTAAGGAAAGCAGCAGTTCTTACTGAAGATCTGGGCAGGGAAATCTGTTCCCCTCTCTCCATCCATCCATCCACCCACCTAAGAATGATTCAGTCCACCTCATTCAAGTAAATACCTCTTTCACTGGGATTATAGAGGAACAATTGGAAATAAATGCTGGCAGCTCCATACAGTTGGGTTTTACTCATTTGAAGATGGATGTGACTTATCTTCCTCTTGCATAATAGCCCAAGAATTAGAGCACTCCCCCCAGAGAGAGGCAGTCCTGGGCTCTACTTGTTCTGAGTGGATTGAGCTCACTTCTACATTTAACTCAGAGGAGCTAAATTCCTCCCTTCATAGGATGACCATCCGTAAGTCTCCGTGCTTTTGTTTCTTATCCTTTCCTTTTCTGTCTGTCTGTGAGGACTGTAAGCTCTGTAGGGCACCAGCCAGTTTGTCATTAAACATTTAAGCAGCACTGACTGTTACAAGGTTCTGATTTTGGCTGAAGTTTATAGTGAAATATAAATAACAATAAGAGTTGTGCAAATTTCTCTCTTCACACCACAAAAAGTGCTGAGTAAAAACTTTGTTTTTATAAATGCATTACGTATTTTCGGCTGGTATTTCTAGAAGTTTGGCTTTGTACAGACTTTCATTGTGACATGGTTTGTGGAACAGAAGATGGGTCTGCAGTGGTGTTGGATTTGATGTGTATTTAGGGATGGCTGGTTGTTTGATGTTTTGATACAGGCATGTTTATGTTCTCATTTTTAGTTGTCTCTTCTAGCAACAGTCATGCTGAAGCACTGGGAAATATGGTGCTCCAGTGTCCTTTCTTGCAAATTACTTTTTTAGGAGATATTTTGGACCTAGGCAAGTATGTAGCTCAGGGCAGGGATAGGCTGCAGATCTCCTACCCAGTGTCACAGCCCCTCCATACCTTTTTCTCTTGGAGTTACTAAAGAAGAAAGCAGTGGGAGGGACTAGTCTGAGTACAGTATGAGGATGTTATGCTGTGAGGACATTATGTGGTCACTCCTGCAACACCGGCGAAGAATGCAGCAGTGATGTGTTCCTTGCATGAGTCATTCTGGAGCTGCCAAAAGTTGGAGCAGCCCATTGCCCAGTGATGAGTACTGGTTGACCTTTATTTCCATCATAAGAGATTACTTTTTTTTTTTAGCTTAACTGAGCTAAATCAATTGCTTTCTGAGCACTTGCATCAGTGCAGCCTAGTTTCCTACAGATTTGGATTCCTTTCCCTAACCGCACTGAAACCAAGTCCTTAGTTCCCCTCTTCCATGCCCTTCTCCAGACCTCTCTCCCATCCCTTAAATATTTGTAAAGGAAGTGATTACTTCTGATACTGATGCTGATGCAGAGTGCTGTGTAATCGCTCTTCTGCTTCTCAGCATGGATAGTGGGTCACCTCACAAATACCTTTCCCTTACTGGAATGCTGATTTGTGTAATTTCCTCGACACCAGATTTTCTAAAATACAGTGTCTTGGAGACCTGGCTCCTCCTGTCAGATTTGACTGAAACTGGCCAATAGATTTTGACACTATACTGGGGTACAGAAGAGTGTCCCAGAGAGACAGATGATGTGAATATTTCTTTAGTAAGCAAAAGTATGAATATACTGTAAAACATACAGAAATTTAAAACATTATGAGGAAATTAGTATGTGTGGCTCTGTGAGTGCTGTTGTGGAGGCAGGCATAAAAGGAATACATTCTTAGGCATACTGTAAAATCTTTTAAATCATTGTAGTGAAAAAATTGTTGAGCAATTCCTCATGAGAAGAATGAGAACCATACCAGTTCATCCCTAATGTATTCCAGCCCAGCAATGGATAACCAGTGATGAATTTGGTCCGAGCTTATCAAGCATAGCGAACAATTGTACAGCTCATAGATGGCTAACAATATATCAGTACATTGCACCTTTGAAATAACAGTGGTTTGCCACCTTTAGAAGTACCTTATTCTGTGTGCTTTTTTTATTAAATAACATTTAAAAGATAAATAAAGTAATATTTGGCAGTCTGGAGTCTGCTTTTTAGAAAAATATTCTGACTGTGGTTAGGATGTAGAATTTTAGGAGAAACATAAGGTCAGAAACCAGAATTGTTTCTAAGTATACCCAGTTGGGTTTTTTATTAAAGGAAATTGTCCCTAACTAGAAGACTCTGTGAACACAGTGAAAGCATGCACCTCTGTTGTGCACAGCAAACTATATAGAGCACAGCTTGGAGTCAAGGTAGGTGTGCACCATGTACTGTTATTGCTGTGTGGCTATTGTAGGTACTTCCAGTAGAAAATTATTTAAGGAGGTGTCTGGCAGAATGGATCTATATATCATTGTTTGGGTTTTTTTATAATTATGGATGAAGCAATTATTCAATGAATATAAAATAAATACAGGTAAAAGCCCACAGTAAAGCTATGTATTGTATTTCAGTTAAGGATGATCTTCCATCTTAACATGTCTACTGTCTCATTTGTGATGCTTCCCTTTCTCCTTTTTTCACCTTCTGAAAGTAGTACTTGCCTTAGGGGTATGGTATCATCGTGGTAAAAGTGAGCTGGTGCTACTGGTCTCATGAGCAGCTTCCTTAATGTGCAGCTCTTAAAGGCTGCTTTGGAAGGGTCTTTACGCTTACCACAGATGCTAATGCCGTGATGTGTTCCAAAGTGATGGAGGAGAGCATTTTGCCCTTTTCATTTCAAGGCATCATAAAGTCTTGGAGACTTCTGAGGCCAGTTGCTGTATGTGATTAAAAATTAATGAAGCAGAGCAATTGTACCTGATCCCCCTGCCAGACACTCAAATAACAGCTTTTCCTAGGGCTACTTTATTAAATGTTTCTTTTTGCATCTGTATTTTTCTCCTCTCTGACCAGAACATCTTCCTTGTCATTAGAAATGGAAAACAATAGCAGAGGATATTTGGGTTTTTTTTCCTGCAATTTCCTGCAAATCTAGTTGGGTTTTGTTCATCACACATAGGATGAGCTACCAAGACAGAGTGTAAATGGAAGCATAAGACTATCAACAGGGATTAAGTGAGGAAGTAGGTCTACGTCTGTTTAGAGATACAGGAGGTGCCTTTGGTAATGCTCAAATTCAGTGTGTACAAGCTGAAATGTTTTCAAAAGAAATTTGGTTTTTAGGGATTGGCCTAGACTGCATTTCTTTAAAGCCTGTCTGCATTAGAAGAGAGACGAAATAACATCTTTCCTGTGTGCTATTACCTCAACCTTAAAAAATTCCAAAGGAAAGGAAATAGAAAAGAGCAGGCGATGAGGAGGCATACCATCTCTGCAATGGTGCTTTAGAAGGTCATCAGGGAGTGTTAGTGCTCAGGCTCTGAGACTGAAGAAAATAATTTGACAACAAGGTAATTAATGCTAATTAATGCTTCTTTACTAGTTTGCATATGTTGAACATAGCAGAGACACCAGCTAAATGTAAAGACTTGGTTATGCATAGATTTTGTTTTTCAAATCCTGTCAATCTTTTCAAACAGTTATAAAGCATATATTTGCCTGAACATTTTTCTTCACAGTAGTGGAGAAGAGCAGTCACCATTATCTGTGAACTGCTCACAAGGCTTTGTATACAAAAGCTTTTAGGGCTAAATTCTGATATTTTGCTTGTACTAAATAGGAATGCACTCTTTAGCTTATTTATTAGTAGTGAAAGTGTCTGGTCTTTGGCAAAAATGTTCACTGTGAAATACTGTTTTGGAGAGGTATTTATCATATAATCATTATAATTTAGGGATTTTCTTCATTTAAAAGGACTTGCTCCTCACTGGTCAAGCACACTTTTTGTTCTTGTGCCCTGTACAGGACAACCATGAGCTATTTAGAAGTCTGGTATTTGCCTGACACAAATATTGTTCTCTTGAGAGTAGACTTTCATGATAATCCATCACGTTATCATGACATAAGTACGCACAGTTACTCATGGTCACTGCAGTTACGTAGTTCCCTCCAACAGGATACTGTTAAATAAACAACTTTATTTGAGGAATTGGCAATTCCCTCTTCTATGCTTCACCCAAACGGTCTTAGCTTTTCATTCACTGGTGTTTTTGCTTTCCTGGAATCCACTCTTCTGCCCTCTGAAACTCACAACTATGCAAACCTCTGATCCATATAAATCTGTGATAGTTTGGAGGGATCTGCTCTTTTGTATTCATTAGAAGGAGTGAGGGTTGACTAATCTGGGCACTGCAGCTGAGGTTATCATCCAGCACCCCTTACACACCACAGAAAGCAACATTGCATGAAATGGCACCATTTCTGTAAGCAGGGATGTAAATAATACTGAGATACCAGCATGGCAGGAATATAAGATACTGTTTACAGGAAAAGAAGAGACATTTAATGAGTTTCTGCTGAATAGCTGCAGGTGTGACAATCCAGAGGTAGTTAAATGCAAGGGCTGGAAAAGTAAGCACTGCGTTCCAGCCTCACACTGCCCAAGTTAATATCACCACCTGAGAAAAGAGCTGGAACTGTATCATCAAAACATCTACTTTAGCAGAGTTGTAAATGTGCCACCTAGCTGGTTCGAGACCAAAGCAACCTGTTTAGTCAGGTGTATCTCAGAAGTTGTCTTGAATCCAGGATTCTTCTAAGGAAGAGTAAATATTAGTCCTGCAGATTTTGAAAGGAAGTGGATTAGATGAACTTTCACTCTTCACTTTGGCCTTATTGTCTGTGCATTATTTCAACTTTGTACATTAAGTCTTTTTAGGGTAAAAATGAGCATGGTCATTCTTAGGAGGAGAAAAAGCCAAGTCAATTTATTTAATTCATTTTTTTACTCGTTGTTTTACAGGATGTGGCTACAGTTACTATCAGTTTCAGTACATGAGTCAGATGGTGGTATTATCAAGTTGTTCCTTTCTCTGTGTCTGCATAAGATCTCCCAAAGAAAATGTGACTACTTTCATAGCTAGTGGAGTTCAACATTTTCCTAAATTCAATGACAGAGCACATAGAGGAATGAAGTTTGACACAGACTTGTGGAAGTGTCCTGAGCATTAGTGGGATAGCTATGGCAAGCAAGGCAATAAAAAAAAACAGTTGGAGAGGGACAAAAGAAAAGGTATACTTGTGAAAGAAAGACGGAAAAGGAGGCCAGCAGTAAGGGAATTGTCTATATTGTTGAAAATACAGGAGAGATAAAGGATGTGTGATTCTTTTCCAAATCTGCTTAATACATGAATAGTATGTCTTATGCATGTCTTATGGCACAATCCAGCAAAGCAAGGAAGGAAATGAATGTTAGACATGTTTAGATGCAGTGATTTCCATGACACAAATCTGTTGAAAATCATGATCAGGAAAACAACCTTATTCCAGATAGCATGAAACTGCACAATTGGACCCCTTACAGAGGGAGCTTAAATTCATCTTTCTTCAGAAGAAAATGACTTTACATGTATTGCTTGATTGCGATCTAGCTTACAGGAATATACTGCTATAATAATATAGCATTAGTGGAATTTTCCAAGTCCAAAAATAATTTAGTGTCCAAATACATACTTTATCTGATTCATGGCTTCACAGCCATGTCTAAGCTAATGCTGCCAAATAAAATTTTCTTTACTGTGACATGTATGCAGTTCTTTTTCAGGTATTTGGAATTATATCTAACATATAAATTAAGCAAAATTTTCCTTCTAGAAATATTCAGCTATAATTATATTTTTAAATTTTATTTCTTGCAGTGTCAGTGCCCAAACCTATTTATGATATGCTTAACAAAATCAAGGACCCAAATACATGCAAAAAACATTTAGTCCTATCCTACGAGGGTGTTTTTTCCTTAATATCATTTTAAAAGTACTTTTCTGTACTCTAGTAATTTACCAGTTTCATACAGTGAATATTTCTCAGGAAACCAATAAAAAAAAAAATACCCTCTAGCACCCCATAGGTGAGTGTGTTCCTGACACCTATGTAGAAACACATAATTGAAATAACATTTGCATAAATTCCATTTAGTAAGGATGCATTAACTGATGCCAGTGAATGTGAAGACACTTAATCAAACGCTAAATAGCAATGCATGTCTAAGCATTGATCATTTAATGTATTGTCAGTAGAATTAAATAGATCATGATATCCTTTTGTTCTTTCTCTTTATTTAAGTGTATTATACTGTTGCTTTCTAAATTGCCTCAGGGTCTTATAAAGAAAGATTTCTGCTCTTAATTTTGACAACTGCATAATTGGGATGATAAATCATCCTCAGGGATGTAATCAAAATGATCCTACTATGTAACAATTTTCTGGTTTTCCTACTTTGTTTAGAGCAGAAGGAACACATTTAGGTCATTACAGTCTGTTGCATTGCCTTAAAAGTCAAATAAAATAATAGTTATGAAACCAGAGATCTCCAGGTCCCTTGTAAATAAACCTAATTCAAATTTCAACATAACTATTGTGGTAGGTATGGTTATAATGTGGGGAAAGCTGATAATTTAACAGAATTTCAGGATTTTATTTGCCTGATTCAAATCACAAACCAGTATCAGAATCTGGAAAAACCCAGTAGTCACTAAATCTGACACCCAAATGACTTTAGCTACACAAAATGCACCAAACAAATAACTACCTGACGCTAGACCCTATTTATAAAAAGTCACAGGATTCGTTCATCAGCACTTTTCATACCTAATGGGAATGACTGTGAAACTGAGGCTTTCTTCACAAGGTGCCCCATGCAGAGATGGGGTCCAAGAGGAAAATCCCAGACTGGGATCTCACCACCCACTGTCCTTCCCTGCCTGCTGGTCAGTCTCTTGGCCTTAACTCCACAGGCACCAGTGGATGTATTTGTTCTGGTTCCAGGTATTTCTGCTTGAAGGCAATGAAGTGGAGTGAGACTTTTGTCCTAGGAAACTATGAAAAAAAAAAGAGTAGTGATCGTAACACCTCTACAGTTTCAGCCTTTGATCAAATTCTGTGGTCACCAGTGTACACATCAATTGAATCAGATTTTCTGGTTTTACTCTAAAAAGAGACAACAGAAGGGCAGGACTCCAATCTGAAAACATATGCTAAGCAGGAGAGACTTCAGCTAGTGTTATGCCAAACTGCTAATTTAACTGCTCAATGCATGATAAAGTCTCTGTGGTGACACTATGAAAAAGTGCAACTCAGCTTAGAAATGATGCAGAGAGTGACAGGGAAGTTGAGGCAAGTTGGAAGGCTTGTGGACACTGCAGCTTCCTCCTGGGAATGACCTGCCCATGCTTACTGAGAGTAATCCTGCAAACAGGCTATATGCTAATTTCTCGATACACCCTCAATTTCCACTGTATAATAGCACTAATGACCTTGACAGAAAGCATTTCCTAGGGATTAATAACCATTTGAGGTTTAATGACCTGAGGCTGTGCCTCAGGCCATCAACTCCTTCAAGCTGCTCATTAAATCCTTAGGGTACACAGTCTTCTTCAATCATTCCTGCTTAGGCATTTGCTCAGAGTCACCTAATAATAATATTCTCCCTGAGGTATTTCCTCTTCAGAGGCCCTGATGTTGGAAATGTTTTTGCCCTTAAGTCTTTTGGGAAAAGAACTCATCGTTAATTTTTAGGTGACTGTATGTTACAAGTAAAAGCATTTACTCAGCCTGTCACTGAGCTTTTGTGGTGAGGAACTCAGTAACAATGAGACATGGGCTAAACTCATTAATTTCATCTTGAAATATAAAGTATTTCTTCTAGTTGCTTACAGTGTCGTAATCCAAAACAAGAGCGAGTAGAGTCCCCCCATCCCTTGTGGCTCAGTGAGAAAGGCGATTTCGAACAGGCTACCACTTCCTAGTGTAGAGTGAAGAGTGGCTTCATGCTAGTTCTAAAAGACACCCCAAATTCAGATCTGTGCAGAAGGAACAATATACTGGAGAGCACAACTGCCTGTTAGAGGAGAAATGCTAGGCCAGTTTCTTACCAATGAAGTCATAAGTCAAAGATGGTATATTGTCCTGTGTTATGGTACATACTTGTGAAGGGTGAACTTGTTTTTCTGTTGAAGATTTGTCATTTAAGGGAACATTCTTCCCACATTCAGATGGCACCAAGTACAACTGGATCTTAGTTAAATCTGCTGCTGTGGTGTTACATCATGTTCCCTGTTTATTTGTGTAATAGTGCAGTGCAGCATGCCAAAGAGGCATGGCACAAACAAACTGCTGTTACAAGTTTCTTCCCAGAGTTTCTAAAGCAAGAGAGAAAAAAAGCTTGGGGAAGAAGGCAATCAACAACAGCCCAAGAAAACTGATACAGCAAGCACGGTGCAGTGATGTGTCTACAAATCAGTTATATTGTCTTCACACCAATTGCACGAATCTAGGATCCCACTTGTGTGTTAGTCTCTGTTGTTCACTGAGCAATATGTCTAAGGAGATCTAGGAATAGTGTTCTTAGGAAGTTGCAAAGTGGAGATGCCTACCCATCTCTCTGCAAAGACCTGCCTTCAACCTGACTTCAGCTTAGAACCAGCCCCATACCTTGAGCTGACAATCTTTTCCAGAGGCAGCACACATTTTTAGAGGGGGAAAAAGGCATTTTTCTGGCAAATTCTATAACTTAGAAATACTTGGAGTTGTTTATGAGCTTGAGATACTTCATCTTACGAAACACTTAAGAAAACCTGCATCCCAAGGGTTCATTGTATCAACTTCACTGGGGTGGGGGGGAATCTTGATAAATCCAACTTAATCCTGGTGAGGTGTACAAACATCCTATGGAAACCAGCAGGTGAATTGACCAATAAGGCACTGTGGTGAATAGGGGGTGTACAACGTAAGTACTTGCTGCGTTGTTTATGTTTCAGATTAGTGGAGTTTGAGGTCAAATAACTTATTCAGCGACATGCTTTATGTGGGAAATACCTGCTGTTTGTGGTGAACATTGAGCACCTATACAGGAATGTTCCTAAATAAATCTCAAATCCCCTTGCAAACAAATACAGATCATTAAGCTATCATTGCAAATGGGGAGTATCAGATGCAAATAAGTGAAATTAGATATCTTAAGTCACACAGTGCATTAACAGGAGATGCCTCCAAGAAGAATGTCACTAGAAATGTCTCTTTGTATGCCTGCTCCTCCCAAATTCTCTGTATAGACCAAAGAGAAGAATGAGCACTTTCTGGGCACAAACCATTTTGCCTCTTTCAGACATTAACTTTTAGATAAAGTAAATATTTTAATGGAAGTGCCTCTCTCTCTCTCTCTCTAGCTTTCAGTAGCACCTAGGATTAACAGTTCCATTGCAATTGCAAATAGGTAAGATGATTGCCATCCTTGATGAAAATAAATATTCTTCACGGATGACAGAATGGCTGCTATGAAGGCAGGTCAGCTAGATATTTAAGCGCATGCTTGATGCTAAGCCCTGATATGTCCTCTTGAAACCTGGTTTATAAAACCAACCCCTCTGCTGAGACCTTTACTGTTGTGTGGAACAAGTGGGTGTGCTGCTGACCCAACTTTAGCTCTGATTCTCTTGGTTGTTGTTAGTTTGAGACAAGCATGCAACATCATTCCCATGTAGATTTTAGGTGTAGGAATACAGTTCTGCTTGGAATTTCCTTTCTAAAGTCTATTGAGAATTCAAATGAGAGCCAGATGAGTTTTTTTTCCTGTTCATTTAGAAGAAAAATGCAAAACATCATGAGAAACTTTGAAAGTCCAACACTCCCTGAAAGTTCTCACCACATTAGCATTTTCCTGAAAAAGTTCTTTCCAGAGGAATTTGAGCTTGCAGGTGATAAGCATTTGTTGTGTTTTTCTACCCCTGATGAGGAAAGGCCAGGTCAGTAAACAATGAATGAAGGAAATGCTTTGAAATGCATTCAACAAACTTTGTAGTCTCAGCTTTGAACCTACTATTAGCAGCCTGAGATTGGCTTTGGCTTGGAGTTGCAGAAAGATTTATCAAAGGCCCAGCTCTGTTCCCAAAATCTGAATCTGTATCACAGTTAAAATTTTCACCTTTTGGTAGTGTTACCTTCCCTGCACATCCTCCAGTGCAAGTAAAGCAGTGGTATCCTGTCTGATTGTCTAGGTTAGTGTTTGCCTGTCAAGATGAAGCTATACCAGAAAATAAGGAACTGAAATATTCAGTACACCAGTGTGATTCCTTAGCAGTAAGTAAGCTTCCAGTGCATAATGCATGGCCACAGAATTCCTTGGGTCCTGGTCTTCTGACTATCATTACAGTGTAAAAAAACCACTGTAAAATATAGCCCATCTCCTAAATCAAAATACCTTTTTCGTGTCTTCAGCTTTAACTAGTGGTTTCAGAGCAACATTTAGGCTCTAAGGTGATTATTTAAACTCTTACCTGCCATTTTGCTGAGAGTTCATTGTCAGATTTAGACTTCTCCTTTCAAAAACTGACCCAGGCATCTTTTATGGTGCAGTCTGTAGGAGAGACCGTCTTTTGTAGGCAACTACCTGCTTTCTTCTTCTGTTTCTGTCTGGAGAATAACTTATCTCATCATACTTCTGGCATATCTGAGGGTAGACCCTGCCAAAATCTGAAAGTGAAATAAACCATCAAAAAATGTCAGATTCTTAAAAGTGCAGACCAAGGGCAAGTCTAGAAAAAGGCTATACTTGGAAGAGAAAGTACTTTGCTGTTTCCTTCGAAGTGTACACAACCAATTTTCTTAGTGTTTATCTGCATATCTCATTACTGTAGCTCCAGAGAGCCAAAAATGTCTCATGTCCTCAGCACATACTTTCATTCTCCTGGCCTTGAGGGGACATAAAGCGAGAGTAGCCCCTGGATCCGGCTCTTCCTGGAGCACATCTGGAGATGGGGAAGGGCCCCAGGGTGATTCCAGAGGCAGCACAGCAGTTGGCAGGAGCTTTCCACTGGAGCAGGTCTGAGTGGCCCTGTGCTCCTGGGGATGGTTCCCACCTCGTGCTGGAGGTGATGTCCAAAGGAGGGAGGTGTCCCCACACACCCCGTCTGGGCAACGGCAGCTGCTATTGTTCAAAGACCAAATGGAAATTTGGTCAAAACAAATTGAACCTCAGGCCCCAAGATTTGGAATAGCAGCCATCTCTCACCTCTTCTTAAAACAGGGTATTTTAATGCTTTGCAGAATTACAGTGAGAGGCATGCTGCCTTACATCTTCTTAATCCTCTGAAAATTTACTTCTAACAGCTACTGCCAAAATACAGTATGGCAGTCGCACAGCACATGCTTCTTCAGTGGTGAGCACAAAGCAGCTTCTGTTCAGAGGGAGTATGTTGCAAGCCCATGAGTGACACATTGTGAGTGTTGAAGATTATGAAACATACTGTGAAACTGAGCAAGCCATAAACACTTCATTTTTCAGAAATAGTCACATTACCTCTGGCATTCTGCTTGGCAAGTGTGTGTGCAGACCTTGGTGCATCCACAGAGCACATGTGGAACAGGCACCAAGTGTTAAAGTAGTGGTGTGCCAGCCACACTGCGGAGTTCAGAGGAAATATTTCGAGTATGTACTTCAACACTCGTCTTGGTTTTTATAAAAACTCGTGATCCTTATTTGTTTATTTTTACTTCACTTGCCTCTCCCTTGGACTAAACTGACCTTAAACTATAGTGTGGAGTTGCATTCATTGATCTCCTGGTGAATGCTCTCTACTTGATCCAGAATCAGTCATGGCTTAAAGACAACTTCTAACTCCAAATGGGAAATACCTGCTGGAAAGGCATGTGTCCTGTATTTGTCTATGGGAAGATGCAAGTGTAAGTTTAGAGATCAGCAAAGGACTGGACTAAATCCTTAGTAGGACCAAAAAAATCTCTCCAGTTTGAGAGGCCACCTGTTTGTTGAAATTGTAGAGGAAGGAAGGCCATCTCATGCAAGTTAACTGTGGCATTCAAGGGCTTGGAGCATATTTTGAGTATAATGTACTTTAACATACAGGGTCTCACGATTTTGCTTCAAGAAGGGAAGAATAATTTTTCCCTTTTTAAGCTGAAGTGTAAGTGGTAAGTCATGTGTCTCATTTCCCACCAAAAGCCTAGCTGAGCAAGTGATTAGTCATTGACTTTCTAAATACCTAACTGCTAGCACTGTCTAGAGACCAAACCATCTTTGCCCACAGTCAGGCAAGTAATGATTCAGACAAGTGGGAATCTGTTGTCCAGCAGTGAAAGCAAAGGGATTCTACCCATGACATGGCAACTGAAACTGTCCAACTGATTTCCCATCAACTATGAGAAGATTAGGAAATAGCTGGAATTCATCCAGCAAGTTAAAAGGTGACAGGGTCTGTATTTGCAGAACCAACCTTTCAATTTCCTCTTTGTTGTCCAGCAAGAGGCATTGACATGAAAATATAAGGCTTGTGCTTCAGTAGCTTTGGTGTCTCCCAACATGTACCACTCAGATCAACTCTCTGGTACCAGCAGGGAGGAAGCACTGGTAGGTTTCCAGCCTTCCTCTTGTCTTCTTTCAGGGTAGTATATGTCATGGAGCTGAACGCCAGAGTCCAGCTTTATAGAGTGATAACTGCAAACGTCCAACTTATCTAAGCTCTTCCATGCTGTTTGATAAAGTAGCAATTTATGTCTTTCCTGCTTGTAGCTAAAAATAACAGTAAAAAAGTGTATTGTGTTTCTAGTCCTAGGTAGTGTGCTAATTAGTTCTTTGCTAGCTCTGCTTTGTTGCTGGCAATGATTATTGTCAAGTAATTACAGAGTTCCTATGAACCTGGCTTCCATTTGATCTGTGGTATAACAAGAGTAAGGAAATGAAGTGTCAGTACTATGGATACCCAGTGTTACTTCTGCCATAGCAGAATTTTGTGTTATAGGAAACAGTTATTTTGTACAATGGCTCTAATAGATGGAAACAGTCCTAGGTGAACTGCAGAACAGAAAACCAGTATTTTTGCTATATTAAAAGTCTGTTTTTCACTTGAAGGAGCACATAAAACCCCCACAGCATTCTATTTAAAAATGTATGGAAAGGAAACTACAAGCTTCAGCCAAAACACTAAAAATAATAACTCTACCAACATAGCCAAGTTGTCTGTTCCTTCCTCCCTCTGGTATGAATGAATAAATGTTTATGTACAGCTATCATGTAAGAATTGCTTTAGCCTATTTTCTCTGTGTTGCTCACATATGGACATATGGACTGCAGGTTTCATTGTAAAGGGGAATAAACAAAAAATTCTGATGACTTGTGTGACTAAAAATCATGGAGTTTTGTTAGTTCACATATCCAAAACATTTCAGTTCATTGGTGAAACTGTTGGCTCTGTATCATCCCTTTGGGTTTTCAAAAAACATTTAGATGTGTATGTGCCGGAGTGCACCGAAAATATCTTTAGCCACCTGGTAGTAGAAGGCAGTATGGGGTGAATCGGAATCAAAGGTACTTGAAGAGGCAAATGAGAGTTAAATACTTCAAACATCTTTGAAGATCTGCACCCTATCAGTTCAGAAATTTAAATGCGCCTAAAATTTTGGCCTTTGAATTCACCACTTTGATTCTGAAAATTATCTGTGTCTATTTGTTTAAATTAAATACAATTTCTGTCGTGTGATGGATGATGGAAACTGAACAGCTGCCTGAACAGTAGCTACGCTGCTCCATAAAAAAGAACCTTTAATTTGATTTTCCCACATATCATACTGTTTACATGTTGGAGAGAAGTGTTTAGCAGGCATTTTTGTAAAAATGGGTGCTTTTGTGAAAACAGAGCAAGGAAAGATATTCTTTTTTTAGTAAATGAGTAATTGTTTCCTTTAATCTCTTTGGTTTTCTTCTCATGACTCCACAAAGATCAGCACACAACCGTGTAATTAGCGGCTCTGGACTAGATCATGCTAAAACACACACTAGTGTGACTCCACTGTTCTTACAGCACTGCGTAGTCAAAGCAAAGGGTAAAATTTAGTTCACAATAGCATCTTTACAGAAGTATATTCTATTTCTTCTGTCACTGAAATAATTTTAAAAAGCAGCAGAACCATCAAAAAATGGAGGTCATCTGCCACAATCCCTGTTCATGGCAGAGCCAGCTTATCATGTCACATCTGGCACTGACATAGGATCAATCCAGCTCCAAAAAAGAAGATAAACCAAGTTCAGAATATCTAGTTAAAGAAAATTAAAATTTGTGTTTAGTAATAATTCACTGGTTTTTCATTTTTTCATACAATCATAAAAGACATCCTGGTAGCTCTCATTAGTAATGTTGTTGTAGTTAATGGCAGCTGGATAAAAGCATTAAACAGATACGGATGTTTGATCCTTTCAGAAATAATAATAATAGAACAGTGGCTATCCAAAAGTTATGTTAACCTTCATTTTATAAATGATTTTTCACTACAGTCTTGAGGTATGATGAAATGATACTATTGATATACTTCAATGCTAATAATTATGATATGGTTGTGAATCAAAAAAAGACACCTGGACCTGTAGGTACAGCTCTTGCCTCTACTTTGTAGATTATGTCAGCCCCCCTGTTACTGGAATGTATGCAGTTGATAGCTTCTTACAAACTGGGTGAATAAGTGACATTCTGCTGTTCGGGGTTCAGTTTTTTCAGAAGAAATACATGGGACATCTTTCTCAGTAGGCCCTTTCATGAAAGGAGCTAATAAGGAAACAGTAGGATCTAAAGATAAATCTCCTTGGAGTGTTAGTCAGCTGATAACGGCAGATAATACCGGAAGCACCAGGTGGGAGCTTTGCACTTTGAATTGCATTCACTGTGCGCAAGCCATGGATTTGGAACTCAGTCTTGAATATTTGAACTCTGCTACATGTGCTGTATTTTATCAATATTTCTTGCACTACAAATTGCTCATCTCAAACAGAACTCCCAAATAAAGTGTTTTAATCTTAATTTATGATAAAAAAGAACTGAGAAGTCTTTTTTATTAATACATCAAAGTATTACCTCCAAGGAGAGTTACTTTCATATTAATGTTCAGTGTTTAATATAAATTCACAGCATGAAGACCACCTCAGATGGGTAGAGTTTCTCTGATGTGTATCTGATTGCCCACATGTAATGTGAACATCTACAGAACATGAAGGGCATAATCAAAGAATAATTATTTTGTTGATAAGGAATTGCGTTTTGTTCTACTTATCTGCATAATTCAGCGAGAAAGTTTATGATTACAACGTCTATCTTTTGGGGTATTGTTTACATATTCACTCAAATTATAACATGAAGCATTCTCCTGCATTCCATAGCGCCTTTCATCTGATGAGCTCCAATTACTGTCTGACCAATTAATTTCAGTACCGCACACATGCAAACCACATTGGGTATTGTGGAAAATCTAAGCAAGGCATTGAAGTCTGAAACTTGACCTCCAGTTTAGGACACTGAGCTTGAAAACCCTGACTTCCAGAGACATTAAATCTCTGTCTTTAATTGGAGTTATGAGCACCCATGAGAGTTGAAACTAGTGCTCAGACCAGCACTACATCTTCTTGGGAGCCCTCTTAATGTCAGGCCACTCCAGAGACTGTGTACATCTTGTATGCTGCTTGAGTTCATGCTGTCTGCAAATCTCCTCTGCCTTGCAAGAGATTACATTTTTCAAAACCTTTCAAGGACAGAGAGTAGCTACAAACTGCATGTAGTGGGGTCCATCTACTGCATCCAAATTCAAGCTAGATCTCAAGGGCAGAGTACTCAGACAAAACACCTTGTGCAATTTATGTGCGGTGAAGAAACATACTTTTTGTACAGATTGAAGAATTTACTGCTCTAGTGATTAAAGCATTAGCAATCTAATCAAAGGGTTAGTCCAGCTACAAAGATAATAACACTTATAATTCCAAGTATAAAGTTATGGCAAGTTTCCAGTAGTGGTACAGTTGGAATTGATGCATATAAGCTACTCCTCTCTTTGGTGTTATGCTTGCCCTTCCTATGACTCTCTGGTTCCCAAAATCGATAGTGCCAGTTTTCTTCAAGATGAAAAGGAGTGTAGAGGAGTTTACAGCAAGGAAGCTGAAATATTCCACTGAAATTCTCCATGCTGATGGAGATATTTTCCTACCTATTGTTGGGTCACTTCAGGGTTATTTTTACACATTTCCTGAAAGAGTAACAGAATCACAGAATGGTTGAGGTAGGAAGGCACATCTGGAGATCATCTTTTCCAACCCCCCTGCTCAAGCAAGGTCACCTACAGCCTCTGCCTAGAACTGTGTCCAGATGGGTTTTGAGTATCTCCAAGGATGAAGCCTCTACCACCTCACTGAACAATATGTACCAGTGCTCAGTCACTGTTACAGGAAATAGTGTTTCATTGTGTTCACACAGAGCCTTCTTTTTTTCAGTGTGTGCCCATTGCCTGTCACTGGGCACCACTGCAAACATCCTGGTTTTGCCTTCTTTGCCCCCTCCCTTCAGATATTTGTACTCATAGATGAGATTTCACCAAGGCTTCTCTTCTCCATACTGCACAGTTGGAGGTCTCCCAGCCTTTCCTCATTGATCAGATGCTCCAGACCCTTAATCATCTTCGTAGCCCTGTGCTGGACTCACTCAGGTAAATCTCTATCTTCCTTTTACTGGGGAGGCCAAAACTGCACCCAGCACACCAGATGTGACCTCACCAGTGCTCCGAAGAGGAGAAGAATCACCTCTCTCAGCCTGCTCTCAACATCCCTCCCAACGCAGTTCAGCATGCTGTCTGCCTTCCTAGGCAGAAGAGCACATTGCTGCCTCATGCTCAAGTTGGTGCCCACCAGACCCCCTGGTTGTTTTCTGTAAAGCTACTTTGGCCTCTTTGACTCTTCAAAAATAGTGATGCAGTAGAAGATATATAACATGAATATATAAGAGGAACATATAACATGAGTAGGTACATATAGCTACAATGTTTCAATGACTATTTATGACTAATATCTATTAGGTTTTGTATTATCAATAGTACATTGCAAAAATCGCTTTATAGCACATCTAAGTGGTGAGTGATTGTACACTTGGAGGTTTTCTAAATACCAGCTGGACACATGTCCCTTTTCAATTGGAGCTCATAGCTATTTTGGTCTTCAGGCCACTCCTTGGTCCAAAATAAGTAGAAGTTTACATGGCCCTTAGATCTCTTAACTGGAGAACCCGAAGGCAGAAACTTGTAAAGTAAGAGCCTGTTTCCAACATTTGTCGCATAGTGACTCTCTGAGTCAACAGAAGTTTTGAAATAGATCCTAAGGGGTGAGATTGTTACCTCTTCTCTACCTATTTGATAATGTTCCTTCCACATTAAAAATACCATATATTTTATGTTAAAGTCCTTAAAGACTCACATTTTCCAGACCTTTATCCAAACACATTTTTCAGTGGGCATACAGTGTTCATGTATCAAAGCTCTGTTAATTCTCAAGTCAGCAATTCTCAGCTTTTGAGTAACAGGCCAAATAGCTGAGACGGGCAGCATGGTACTGAAGAATGGATGCGTGGTACTCTGTCCTCCAACTCTATACTAAGCCAAGACTCATGGAGGCTGTCAGAAGGCAAGAAAAGGAATATAAATCCTAATGGGGAAGGAGGAGGATGTGAAATGAACTAAGCTCTTAATCACTTGTGTCCATTAGCAATACCAGAGTATTTTTCCCAAGACTGAAGGGAGGAGAGCCGATGTCCTTGTCAGCTCCCGATATATAGATATATATTATGTGAGTTTTATCTATCTCATAAATCCTGTTACTAGTTGCAGCTGGATAAAGTATTCTCCTTGTTTCTTGTCATAAACTGCTGCAGTGTTCTTTTATGCAGCTGCCACATTTCATCCTAATGCAGCTGCATTTCACCCAGGGATGAAGTGATCCCTATATATAACTTTCTCTTCAGTTTTTATAATGGTTTAAAATCCTTCAAGATGAGATGTGGGTTGCAAGCTGTTGTTTTATTAGTATCGTCACAAAGTGCTGCATTGTACAAATCAATTGTAAGCTAAGGTAAAAAAGTGTTTTCAAAGTGAAACTTGAAGATAGGAAATGATTTTTGGGGTTAGGAGGGATTTAAAACTCCATTTCAGGAATTTAAAGGGAACATGATAAAAAATGGGAAACAAACTAGCATGGAGTAAGGCTGTATAAACTGAGTGGACATGTGGGACAGTGGGTAGCAAAGATGTCAGAGAAATGAATTGCACAGAGTTTTAAGTGACTTCAGACTGGAAGACATGGAAAAATAAGGAGAAAGAGAAACCAGCAGAAAATAGAAATTATGATTTTAAGAAGCAACAAAAAACTTCAAGAGGACACTCAAAGGAAGACCTGAATTTCTTGTTTTTATCACTTAACTGAATCATATACCATGGATGGGATTTTCAGCATCTGTTGATTCTATTAAACATCTTTCCAGTGTTATTGTTACATATGAAACTTTCAAATGTTAAGACAATTTGGTGTCCAAATTTCATTGAATTCTTATGGCTAGGTGCCTGAGTCTGCTGTATACCTGTACCAGAGAGAGTACCTTGGAAGTCTGAATAATGGGAGAATTCCCCAGGAAGCTGATTTTATGCTAGACTTGTAGGAACGGTGATGGCTGCCTGGCAGGCTGGGTAATTACTCTGAACTGGGAGTCCCTTATGGTTTTTCTTACTCCTGGGGTCTTTATTGTGTCCCTGCATCCCTACTAGCTTGGTGTGCTGGCTGCTTTTCAACCTAAAGAACCTGTGGAGTGTAGCACATTGTACCCTGTTGCTATTTGCATAGCCACCTTCTTGTTATTAGCGCGTGGGAACTCATCATGTGATATGCCTAGCGCTGATGGTATCTAGTTGTAAAAAAAATATTAATACAGACACTGTTCCCAGACCTGTAAAGTTTTGTGCTTGATGAACCTGCTAGAAATTTCAGGTCTACCAGTTTTACCAATATCCCATTAATTTGGAAAAGGAATTCAGCGTTATCCTTTCACCCCAGGGGGACTTAGGTTCCTAACTCTTTGCTGGAATAACAGACCCTTCTTCTTGGGAAATGCAGCCTTGCGCAAGACAAAAGGCTGACATCTCCTAGCTGGGCTGTACAGAATTTGATTGTAGCAGGGAACAATTGTTGTAGTTACTGAAAGAAACATTTTATATAGTCACACACTATGTCTGAGTAGTAGAAATGTCAGCAGCTCAGAAGGAAAAGCTGTATAAGGGATCATCTAACCAGAAAAAAAGTTTTCTCATGACACTGTCTTTAGTTTGGTTTCATTTGTTCCATTCTGGAGAATTCTTTTCCAAATCTGTGGTGGTAGCAGTGAGCAGTCAGATTAAGACTCCAGCTCAGTTTTGAGCACATCTGTTTCCTGATCCCAGTGTCCTTCAGCAATGAATTCTGTAGAATGTATTTTTAAAAATCCTCTATGAGTTCAGATTGCCTTCCTTCTTTTGCAGTTTTCCCTTTTTATTATTCTCCTTGTTCTTGTGCTGTATGTAGAGTGAATAGAAGTTCCCAATTTCCTATTTTTGTATTGTCCAGTGTTTTATATCCTTTTATCATAACCCTTCCTTATTCAGCAGCTCTCCAAGGTAAACAGTCCAATCTTTTAATCTCTCATCATATGAGATTATTTTTACATGCCCATAAATAACCATGCTTCTCACTTTCAGCCTTTCTAGGAAGTCAGAGCATGAACGGGCATCATTTGACTATTATTCACCAAGTGTAAAGAATTACACATAAAGAAACTACTCATGAGCTTGAAAGGATCTTTTTCTATTGACATTTGAATTATATTCAGCCACAGTAGTTTAAAAGGTCCATATTTTATTGTATTATTACTAGTACCACAATATTCTGCAAAAGGTTAAGGGCTATTAAAATAACAATTTGGCAGTTTTATTTGTTCCTTCCTTGAAAAACATAACCTTGACTCTAATAGTAATTATATGGCATAATATAAAATAATTCCAATGAAATTCCACTTTTGAAAACCTTATTATCAGGATTTATTGAAGAGTATGCAACATAGTGTAGTAAAATCATATAAATTCATTCTGTGGTTATGGTTTATTTTATTTATGATATATTTGTACTATAAATGGTAATTTTATGGCTGTGTGGTACAATTGCTGTCATGTTATTATTGGAATTATTCTGGAAAGATCCTGTAGATTGAAAGGGAATGAGGTAAGCCATTAGACCTCTATATAAAGCATTCCCTGAGATGGAGTTCTCAGGAAATTGTGCTGTAAGACTAAATAACTTAAGAGACACCGATACTCTCTACACATAAATGTATACTATCCTACAAATAAAAGCTTTAGAATTTCCTCTTTTAAGGAATTCTGGTGGGTACAATGCAGCGTGAAAGGTTACTGAAAATTGTATCTGTCTTTATTAAATTGTATAGGACTTTTTTCTGAGGGAATATGAGAAGTTTTGTATTTTTCCATGATCTACACCAACATGCTTGCAGTAGTGAAGCGAGATGATAATCTAGTAGTTAAAGTATTAACCTGCTCCATGTAAGCTGTGGATCACAGAATCATAGAATCATAGGATAGCTTGGGTTGGAAGGAACTTTAAGGATCATCTAGTTCCAACACCCCTGCCATGAGCAGGAACACTTTTTGCTAGACCAAATTGCTTAGTTGTGAGCTCTTGTTTTGCTATGAATTTCTGTGTAACCTTGAAAGGACATATTTTCTCATATTTACAAGGCATATTTCCACTGCCTTTCAGTGGAAACCTGTCAGTCTTTAGTAGCTGAGTGGTGGTGGAGTGATGTATTTAAGTATCACAGATCTGGAATTTGGACTGTCCAGACCAGATTTCTGAGGGTATTAGTAATGGAGCAGTGACATAGCCATATTTTTACAGCTAGATAAGTGTCAGGCACCTAATTCCTACCATCCTTACCTCTAACATGCTCATGTGTTTCTGAAGTGCTTTTAATCCCCATCTGTAAAATAAGAATAGGAGTTACACAGATAAATATCCTAAAAACGGTGAGACATAACATCAGGAGAGTAATGACAGCCATTGAAGTATCTCAGACTGGGCTGTAAGAAGAAGCTGAAACACACTGGTGCTGTTCTTACACAGCTTCAGCCTGAACTGAACTTTCCTAAAGATCCCATATAAGGCTGGTGACATTGCTTGTTGGTGACTTGAAAGGTTTGCGGGACACCAGGGTTGCATCAGGACCAGTGAGACGAGGCTGAAGCTCTCCCACACAGTGTCTACAGCTGCCTTGAGCATGCCACAGGTCTAACACATGATCAGTGTTTCCTTCCCAGAAGTATTCTCTGGTTTACTTTTCACAGAGGTCCACAGCAACTCCTGAGAGTAAAAGATGGTATTCAGCCCCGAGTTGAGCTGAGCCTCCAAACTGACCCTAAAATGCCAGGTAGATTCGTTTTGGAAGATGCAGCACAAACTCTCATCCCAACAGTTTTCCTCCTCTTGAAGGAGAAGTTAACATAACTTTTGGGTAATAACACTAGACTAATGACTTGCAAACCCCGTGAGCTATTTACCAATACTCTACTCCCAAACACTTGCAAGAATGAGACCTCTTCTGCCTTACAGACTAACTTGGGATGGACACTGGAGCTCAGTGATATGGCTGCACAGTCAAATGCACTCCTTTCCAGTCAATTGATTAATAATTTTCTCTTATATGCCCAGATACTTTATCTGAGTCTAGTCAATTAGGTTTAAGTGGTGAGGAATACAGGGGGAATAAAAAAGTGAACATAAACAATGATTTACTACAGACAGATAAATAATAAAGGTTATCACATAAAGTTGACATAAACACAATAGATGGGGTAATTATGTGCCTTATGTTTTTTCTAGTTGCTATTTCTTTCACTGAATTGTTCAAAGGGATATCTGAATCTAAAAAAAAAAAAAAAGAGAAACACCAAAGAAGACAGAAGAGACAGAGGGGCACTGGCAGAAAGGCAGAAATAAGATGAAGTGCTGATATCTAGACAAGAAAAGGGAAAGTACTCTAGTATTGCATTGATATTTGTGGATGGTGATAAGATTCCAAGATAGAGAATTTATTTACTTACATGATTTTCTCTTGAAGGAGCACTTTTCTCTTAACAACTCCTTAGATAATTTTCCTGTGCTCTTTCATGTGAAGAAGGACTGTTCTGGTGGTTTGTTTTCTTAGGCTTGTTAAAATGCAGATAATGTAGACTAAATAGGACCCTTAGATGGTTTGGGTCAGTTTGCTAATCCAAGAGCAGACAGTTTCTGGGTTTGAGGGGTTAGTTTTCTACCAGCTTAGGAAGTTGAGCTGTATCTCTGGAGAGTTAACCAAGAGCTGGTATGGCATGAAGGGAAACAGGAGAAGGAGACAGCTGGCATTAGGTAGACAGGGCAAGGATGTCCCCTTTGGTGGCATCTGTTTGCTAGTCTTTATCTGTAGTTGGGAATCATCCAAGCAGTTTGTGAAAATTCAAAGTATTGGAAGAGAGGGAAACATAGCAAGCAACTCACTCCATTTCAACCCCAGAATAGCTAGAACACCCACGAGCTCAAACCTGCTTAATATTAGAGATGGTCTCAAAGACAAGTTCCAGCTGTGCTCTGGACATCTGTCACATTTCCTGGGTGAACCTTTCTCCTCATTTTGCTCTAAATAAGTTTTAAAAAAGGGTCAGAGAATTGCACTTCAATCCACTTCATGATATATGCTCTGGGCTACCATATGAGCATCTGATAAACATTTAATTCACAGTGGAACAATTCTAGGAGGAAAGATTAAGAGAGAAAACCATGAAGGAAAAAGAAGAAAAAGCAAGATGACTGGGCTGATCAAAGAGGTATATGACAAGGTTTTTAGTGACTGCTTGCAGGTGGGCACTGAAAGGTTTTGCTGAAGCAGAGGCAACTTCTGGGGAGCCTCTGGGGAAAGATGCAAGAAAGGACAGCAGCAGCACCTGTGTGCAGTGGACTTTGGACATACCTCCTGGGAAGAGCTGGTAGATTAGGGGAATATAAAGGCCCCCTCTGTATTTGGGTGGAGGGCTCCTTGCATGTGTGAATCTCAGTTATAACTTGGTACTAGTGGAAAAATGAAATGGAAAAGAGAAATGTGTTTTCTGCCAAGCTTCAACTGAAAACTGGAAAAAACCCTTAGAATTCAAGTCCTGTGAGATGGTTGTCAATATTGATGACTGAATTATTAGCTAGTCTTAATAATTAATGATTGTCTGCTGGCCAAGCAAGTGGAAGGCAGTAGGTTAGTTATCCCTGATTTTTTCCCATCCGCAGTAGTGCATAAGGACAAACCCACTATCATGTGTGTTGGGGCAAGCAGCCTTTTGGTCCTCCCAAGGGAGATGCTGCTTGTATATCTGTGGTGGCTCATGTGCTTCTGGGAGGAGCTGTGGCACCTGCCAGCTTTGAGCCGTGTCCTCTCTAAAATCACTCTTCTGTGCATGCTCTGTGCTATTGACAAGCTGCCTTGGAACCACCTGTGAATACATGTAGTTTTTCAGGCCGTTCAAATGTTGCACTGAGACAGTGCAGCTGTTGCAGGCAGGATCAGATCCATGTATTAGCCTGGACATGGGAACAGGACTGGCCCAACACTGCCAAAATTGTTTCTACAACCCTTCATTTACAGCTTTAGTGAGGTCTTTTTGGTGCTGTGTAAATTTCTTCTCAAATAAGTCTGGACTGCTGTTTAACTAGCAAGTATGGAAAAGCAAATTTTAGAGTATGGGCATAGAAAGAGAAGGTTAAACGTAACATCTCAAATTATTTTTCAAACATTGCAATATCCAGTAATGAAAGCATCTGTATTGCATTCTGAACTATAACTTGGATTACATGCCCAGGGCAAGATAATAGAAATCACCTTTGATGTCTGATGAGGAGTGAATCTTGGTTGTGCCTTTTCACCTAACCTGTAGGAGTGACCAAGAGTGGAACAGCTGGAACAGGTGCCCTTAGCAAGGGGCAATAGACTTGTATGAGCAGAGTCATATTTTTGGTTGCACCAGAAGCATATTGCACTTCTCCCCTTCTTCTGTCCTCTGAATAAGACCAAAAAGACAGATCGGAGGAAACTGGTCACTGACATGTGTCTTGAGATCCAGTGTCCTAGAAGCCTAGTATATCTTACTCAATGCTGTATCTGAAGTAGTCTTTCAGAAAATGAGAATACTCTCTACAGATGCCTTCACTGAGGAGATAGAATCAAAGTTTTGAAGGCAGAAGTGAATCAGTCAGTGATATTTGACTGAATATAGTGTGTTATAAACAGCCTCATACAAAGAAAAAACCCCAAGCACACAACAAAACCAAACAAACCAAAGACACTACAAAAAATTCAAAACCCCGGAAAGGAGTGAGAACTACTTTCTTGGTTATTCCCTGCAATTACACACTCGTTGCAAACTGAGATTTTTTAGATCTCATTTGGGCTGCAATAATATTCCTCAGCAAGCTCCTCTGAGCAGCCAACTGCAAAAAAAAAAATAAATAAAAAATTGAAATATGATAAGCATATAAGAGCATTAAATGGCAACATTCTCCATCACCCACAGCCTCTGTCAGTTGTGTTTCCAGGCCAGATGAAGCTAGAATGTACGTACAGCTGTTCTGAGTTGTAAAAATATATTTTGAGATGGGATTGATTCATCTGTGTTTCATGAGATTGAATTAAGCAAAAGAGAAAAGTATAAAGTCTTGTCTTTTTTCCAAGCATTTAATAGAAATAGTCTAATTGGAGCATAATAGAGATGTGTTTTCAGCACACAGATGTGCAGTAGCGAGAGCCACGTTTTATGTAAGCTGCCTACTCTTTTGTGCAATGTCAAGAACTGAATGTACTTTCAGACTCCTTTTTCTTGGCCTTGACATGAGCTAATGTCAAAGCAAATGAAGACCTAAATCCTTTTCAGCACTACTAATGATTGCGATCATTGCAGAGCTGTTACTGGCTGTCTAATCATCTTTGGGAAATCAGGCTTTTGATACACAGACCTTGTGTTCTGAATTTTGATTTCTGCTACAAAATTTGCTGGTGTGACTCATTATTTAGGGGACCAGAAAGGTGTGCGGGTCGCATACTGCAGAGTATGTTCAAAGCAAATGTTACAGTGAGCTTCAGCGGGTAGAGTCATTAAGAGTATGATGAGTGATCTGAACAGAATTACATGCGCAAAAGTTCACGCCAGCATCTCCTATCCATAAAAATGCATTTTAGTAGAAAACTGATTTGCCACTGGAATTTTTTTAATGTGCAAGGCAGAATATGCAGAAGAGTGACAGAGTCTGATCATCTTTTCCCAATTCTATTGCTTGCTTTGTATTTTGAATTTTGTATTATGGCTGTCTGGATTTTACAACTGCAAATATGCCAAAATCCTTGACTGGTTCATTCAGGTTGATTAATAAGCAGTATAAAGTGTCAACTTTTTTCGATACCTGCATGGTCTGTTTTTTTGTGTTTTCCCATTGTAGGAGGTAGATACATGATTTGACTTTGATCTTGTAAACCGAAGCTGTTCAAGTAATAGATCCTGATGTGGATTTGGACAGCAAGGCAATGTTTCACAGGTTTCCCCAAAAAGCCACACTTGTGTGGATGACTCTCTACTTTCAGTTGTTCCTCCAGTTGCTCTGGAAGCAGCTGCACATGCTGGCAGTGTGGGTGCTGGGCAGAGCTGGACCTGGCATGCTGCTTTTCTCAAAATGAGCCCATGGAGCTCAGTAGAAGTTGAGGTACCCTACTGTCAGCACTCACTGGTCACCTCAGAGGTTGGGTGCTTAACTGTATGGGTAACAACTGGAGTACACAGGGTCTGTTTTGCTGGAGACACTTTGAAATTTGTCCTCTGTTTTTGTGTAGCTGACGTCTCCTTACTGCTTCTTTGGCATTTGCACAGGGTGGGTCTGCCTTCCCTGTACAAAAAGCTTTAGGTCTGTGGTTGTTCCCCACTTGAATATGACTTTTTTCCATTTCTTCCTGCTCCCCTATTCCTACTGTCACCTCCAAAATAAGGACGGATTATTCCCTTGTCCAGTTGATGATTCCCCCACCTCTTCCGTAGGGGTAGGATATGTCTCACGCGGTGAAATATGTTTGAAAGGGGTGTCCTAGTTCAGCATCAGCAGTGTCCATACTTCTAAAGAGCAGAGAGGCACAAATGACACAGACTGATTCCTCTTTTCCCTGCTTAGTACTAGTTTTCTCAAGAAGACATTTGTTTTGATAGATAATTGAAACAGTACAAAACAGGCCTGGAAGTGGATTGAAATTAAAGAGTGAGCAGTCTGGGGTCCAGTGCTTGAAGCTACAGCCTGTGTCTATTTTATTTATCTCTGTAGACATACATGTAGCTGTTATTCTTCCTCTACTAGCAGCCACAAGAGAAAAGCATTGTCTGTAGTAGATTTATCTCACCTATTTCAGACACTACTTTAAGGTGAAAAGAATCACCCTTTGGAACTAACTGACTCTCGATAGATTATGGAGTCTACATAGTGGAGTTCAGATGGCTAAAGGTAGGAAAGCACATGTCCCTTCAGTATCATGACACCTGTACTGGGGTTTTCCTGGCAGAGCTTTCAGTGAATTTCACATGGCATTTTCCCCCACAAGAAATGTCAGAGCAGGAGAAGATGCAGTGCATGCTCTCTGTCACCCCGTTTTTACCCTGCTCCATCTTCACCTCTCACCAACAACTTACACATGGGAGAGAGTAGGTCACAGGACTACAAGCCTGGCAGAGCAACTTCTCCTGCTAACACTTCATCTCGGTCACCAACTGTATACACCACAGGATCCTGTGGAGATAAGCAGATTTCTTTCAGGGACTCTCTTCTGGTGCTATAAATACTTCAGCGTGATGGCAGTACTTTAAACAACAAATAGATGCCACCAAGTCTCTTTGTTATTTCCTTGTATTAAAAGAACTTTTAATTCAAAACAGCAAAGTGTGAACTTTTTCCTCTTTTCTCTTTTCAGAAATCGAAGCAAAGGAAGCGTGTGACTGGTTACGTGCAGCTGGATTTCCCCAATATGCTCAGTTCTATGAGGGTAAGTAGGTTTTTTGCCTCTTTGTACAGTACTGAAATTGTGCTGGGCCCTTGCCAGGGGAGCTTGCAGTCAGCCAACTCTACATTTGACTAAGTTATGGCCAAGGCTGGGTGCTTCACAAAGCCTCAGCTGCTGGAGTCGTACCAGTGCATAAAGAAAAGATTCTTACCCTCATAGCCATGGGAAGTTAAAAAAAAAAAAAAAAAAAAAGGGGAGGGGGAGGGAATAGTTTGTGTAAACCTCAAAGGTTAACCAGTACAAGTGCAAAATATCCAAACACAAGTCTACTTTTTTAAAAATTCCTGAACTGTGTGTAAAATAAGATGAAAACACATATTATTGTTATTGAAAATGTCAAACTTGCGAAAATAAGGTTGAAAACTCTGCTAAGTTACCAAAAGTGAGTTATCTGAGCTGCACTTCACATTTGCAAAGTAAGAAAAGCCAATGTTTCAGTGCTAACTCAATGGAAATGGTGGTGTCCCCTTCCTAGCTGTAAAGTTTGTGCCCAGGGAAGCAGTGTCCCTGAGGGCAGGACGAGTGGTTGCACTGCTACTGTGTCCAGGACTAGTTTGGGGACTGGAGCTGGGTTTTCCTCCTCTCCCTAGCTCAGCGCTGAGAAGGAAACTGGAGCTGATCCTCATTTTTCCCAAACTGTGTATTCTGTCAGAAACACGGAGCCAGCTCAGGCCCACTCAGGCTTATTAGTTAAAGCACAGCTCCGCCAAACACCTCTGGACACCTTCCAGGCTCGGCTTGAGTCTGAAGGCAGTGCGGCTCCACTCGTGGAACAATGGCCAAGAAACCTCATGGGTCAGAGCCAGCTCTGCAGTGAGCTGGCTCAGACACCATCCATCCCCTTGTGTGGGGCTGAGGGTGGTGGGAAGCGTGATGCCAAGGACACCTCCATGGCTTCTGATGGCCAGCTGAGGTCCATCATGTCTCAGGCACTGTGTCCTGATGGTGCCTGGGGACCAGGAGCAGAGTGCAGAGGTGCTCAGGTGCTCCCCAGGAGGCAGACGGACTCTGCTAAATCCAACAAGGAACTAAGACTAATAAGCCTGCCAGACCAAAACTGACATAAACATGTATCTACCACAGTCCCTGGGTAGCCAGTAGTACTTTTGTGTCTGCCTTGTGATCAGAGTGTCTCAGGTACTAACTCCCCCAGAGAAAGAAGAGCATGCTGCTTGCTGAACAAAAAGGGATGTTCTCTCCAAAAAGCAACCTGTGCTGCGCTCCAGCATTTCCTGTCCAGTCAGTATGTGCTCTAGACAGTCTGCATCTCTGAAAACAAGGTGCTTTTTAAAGGCATCTATTATGTCAGTATTAAGCACTAATGTCTGAAAATGCTGGCTGAAGTTCCTGTATCCCATCATCCTGCTGTGGTACCTAAGCATGGCAGAGCAGTCTGGACAGCAGCCACAGCACTGGAACCTGTCCCACGGTTACAGAGCCCACTAATGTGTTGCAGCCATGTTACTTCACATTACAAATGTCAGCTTCCAGCACACTATTCTGGCTTTTTGGCTAATATTAGGGCTCTTTTTTTTATTATTTTATTTTTTTGTCCATTATTTGAGTAACTCTCTCTCTGAAATCATTGTTACTGGGATCTGTATTAAAAGCAAAAAGTGCAGAACATTTCCAGGTTTGGGCAAAGTCTGTCTAGCAAATACCTTATTAAATCACTGTAAGGGGAATGGAAAACTTTGCTGTTCATATGAATAAAGAAAATGTGTTTGTGATTTCCCAATACCATTCCTTTGTGCAAGGCACTAGAATGAACAGCTAACAACTGAGTATTTTTTTAAGCCTAAATGAAATAACTTTGCTCTCGCTCCAGTGCACTAGACGTTCAGCTATACCTTTAACAGAAAAAGAAAACAAACAAACAAACAAAAAACAAAACTAAACTAAACTAAAATGCCTGAAAAGGGCCACAGATACACCTGGAAGGGAACTAGAGTCGACTGAAACTGGTCATACTAGATTTCAGTGAGCAAGAACACGCAAAGCAACTAACTTAGATGTAGACAATGTATTTTCATTTGAATAGCAAACAGTCATCTTAATATTGTGTCTCCTCTTATAGACTCCCAGTTTCCCATTGACATTGCTGCAGTAAAGAAAGATCATGATTTTCTTGACAAGGACCTTGTAGAACCTCTTTGCAGGTAAAGAACACCCAAAGTATATTTTCTGATAATTTAAAAGCGTGAACTGATTTGCCATTGTTAGCATAGCAGCAGTAGAGATGTTTGCTTGTCCTGGTGAATTAAGTGGTGATATCTGTAATGCCAACATTCTGAATTAATTTTTCATATGGAAAATCATGCAGCAGGACACCCACTACACTCAGAGAAACCAACACATGACTTGGGAAGACCCAAATCCAATGGATTGGAAACAGCTGCTTTTTAAGAACTAGCAGTAGTGCAAGCAAACCCTGAATTAATGAGAGACATATTTGAGTCACACATTAATAACTCTTATGTCCAAGCACAGCAGAAACGATGGAACTTCATTGCATAGAATTCAGCAATCCTTTTCTCTGGCAGCAGATGTGGTTTTCCTGCTGCTGTGATTCCCCTGGTACTCTCTTTTGGCACCAGTAAGAGAAATGGGACCAGAACCCCCCAGTACTACAGCTACTACAATTGATTGCTGGTTTGCACCTCCCAGGGGGCCTTTGTTTGCTGTTTATCTTGCTTTTTATACTCTGCCTGTGTTGAATATACTGTACTGCATTGCTCAAGTACTGTCCCCCAGGACTCAAGACACAGCAGTTCTGTGGCAGTTTTGCAAAACCACGTTGCAGAGGCATTGTTCCCCTCTTCTTTCTCCTGTGCTCAGATCAAGCTGGGTTCTGCTCCTCTCCTCTTCAAGTAAGGACAAAGGAGCATCTGGCCCTTAAGCAAGCAGGCTTTATTACATGTTATGGAAACTTTCACAACACCAACATTAAGATAATTGGACAAGACTCTATGGCCCCTTCTGCAACTGTGGCTAAAGTCATCAGAGATGGTATTCTGTTCCACATTGTACTGTGCATTGCAGGGATTACTGAGCCTGTGATGGAGGAATGTAGAGAGGGTTTCTGAGAATCACAGAAAACAGGGCTGGAAGAGACTTCATGTAGTCCATCTCTCCATCCTGGGCTATGCCCTTATTCCTGGAGGATCCAAGGAATTCTGGGCATAGGTGTCAGATTGCTTTCCCAAAACTTCCCTGCTGCGAGACCTGTTGCTTTTCGTGTTGTGTTATGGTTATGAGGAACAGAATATTCTCTTTCTCTGTGTAGTGTCCTGTGTGTCTGAAGACAAATCAGTAGGAAATACTTGGATCCTTCAGTGATCACTGTCACAGAAGCCAGAGAGCAGAATAATTGCAGGTTCGATCCACTGCTGGTCTGTTTGCTTCTTGAGAAAGATTGCTATGCTTAAGAAACCTTCTTCCCCCCCATACATACATCCCCCTGCTTCAGTCTGGCATGATGAAGACATGCTTTGCTGCAGTTTGGGAACTAGAAAGTGGCACTGATAGGAGGTTGAGATTTCTTCCCCTCTTCCATTTCCCACATAGGAAGGACAATTCAAAACTGAAAGTATGATGTCTGTTTCTGTCCCTTTTTTGTGAGAGCAAACAGTGAGATGTAGTCATTCCATAGCTCTGTGACTCTCCTTAGACTTTCTGCTCCAGGGATATTGGTGGTACTACAGTCATGGTCACCAGGCATCCAACACCTACACAGCTAGAAATTGGAACAGCTCATCTCTTGCTCCTCCAGCTTCTCTGTAGACTCTCTGATATACCTACAGTTACATATATTTGTGAGGATCTTTTTGTAAGTTGAGCAGTTAGAGACTGGTTTGGTATGGTTTTTTTTCTCTATTATTAAAACAGGAGCTTTAGGAAAATTAACTAGCAGCTGTATAGATGCACTTGTGGCAAAATGCTTTACATTAGTATAAATCAAGTGATACTGCTGAAACCTGTAGAGAAGAGCATAGACAGATATTTCCAAATTATTTTATTCAAAGATAAAGGGGTTTATAACTGCCTAGTAACTTTTTCTGTAATTACTTTATTCAGACAACACCAGTTGACTTGAATTTTCGTTGTAAGTTTTTAAACAGTTTAGATCTAAAAAAGGAATAGCACTTCATAATATTAGAAATACAAGTATTACGTATAGGTTATGTTTTCAGATTGCAGACATTTAATTTGATGTAACTCTGCAGCTTCAAACCTTTAGCTGAAAGCGACCCATAAAAAGCCTTTGTACCAAATGTCAAGATTCAGGTTGATCAGAAATGGTAAATAGTGTCAGCTGTTGCCCCCAGTACCAGCTTTGTTACTATATTAGCTATCAAACCAACATCTTCCAAGTTTTCCAGTGTATTGGAAACCCTCACAATTCTGCTGACCACTATGGTCAGTTTTCTACCCTTGCTTTGCTCTGCAGAGGTGTTGCTACAAGGTGTATGCCAGTATATCATAGGAGAGCTGCAGGCTGTGTTGGATTTTGACAAAACAGGAAGTCAAAAAAAGATTGGTTATTATTTCTGTATGCACAGATCTACATGTTGACAGTAAAGCTTCCATTCTTCAAACATCCAAAACTGCCCTCAAAGCTATGCGTGACCAAGCCATCACACTGATTAACAGTGCCTTCAGCCCATAGTACCAAACAAAATGGGTTTCTCATTTTTATTTGGAAGATAATTCTAAAGCTGGAATGCCAGAGTGAGCAATCAGTTTGAGCAGTTTTAGCTCTGAATGGTAATAGAATGAACAGTGAATTTCTCTGCTCTTGTGGGTTGAAATCAGACTCTCAATCTCATTTTATAATCAGTTTTCTTGTGGCATTGCAGTATGCAAGGAAACAAGAGGCACAAATGAGGAGGAACCTTTTATTTTTTTAAGGCAGCTGGTAGTATTTTAGTCAGAAAGCCTAAGACTCCCTGTTGTAAAAGATTTCAGTGACCTTTTTGAGATATTATAACATCCCTGCTGTTTCCAATATAATTGAAAATTTGGCAGAATAAAAACCAAATTTGAGGCGTATCTATCAAGAGATTCCACTCAGATTTTATTGAGTATTGAACAATAGCGAATTGCCAGGCAATCTGCAGGCAAATGCTGTCAGCCTGCCAAAATAATAATTGGGCATGAAAATTTTATAGCTGGACCTCTGTGTCGTTTCCAAAACAGCAGCAACCAGCTCTTCTCTGGGAATTTTTGTGACCACTGTGATAGGAGGGTAAGAAGGAAAAGCCAATCCATGCTGTACATTTTGTATTCATGTAAATACAGTGACTAAGAACATAATGATCAAGTATGTAAGAGTCTGATACATAGTCCCCTAAACTAAGCTCTTAAAATTTGAACTGTGCCAAGCAGTCAGAAGCCTTTTCTTCCATAGCTGTTGTCTCTTAGCTTGCAAATAACCCAAAGGTTGTTGTATGGGCTAGGACATCCTACCATTAGAGTTCTGAAAGGATGGTTGTACAGTCAGTACCATCTGCTGAGTTATATTGCTCTAGGTGCTGTTAGGGAATAATCCTGTCTCTCCACATGCAGGACAGAAAGCCCTGCTCTGAAGGCAGTAGGATGGCTCACACAGGCTTCTAGGAAAGATTATTCACCTCCTGTGAGCATGTAGCCTATAAGGTAGTTCCCTCAGTGACAGCTGTGGTGAAAAGATGATAGGACTGGAAAACAGTACAGTCTCTTCATGCATAAAACCAGTGGAGCAGGGACATGCCCATGTGAGCTGGCACACCAGCCCTACTGGTACTGGGAGGACCCTTATTCAGTGTGAAAACCTCAGCAGAGCCCAGCATGAGGAGCTGGATGTCCTCTTCCCTAAATTCACAGCACTGGAAGAAGCCAGAGAGGAATATGTGCATGCAACACCTTAACTTGGCCAGGACTAACCATAAAGCAAAGAAATAGTGTTGTGGTTCCCTCAGAGACGCATGTACAGAACCATATAATGTGTTCTCCTGGTCACAACCCATAAAAGAGGACATTTTCAGATCTGCTGAGGTAGGGGAGACCGTGCTGTCCATGCTAGCCCTCCCCATGCTGTCTCCCCCTTCATGACTGGGCAGTGCCCCTGCCTGCATTCTTAAGTACCTGCTTGGAAGCAGCTCCAGAACCATTCCAGGGATTCCCCTGGAACTCCACCCCATTTCAGAGCTGTCTCCTTATTACTTGGGTTGCTCTTCAAGCAGGACAGCAGGTCTCCCACAAAGTTTTCCAACTGGCCAGATCTTGCATTCCTACAAGCTTGTGCTTATTTGTAAACACTGCTCAGTGCTGTAAAGGAAAGTCAGAGATTTCCTGCTTCTGAAGAACTTCCATCATACGGGTTAACAATTACAGCACTGGGGTTGGGATTCACAGCCCTAAAGACCTGTCGTCTTTGACATCTATTAGATCTCCTCAGATAGCCCAGACTCTTCTCCATGTGTTGACTGGACCAAGGTACCTGAAGGCTTGATACTCCAGGGGATCTAAAATAACACCAGAAACATCTATTTGGACATCTAAATATATCTGAAGGTGTTCTAAGAATTGGTTCAAAGGCCACTTTTCAACATAGAGATGATGTCTCACCATAGAGATAAGTGTTAAACCACCAAGGCAGTGTTTACCTGTGATGCTCTGGAGAAAATATAAAATCAGTGTCCCTGAAATGCTGTAATGTTTTGCAGTCTGCCCCTGAACACTGCAGACACTTCCAGACAAGTATTCAAGTGCATCCTAGATGATTTGGGTTCTATGTAGTCACCTCTCTTATGTTTATTTTATGTGTTTTTCCTGCCTTTTCTCAAGTCCAGACCTTGTCTTTTGTTAACATTACAAACAGGCAGTCTTTCCCTATGTTTTTAAGCAGTGGCAGAAAAGTGTAGTGCTTCCCTCACTTCAACCAGGGGATTGCTGACAGCCTTTTTAGCCAGAAACTTTTGATTTTTTGCATTTCTAAAGACTCACTGAGAACTTGGTTGTCAGTCATCTGATGGCTTTAAACTGATGAGAAAAGTTTTCAGCCACCACTGGCACATCAACAAGGCAAAAGAAGTTGAAACAGACTGGCTTTGATTTGAGTTGTTAGTACCAGACAGGCTTGCAAATATGATCATTATTCATAGTATGAATAATGCTATGATATATGAATATGATATATGAATATTCATATATCATAGTTCTCTAATTTCACTGGCAAATCCTTCCACAGGTCTGGAAGAGCCCCAGAAAGCATACTGATGTTTTGTAGAGGGGTGAATTTAAAATCTGGGGTTGAGTTCCTGTCACCCAGTGAAAAGTAGTTTTGTTTTTTACGGAGCAAGTTATTTGTAGCAAAGCCAGGTTAGAAAGCAGCCAAGGCAGCAGTGTGACTTCCCAAGTCTCAGGCTTGAGGAACGTTTGTAGAAATGACCTCTTAGTCCCTGCTGAAACAATCTCTCTTTTGCACGCCTTTAGTGGAAAAGTGATGGCTTTGGATGGTCTTGTTGTTTTGATCATGTCTTTTCAACACCTTTCTGTGCTGAAGAACAGCACAAAAAACTACCCCTCTTAACAGAAATGCCACCACACTTTCTGCTGTGGGCTGGACATGCGCAGAGGTACCTGAGTGCATACAGGGTGAAGGGTGCATCAAGTACTGTTGCTTCCTTATCTCCCAGCTCCTGAAGTGCGTGGCTTGCTCCTTAGTTTTTGGAAGGCAAGCAACACCATAGTGAATGGAAGGACCACTGATCCCTATATTGAAAATGTTTTCTTCCTCATCTTCTCCCTAACAACCACAAATGGTCAATAAGTGTTAGAGGGGTTTTTATGAACTATTGATAAAGCAGTTGCAGAGATCACCTGCCAAGGGCTGCTGTGGAGAAAGCCCTCCTTCTCAGAAGAATCTCTTCAGTTCCTGCTGTCATGATGGCAAGGGAGGTGCAGCTGATGGCTAGGTTTTCAGTGTTAATGAGTAGCTTGAAAGGAGGCAATGGTTTCTCTAGATTTCTGAGCCTCTGGGCATGAATTTAGCTGATGTCTGTCTCCTGGTCAGTCTTGCAGGATACATTTAGATCAAGGAAGCAAGGAGCCATTCTCCATTACTAGTCTGGCCTCTCACCGCGTAAAGGTGTGAGGGCACAGTGGCAACATGATTCAGACATACAGCTACAAGCACTTAGGCAGCACAGAGTGGCATGTCAGTGTCGAAATGTGGCTACAGACTTGTTCCTTCCGCACAGACCAGCTAATGAAGAGGTGCAGGGGCTCCAGTATTAGCCTCCAGTTCACTGCTCAGATGAAATTGTCCCCAAGGATAGAAATTAGGCTGGAGGCTTTTGAAAATCTCTATCTGGCTCTGTATATTTGGAATTGATACTGATACACAAATTTAAACATTTTGTGCTCAGAAAAAGCACTGGACATTATTCATCTCCCGAACCCCAAGAAAACACCACTTTGGCTTGAAAAATTCCATGCTTGGGCAAAAGACAAGTTCTTCAATAATAGATGTAATCCCAGAAGAAGATTTCTGGGCAGAAGGCTGAAGATAGAGCTACAGAACCACAAAGCCTGAAATTTGTTTCAAGAACGTGGCTGTCATGCTTTCAGGGTGTGCTTCTGCATGCATTATACTCAAATTAATATGATGAGCACAGGACTTTCCTGATATGGCATAACAGATTTATTGACTTGAGTTAGGGAGTAGTATTTGACCTACAAATGAAAAGGTGATATTTTGTGAGGGATTTTTTTTTTTTTTAAGGAAGATCCCATGTTTGGTGGACTGCTTCTTTGTTAGTGGTGGCAATTTGAAATGATTTCTCATATTAGAAGTTTATGGGAGAAATATGTGACTTTCAAAATGTTCTTATGTGTGTGAGAGATTATATTGTTGATGTAATACTTTTTTCATGTGTCCTTGTAATGTATCACACGTATTTCAAATGTTACCAGTTCTGGAGATTTTCAGCCTCTTCCTGAGACCCAAAGCAACAGGGGCAGGTCTTGCTATAAAGACACAGGAGATGCAGGCAACCTGCAGAAGAGTGTTGTGAGCACATGGCTCTCCCACTCTTCCTCATTTTATTTTGAAATTCAGTCCTAGATCTGGAAAATTTTCAAACAGTTGGACATATTTAACTCTGAGCCTCTGCTTTTAGAAGTTTGGTGGTTTCATGATTCAAGATCTTTAAGTATAAAAAACCCCAAATGAATTATCATTAGCATGGTAGGTTCTCTATTGAAAGAGAATGTTTTCTTGTTCTCTGTCTGTCCTTCCACACGAATGCACACACACACACGCGTGCGCGCACGCACACACACACACACATACACATACTATTTCTATCCACTATTATCACAGGATAGCCCTGGATTTAAGGAGCAGACATCTTCCAGAGACCCTGGTAACAGCAGTATGAACATTGTCAAAAATAACTAAAAGTATTTATTTCAAGATTTTAGATTTGTTACATGTTGAGTGTGTTAACCTGTCTTTAAGTTCCACAGATATGGAAAAGAAACTAATGGGTTTAGAGAAGGATTTAAGTAACTGCTAAAAGTTCTTGATGTCAGCTTTTTAAAGGAGGTGCCAACTGCATCTTGTAGTTTTTTATTTCTTTTGGTCTTTCACTAGTGCTTTCAAATCTCCAGTTTAGACCAATTATGTTACAGACCTGCATATGCCAACTTACTTCTTCTCATCTCCCCAGCCAATAGAGGTGTTTGCTTCCTGTGCTAAGTATGTAAATGTCTATAAATTAGCACACAATCTGTAAAACCTGGTTATCAGGTAAAGTGAAGCAAAAATTCACTTTTAATGCAGTGGTCTTATAGCTAGAATATATGGCCAGTGTCATTTCTGAAGTCTGTTGTATGCACTTGGCATCCTACAGTCAGATAAGAGAAAACATTCTGAACTTGCAAAAAATTGTGCCCTTTAATCAGAGGCTGCTAATCTTTTGAATTTGCTTTGCCCTGTAGACGGCTGAACACACTGAACAAGTGCGCCTCAATGAAACTCGATGTGAACTTCCTAAGAAAAAAGGTAAGGAAACTTCATGAAATGTGCTACTTTGCCCTGGCGTTTGGGATAAGACTGCCCTGATTTAGTTTTTAAGTCAGTAATGCTCCTAAAAGTAAGTTAAATATATTTGACTTTGAACATACATGTCAGCAGTATCTGGATGCATGATAATGTGAATTGCTGAGTGTTGAAATTATCAATAAAATAGAAACTGTGACTAATATAGCAGGAATAATACTTTGTGTGTTAAAAGGGCCCACACAGTAGTTGAATTCTGCATATATGCAATTCAAGTTGGGGGATGAAAAGACAGTGCAGTTTCATTAGACTGGCTTGTTTGTCAATGCTGTGTGAGTAGAAATGGAAAATCCTGATTAGAAAAAAAAAATAAAATTGAATGGTCATATGAAAATAATAGCTTTTCTTTATTTATTGTACTGACTTCTTCCCAGTTAAGAATGAAATAAACTCTGTCATCCTTACAAGTTCCTGTGTAACATGGGAATTATTTGAGCTCAAAGAGTTTCAGCAAGGACTGTACAAACTGCCTATTGATTTTGAGAGTTTTGTAACATGTCCAGCATTAACTATTGAATGTTTGGTTTTCTGGTCACAAATTTCCCAATTCCCTTCAGAGGTCTACAGTGGTAGTTGTTTTTCCTTTGTACAGTGTTTGTCCAGTGCTTTTTAAAAATTTGCCTCCAAGAGCTGCGTTTTTGGTGTCTTTGCAAATTCAGTCTAGTCATACTCTATTTGGTGTTTGAAGGAACTTGAGCAGAGAATGGTTGTAATGTCCAGGTATGGTGCCTTTGGCATGTGCCCATTTGTTCCTCTGTGTACTAGCCTCTTGAACTGGTATTTTGTCCATTCACTGGAGCTGCAGAGACTTCTCTTCACTGCATCAGGGTTTTTCTTGTCTTGGTTTTTAATTGTCTTTGTTAAGTGCCCGCACTTTCCATATCAAACACCTACCTCATATCTCAGAAAGTGACAGTAAAATCCCCTGAACATGCAATAACTTTATGAATTGGTCAGGCAGGTGCTACAGAAAGATGCTGAGGTCCTTCAGGAAAAACTTAACTCAATTGTGTGTTGACCTGCTTGGAGATGTGTCTGGTTTGTGTTCTCTAGTAGTTGTGTTCAAATAGAGGTACTGGAACTACACAAGAGATAGAAATACAAAAAGTAACATATTCTAGTGAGCACTGATTGTCCTCTGGAAAATTTGTTTAGTTTCCTGTCCTTTCTTCTCTTCAACAAGTGTTTTAGGTTTGGGGTGAGGTTTGTATGCTTGCTTCCTTAAAGTGACTTTAAGTGCCTGATTATGTTGTGTTAAAATAGAGGGAGGTTTTGGTTATCTTTGGTTCTTATTAGTTTTTTTGCTGCCACTCCTCCATGTTCGGAATGAATTGAAGCCCTCAGCTGCTGTCCTTGCAGATGACCAGTAATTTGTGATGGAAGAGAGATTGCTGTACTTAGCACTCTTTCAGTGGGACAGAAGCTAGTTGGGTCCCTACCTGCAACAAGGCCACAGGGAAGCAGAGCGCAGAAAAATGTAGAGACAGTGGGGTTGAAGGAGACTTAAGTTCACAGATACAGAGCAACTCAAAGTAGAAGAGAATGTGGGTGAAAGAAGAAGGGGAAGGAGAGCCTGCTTACAGGAGGAAATGTAAATGCAAGTAAATTGCAAAGCCAGAACTTGGTTCTGAAATTGAACACTGAACCAAATAAATCTTTTGCTGTAGATACTGCCTTTCCTAGTAGTCTCTATGGTGATCTGAACAATGAAATGCAAAATCAGCTTGCTTTGGATCTTCAGCGTAACAGGTTTGCTCAGGACTAGCACAGCTGTTGCAGTGATTCATCAAAATATGGCCAAGCAAGCCTCCAGGCAAGGTTACTGTGAAAGCCAGCACAGTATGAATGTTCCCCACTGCCCACTCTCCCACCCAAACCATTCCCACTGTGGGCTGCCCCTTTGCCTCATTGAGATGCATACAGAAATCCTGATGTATGTGTTGCAAATATGTCCATAAGTGATTTGGACAGACAGAGATTAGCCTTTGGATTAACTGCCTTCTGCAGCTGTCGATTTATGAGGATTCCTGCCCCCAGCTGGAAACATGTGGCAGAATTCCACCACAAATAAACCCACTTTTTGCCTTTTGTTAGCATCCCTCTGTATCTCAGGCAAGTACACCCTCAGCCAAAAAGCTGTACTATTTTAAATCAACTGTGACAAATCTGTGAATCAAAACCTCTTTCTCTTTGGCAAATGTTGCCAGTCACTCCTAAAAAAAACTTGCCTCTTCTCATCTTCCGAAACATAATGGTATTAACTGGACTTTTGAATATGCTCCAAAGTCGTGCACTTGATTTCACCCTAGGTCAGTAGAAGTCATACAGTCATTGCTCCAAAATGTCTGCTCCGCCTATGTCAGATGAATCATTGCTTTCAGACCTTCTCTTGATCCATTGTCCCCATAGCTGGTGACATGTGGGTTGGCTAAATGCTCTCAGCATTATTTTTTTTTGACAGTTTAGTTTGTCAGTGCACTCAGATATCTGACAAGAACAGAGGGTCATTCAGGATGTTCGTGGCTTCCAGAACTTCTACTGATTCCATCAGAAGAAAAGCATATTATGTCACAGGACTCAGTGTGACTGAATTTGTAGTGAGTCACCATGGTAGTATTTTGGCACTCAGATATTTCATTTTATATTTTTCTTATTTTACATCTGATTAAACACAAACATGTTTCTTTATCAGTTAAAAAAAACCATACTAAGCCTGTATTTAATTGACCTGCAAATTTGAACACCAAAAATCATCTCTTTTCTAAGTGGTTCTTGGGCTGAATGTAAATCCTGGTTTTGTTGTGGTTAGAGGCAAAACTTGTTTACTACCAATATCCATTTCTTTGAATCTCTTTCTAAAACAAACAAACAAACAAACCCTCAAAACTTTTGATTTAAAATATATTTACCACTGAATTTATGTCTATTTCTATCTCCTACTCTGTGCTCTGTTCTTGGTGTTTGTTGCAATGTCTCTACCACTTTGGCTATTTTAATCACCTCCAGCTTGTACAAAATACAGCCTAAATCCTGTCAGTTCATATAGTAATGTCAGTGCAGCTACGGGGATTTGTGTCAGTGAAGAATCTTCTTTAAGGTCCCTTTGGCATATTGGGATCTACAACAAATTTGAAAAAATTGTTTTTATCCTATTGGCTGGTGCCATCAACGCTCCAGCAATGGTATGCTTTGTAGATATAATTACCACTACTAAATATTTAAAAGTACATGCCCTTGTGGTTTTTAAAATATCCACTTTGTGGCATTACTAAGACCACAGTAAATGGATTTTTAAGTGCCTAAGACTGTGCAGCCCTTTGGTTTGTATATGCATACAGAAAGCTGTGGAGCTAAAAAAAAAATTAGAATTGTCTGCTGTGCCACTTCTTCCCTACAGACAAAATGTCCAAAACAGTGTTAGCCTTTTCTAGCCCTTTTCCTCATACTTCACTAGTTGCTTAATTTTCCCCTCTAACTAGCCACAGAACTCAGATCTGCATTCATTCCTGTGAACTAGCATCAGCTGCAGAGCACTGCACACCTCAGCATTAACAGATGGACAAGAAATGACTAAACCCAAAATTTCATAGCTATATTTTATTTTATGGTTTGGACATGATCTAAAACATCTGGCTGTCTTGAAGGGATAAACTGGCAAAAGCTTATGGCATCGGTGAGACCTGGCAGGCTACTGATCTCAATCTCCAGCTTTTGAGGTTTCATATTGTTTAGGGTGTTCATGTAAAATTTGGTTTACATTTTTCAATTAGATAGGCCAGAAGAGATCTAGTCAGAGATTGGAGATAACTTTACCATCGAAATTTCATATAAAAATACTTCTAATAATAGACTTTTAAAATGAGTGTTTTTCCAGTCCCAAAATAGTCTTTCTGGTTTAGCACTTCATTATAGTCTGACAGCCTGTCATATTTTACTGCCTTCATACTGCTTCCAAGAATGTGAAGAGCTGCTTGGATGTCATGTAGGTGAAGTTAGTTTGTACAAATGTACAAGAATAATGCAGTATAAACCTGGCTCAAAGTCAGGGGAAGCATACTCATTAGCAACTGTGGGCTTTGCATCCTTAGAGAACACAAAAGTTTGACACTGACTGCACACTTCATGCCAAAGGTATATGTTTTTTGTTTGAGCAAACAGATGAAAAAAAAAAAATTCATAGGGAGAGATCTTCTATCCAATTTTTTTTCCAAGACGTGTTCTCTGCATTGCAGAGTAGCTCCTGGAGCTGCCTAAACATAAGCATAGCTCTGTGTGCTGCAGGATGAGGGATGAGACCAGGGAAGACTGTGAAGACATTGGAGGAAACCAGAGACAGTGGGGCAGGCTGCAGGTCAAGTTTGAGGTGCCTCTCATGGCACTAAAGCTGTGAAGACAATAGTTGCCACTGTAGGAAAGCTCACCTCGACTGTAGATTCCCCATCCAGACCTGAGCTCCTCCTGCCCATGTCCCCATGACTGATTCCTCTGCCTTCCTTTGCCTGTCCCCAGACCCACCCTGGGCAATACTGCCAAATACTATTTTTCTGTTGTTCTTTTAAGCATTGTGGCTGCTTATCTGTAGTTATGTTCCTGAAACATAAATCTTGTTAGATGTATCTGGTCTGTGAAGTTTATAGATGTTTATTTAGTTCTCACTGCAACATTGCCTGCAGCTCCAGATATTTGCTGTTTTTTAAATAGCTCACGTTGCTGTAGCACCCACCTACATCCCCATCTTTACTGCATGTATCTTAACACCATCCCTGCAGTCAGGTTCCCTCTACTTGGACCTTTCAAAACACTTCTTGTTTCTGTATATCACTATGGGTATCAGTCCTACACAGTTCAGTGTGCAGACAATCCACAGAAGGCAAGAGGAACTCCTAATGTGGAGCAGGTTTTTATTTCTTTCTTGTTAGGATATTTGCAATCTTAACAACTAAATGAAAGAGGGTGTTACGAAAGGACTGATGACCAGTCCTAAACTAGATGTAGAGAGACTTTGCCACCTGTTGCTCATATGGAGCAGCATAATCACATTAATACAAATAACAAAGCACCTGCTTTTAACATGTGCCCCTTGCTTTTTTCCAGAGTGAAGATTCAGATGAAGAAGACCTCTGTGCTATCAGTAATAAATGGACTTTCCAAAGAACTAGCAGACGATGGTCTCGGGTGGACGACATTGATGCTTTGCTTCACCGATCAGACAGACATGGATCTTCTGAGGACATTAAAATGAAAAATACAACAAGCAGTGAGAGCGTTCTTACTGATCTCAGTGAACCAGAGGTCTCATCTATTCACAGCGAGAGCAGTGGGGGAAGTGACAACAGGAGTCAATCTGGCATTGGCAGCACCGCCAGGGAGACCTGTGACTGCTCTGGCCATCATGATGTGGAAAGCACACTGCTGCAAGGCTCTACTGCAATAAACGCCACCCTGTTCCCCAAAGACAACTTGAAGAATGAAAAAACAACACGAACCAAAGCAAAAGCCTTTCTAAAACGCATGGAGACACTAAAAGCAAAAGGTGTGCATGGAAAACTAAAAGGCTCAGGAAGAGCAGGTCCTTTAGAGATAAGTGGACCAGTTCTCCAGTTTGAGCCAAAGTCTTTGAAAGATATGCACTGTGTACGGATAGTCAATGGTGATCTCCAAAACTTAGGACAAGATTCAGTCAAAAGAGGACTTTCCTTTTCTGCCAAATCCAGCAGTGACAGCAGTCAGTCCGAAAACAGTAGCAGTGGGGTGAGCACACCATGTTTGAAGGAACACAAATGCCATGAAGCAAACAAGAGAGGTGGGATGTACCTGGAGGACCTGGATGTCCTGGCAGGAGCGGCCTTACGGCAAGTTGTGGACCAAAACCGCAAAAATGATTTTCATTCCCAAGAGAACTTGGTTGTGCATATTCCCAAGGATCACAAACCAGGAACCTTCCCAAAGGCACTTTCTATTGAAAGCCTCTCACCTACAGACAACAGTAACAGTGTAAACTGGAGGACAGGCAGCATCTCTTTGGGAAAGAAGAACTGCTCTGTGCCAAAAGAGTCTGGACTGATGTCTTGTTGCCCTAAAGAGAGCAGAATTAGTATTTATGACAATGTGCCAGGTTCCCATTTGTATGCTAGTACTGGGGACCTCCTGGACTTAGAGAAAGATATTCTTTTTCCTCGTTTAGATGACATTTTGCAACATGTCAATGGACTTCAGGAGGTAGTAGATGGCTGGTCAAAGAATGTGTTGCCAGGTCTGCCAGTTGATGATGTGTCAGTCAGAGAATCTCCGTCATTGCCTTTCCAGTCATCTACACAGATCACTCTTGATTTTGAAGGAAACTCTGTCTCGGATGGCCGGACCACACCGAGTGACATGGACAGAGATGGAACATCCCTGAATGATTCTGAAACCACTGGTGTTAGGGACAGGAGAGATTCTGGGGTGGGAGCATCGCTCACAAGGCCAAGCAGGTAAGTAGCAAAATTTTGTACACAAATCCACAGACTATGAAACACAATATAATGAAGCAGATGCTCTCATCTTGGGAGTCAGAAGCTGCAGGATACCATTACAGTTGTACTCATCCTGAATGGGGATGAGGAGTTCCCAGGTAAAGGTGGGACTCCAGGAGGATGGACGTACTGCCGTGGAGATTCTTATGTGGAATCAATGAAGAATTGGTTTAATAGAGCAAACCAAGGCATTTTTTATCTCTTGATCTATTGATTACATAGTAGGACCTGTATTTGTTGTAGGGTATATTTTCAATGTGTCTTCAAAATTATCCATCCACATCTTTATGCATCAGTAGCCTCATGCACTTTTTAAATGCACTAGTCTGCTTTCAAAACATGGCTCTTTGTGGTCAGAGAGTTTCCCTACCTTGCCTCAGTCCTTCACATGGTGAAATGGTGACTTCTTAAAGTGAATTGACTTAAAAGTGAGAAGTGGGATTTTGTTAATGGTTTGCAGAGCTGTTTTAAGTCAGAGACATGAGTTCCTGTTGAGCCAGGGAAGCAAGATCCTGGCTAAAGGACCATCATGGATCCATCCTCTGGTGTGTGGGGTGGCCTTGTACGTGTTAAAACAGGGAGATTATACCTGGTATTTTCTGATCTGCTGTCAGTCTTGTCATGTCCTCACAGAGGATTCTGCCATGCCATGGTTTACTGCTGTCTGTGCTTGCTCACCACCGTCAGAAGCAGGTGAACTCAAGGAAACTACTGAGTAAAGGAGCAGTGCCAAAGTTTTTAGGATTTGGATCAGAACTCAAAACAAGAAAATGAAACTGGGGTTTTTTTGTGGTTAATCCAGTATATAGGGAAAGTGCATTGAAGTAAGAATTTGCGAGTGGCTCAATAGCTTAGTGATTACAGCTCTTGCTAAGGAGACACAGAGTTCAATCCTTTTTCTAAAAAATCCTTCGGTATTTAATAACAGAGATGTTTGGAGAACCTCATCTCTACATCGGTGGTCAGGTTGGTCCCTTGGGACATGTGGGACTAGGCATCTGAGTTCTGAGTCAGACAGAGAACATTTGAATCTGGATCTCCCACATCCTGTTGGAAGTGTGTGGGCTCAAGGGCATAGCAGGCAGCACTGCTTCTCCGAGTATGTGGACAGAACCCCCACCCACTTCTGAATCTAACATTAAAAAAACAAAACTTGGGCATTTCCAAAATTAAAGAGATTTAGTAAAATTGTTTTATTTATCTCCAAGGTACATTTTATTTCAGTTGACACACCACAAGCGATAACATATGCGTGTATGTTTATGTATGTTTTTTATATTGCCCAGCTCTATCTCACAGTGTACCATCTTTTCTGCCAAATTAAAGCAGCTGTCTGACTTTTCTATTATTTCTTTTCCTAAAGGCGATTACGATGGCATAGTTTCCAAATCTCTCATCGCCTGAACCACTCTATTGCATCACTTCACATCAGCAATCAGTCAGCAGCCCAAATAAATCTACTGCAAAAATTCTCTTTGCTTCGTCTTACTGCCATCATGGAAAAGTACTCCATGTCAAACAAACACGGTTGGACCTGGTGAGTAGCACTGATAACTGGAAAAAGTGTCATTTTTAGAAGAAAAGATTTATCTCCTAATTCTGTTACTCTGATAGTAAGTAAATGCAATTAGAAAGAACGACTGTAGGATTTGAAACTGTCCCTTTTAAGCCATTGCTGTCTAATGACTCATTGACAAAGTCAGAAATAGATCCTGGAAATCTGACTTCATTCCTCTGCTCTAAGAGCGAGAGACAACCCTGGCCTTTCTAACAACACTCCAGTTCCAGAAAAATAAGCAGGAGTAGTAGAGGGTGATTAAAAAGTAGGAAAAGTTTACAGAAGGGGTTACCCAGAATTCATTTTGTTATTCGAAAAGAAACAGCTGCTGCTGATACTTTATGTATTTGATATTGGTTTGTTTGTTCTTTGAAAGAAGGGTTAGAATGGTTGTGGGACTTTTCTCTGCAGATCAAATGATGCAAACTTTAGTCTGTGTTAGAGGAAGCTTGCAGCCCTGACAGCTGTACCAGCTACCTGCTCACTCAGGGAGTGGAATGAAGGGCAGATGAACATGAATGCTCACAATGTGGCTCCTTCTGTAGCAACTGGCTGCAGAAACCTGCATGTTTAATGGTATACAAACCCTGGCGGGCTCCGCAGACAGAGGTATACAAGAAATGGAAATGGGCATACATAAGAGTTTGTAAGTACCTGAGAAATAATTGAAAGGACAACAGAAACTTTCCCTAATACACTGAGACACCAAGTCCACATATAGTATGGTATTTGATATTTACATTGTGATTTTCATGTTCAGAGCACCTCACCAAAATCCCATCTGTGAGCTAGATAAGTTTCTATTTAGAAATGGAAAAAGAGATGTGAGATTCACCTCACTAACATCAACCATTATGAAAAGTTAAAAAACTAATCTGTTATAAATCTATTCTGAGAAAGTCGGGTCAGCTGTTTGTGGTCAGATGAAAAAGACAAGCAACTCCAAAGTAGCTCATTATACCAAGGCTGAGGGTTTGAGTCATTCTCTAGAGGTGTTTTTCTCTAGAGTGGTTATAGAGGTAGTCCAGATTGTAAATTCATCCTAAATCTCTGTGGGAGAAGTGAAATTCAGTAAGATTAAACCTCATTTCGCTGCTCTCCTTTGGTGCAGCCCCCTCTGGCTAGCTGACGATGTCTGTACTGAAATGAATCTCACCTTCACCAACTTCAAATAAGCAGACTAGAATACAGCAAATTCTAGATCCTGCTGTTTGTACAATGTTTTCATTCTGAGAAATATTTCTTCAGTTTGTATAATCAGTCACTAAGGATTTATAAGAGTGGGACACTAAATAGCTGTAAAGTTTTATGATGTACTTCTTCAGTAGGTAATTTAATCTGAGTTTTATCTCCTTTCCTCACAGAAGAGAAAAACCTTAGTCACATTCAGGTCATATTCATGTTTTTATTTTATTTCCATGGCAGTCATGCCTCCCACAAAGAGAATCAGGTTTGTTCTTGTTTTCATCATCATTTTTTGAAGAAGGCAAGCTCACGAGTTTCACTTAAGTTACTTGACTAAAATCAATCATAAAATACGAGGGATGAATCTGACACAGGGATTTTCTACTATCATTTCTTATTGTAAATTGTTGGTGAATAGAAATATGAAATCATGTAAGTCAGTTTATTAGAGTACTGAACCTTCTTTTCTGTCAGATACCTTCTCCACTACAGTTTGCTCTGCCATTTCTTTGCATCCCTAAAGGATGACTCAAACCATGTTAGTTTCTGTTGAATGACAGCCGTGTAGTAAATGTTTTTTTGTCAGAAGAGATTGTTATGCTCCATCGTAGAGACCAAGGCCATCCATTATTGAAGCTGACCAGAAATTCATGGATTATACGGACAGTAAAGTATCCATGTATTGTGCATTAAACATTATTTCACCATCTTTATAAAAGAGGCCCCAGCTATCAATTTCTGTCATTAGTGTTATTCGGAGAGACAGTGTAATTACCCTGATATTTTCATGCGTCCTGCTCATTTTTAGGTCTGTGCCAAAGTTCATGAAGAGAATGAAAGTCCCTGACTACAAGGACAAGAATGTCTTTGGTGTGCCTCTGATAGTCCATGTCCAGAGAACAGGACAACCTCTTCCCCAGAGCATACAACAAGCACTTCGCTACTTACGGAGCAACTGTCTAGATCAGGTATGAACTTCACTTGGTTGATTTTTTTCTGTAAAGCTGCTTTAAGCAAGCAATGGTGAGCCTTTTTGTATTTAGTTCCAGAATTCTTTGAAGATTATGATATCTCATGTTGGGCCCAAATCTCTTGTGATTTCATACTTCCAATACTGATGATTTGCCATTTTGAGATTTGTATCCAGCTAATCTGTTGAATTCTTATAGCTATAACATTCCTACTGATTTGTAAGCCATAGTGTACTTCAAAGAATGATATGAGACCTTCATGTCTGTTGAAACAGACCTGGGAAGATCAGGACTCCCTGCCCCTACCTGTATCTGTTCTGCTTATGCTTGACTGTTGCCAGTGAGGGTTAATTGCATTCACCATTTCACAAGATATGGTACAAAAGGTTTTATTTACTTAGCAAAGACAGAAAAGTCCAAGAAGAGAGAGCAAACTCAGCAAAATATTCCAAGTATTCTGTTGACAGAGTCAGATATATCCAGATAGTTAGGTCAGCAGGGGTTCAATGCCAAAGCCATTATGGTACATTGCCTTTTATAGAGTTCTAGCTACAACAAGCCAGCTGGGACATCCTCATGCTCAAAGTATTTCAGATTTTTTTTATTCCTTTTAGTTACAGAGCAGGGACATACTAATCATATTTCTACTGTTCTTCCCCTAAGGATGAGCCTACATATTTTTATTAACATAGGACTGGGAGAAACACCTTGACTGATTATGTTCAGTCCTCTGCTGTTACTGACCTCATTTCATATGATTTCTTCCATAACTGATTTAGATAGTTGTAAGTTCAAAAGGAGCAACTAGCATTTTACTCAGCAGACTTTTCTGCTTTTCTAGGTCTAAGCACATAAAAAGGGTGGAAATAGTCTGTTCTGAATCTTTGTTTTTTCAATCACCATTCTGGTTGCTGTTTAGGTTGTTTTGTGGGGTGAGAGTCATCTTCTCCAGAGTTGAAACCAAAAATTTAGATGTGTTGCTGGGAATCACAACTGTTTTCCTTTGCAGTCAGTGGGAAAGACACACGTCCTTCCTATAACTTCTCTCTGAAAAAAGATCCTGTGATGGTCAAACCAAATAGTTTCTCAGAAAAATATTAGTAGAGGATGGAAGGGAAAGATATATAGAGACAAGTAGAAACAATATTTTCAATAAGTAACAGTCCTGGTTGCCACAGTGGTCATCTGATCATTTGTGTACTGAGCTGGGAAACCCAGTGTAGGAAGAAAAGTAATGCTGCAAACCTGGAATCAATGATGAGGCTGGAGGAGGAGGCACTTGCCCAAGTAAGAGGAACAGGAAGTGTAAGGGTAGGGCTTGTCAACTAAGAAGTAGAGCAGTAGGAAGAAAGATAACAGAGGAGATAAATGGGGGAGATTTTAAAAGGGGGTGTAAAACCAAAGAGAAAGAAAAACCTCTTGAGAGATGGGAGGCAGTCAAAAGGCGTCTCAGACAAATCTCTTTTCCAGGAGGGAGAGTTTACTTGCTGGGAAGCATCAGAGCTACTTGAAGGGCCATTTCAACTCATCTTGCATTTTAACTCAGAGTGGAATTGGGAAAGCATTCAATAGAAGAAGATGGAGAAGTACGGATTAGGACCATTTAAAACACCTTTTCACCAAAAGCCTTTCTAGGCCAAAACCCTCCAGGCAATTCAGCTTCTCTCTTTACAGTTACACCCTTTGTTCCTATTTAATTCAAAGTCTCCTAATTCCTAGAGAGAGGTCTGAGCAGCCTCCAGTTTCCCCCGGCATCTTGCTTATATGTCTCTTCTGTGCGCTGCAGAAGGTGGTCTAAAGTCCTGACCAGGCATCAGAGCTTCTACTGCACACACCTGGGAAAACTGAGGTTGCTCTAAATCATTGTAAGGGCTGACTCCTGCCACTGAAATGCCTAAGATGGTATGAGGAGCCTCACCATTATCTGTGGGATATGTTATTATGTTATTCAGTTTCAACTTGTGAAGTACAAACTGCTTTACCTTTTTCAACTGGATCTGTATTTCAGCTGTCATGCATCATATGGCTACTTGCAGGGTAGATGATCCACAGCATGAGGATAGTAAAGAAATTGGACCAGACCAACCTTTGGATTTATAGTCCTATTATATATACAGAAAAGTCTGTAATACTGCAGAACAGAGCCTAAAACATCTTCTTCCACTAAGTGAAGAACTGCTCTATTTTGATGAATTATTATTTTTATCCACCAAAAAAAGGAAATAGGAGTTTAGATAAATATCATTAAACAAAACCAGAGGTCTTGAGTAGCAGAATAGTGTGCAACAGGAGATTGTGTGGGTGAGATTTGATGTCTGACCTCTCAAATGAGACTTAGAAGTTTTTAAATGTTCTTTATACCAGCGAGGACACTTTCCATCAAAAGCAGATAACTGAGTCTCTGGTCTCATATTTATCTACCACAGACCAAAGCTTTATTTTTTGGACAGAATTAGCAAGTGTCCTTATGTATCTTCAGAAGATTTTCTAAGAGGAAAAGGGATTTAAAAAGAAGAAGGGAAAGGGAAAAATAGATGAAAAGAGCTGGACAATCTTTCTTCTATTCTCTTGTCAGAAACGAGCAGAGCTTCACTTTTGTTCATAAATACGGTACACAGGGCACGCTCCAGTTCTCTAATTCCTATACATAAATTTAGCTCACAAGCAATACTAAGTTCATCAATAAGAAGATATAGAAGAGCGTCCTCACAGCCTGTCTGGTGTAGCAGTTCATCCATATAAATAAATATACCCCCCTCACAGAGCTGCAGTGTGTGTGATTGAAGTAATTAGTGTCATTTATGTATGAGTTAAGTCCTAAATACCATACAATTCATCACAGGAGCTGTTCTCAGGAGAGGAGGGTTCTACTTGAACTCTGTGCCACTTCTTACTTGGAAGTAAGGGAAAGGAGGCCAGAAGGCATTATTTCCTTGCCTGTGCAAGTTTTTTGATGGACCATGCCATGCAGGAAGCTGCACTGATCACCAGCAAGACAACTATCACAGAGGAACTGGAGTATATAATTCCAAACCTGAAATGTGCCTTTTCCATAGATCTTTATCCATAGTTAACCTTAATCCCTGCAAAACTGAAGGGAAACGGTGTGAAACACTGTAAACTGATTTGGGAATAAATAATGTGGTTTAGGTTTAGGAATTCGCCCCAGGGGAATTCCGCTGGTGAGAAGGACAAGAAAGGGCAGCACTGCCTTGAAGGCATCATTTGAAGAATTATCACTTCCTTTCAAATAGGAGGCAAGGAGGATAAAAATGTATTTTAGTGACACTACACAAGTAATCCCTCCATGGCCCCCACTTTCAAACGGTGCTTTTCCATGGGATTTGGGAGAACTCTTGGAAGCAGAGTGCAAGAAGGGGAAAAAAGAGATTTGTTCTTGATTTTAAATCTCTACCAGGATGTACTAATCTTTTGCCACAGCATTTATTACTTAGCTAAGCAAAATATTTTCTTATTAGTCTTCGAAATACATACCCAAATAAACATGAGGAATCAGATTCTCAGCTGGAGTAAATCAACAGACAGACACCTAGGCCAAGCAAGTACACTGATTTATATCAGCTGAGCATCTTGCTTAAACTTTTCAGGCAGCAGGGAAACCATATGCACTCTGAACGCTCCCTCTAGAATGGGACATAGAGAAGCAGTGTTATTAACCCTTACAGTCCTGCTGTGAGAGCATGTGCTTGCCTGCAAGACTTGGGGCAAGTCACGACCACCACATTTGCACCTTTTCCTTGCTCTTGCCTAGAGTAAAATAAGCAACCCGAGCTTTGGTCATGATCAAAGTCCCCAGGAATAGATTTATATATAAAGAAATATTTTTAAAGTAACATTTTCTTTTTCACTTTTTCAGGTGGGTCTGTTTCGAAAATCTGGGGTGAAATCTCGAATCCAGGCCCTGCGGCAGTTGAACGAGAGCTCCCCAGAAAACGTCAGCTATGAAGACCAGTCTGCGTACGATGTGGCAGACATGGTAAAGCAGTTTTTCAGGGACCTGCCGGAACCTCTCCTCACAAGTAAACTGGGAGAGACTTTTCTGCACATCTATCAATGTAAGTTGATGTATTTCTATTATTATAAACAATTAGTATAGTAATATTGTATAGTAATATATTGTAAATAATTTTGGTGTGTTAACACTGGGCAGGATTCTTTCTGCTGGCCTTTGAGATATGTAAAAAACTCTCTCTGCCCTCAAAATCTTTCACTAAGAGATTTTTAGAACCACCTAAGGGTTCCAGTGTCAAATTTAATGGAAAGGCAACCTTGAAATATAAAGAAGGTTTAAAAATATCAGCCTCACAATCAGAAAGAAGCCAGAAGGACAGGCTGCCGTGGACATAAAAAGTGCCAAGACTCATATTTTTGTCGTATTTCTTTTAAATATGGGTCTATTTAGTGCAGGCATCTCAATATAAGTGAGTCTTCTGGGCATGGAGAAGTGGTACTTAACAATGAGAGCATGTGCCTGAGCAGTCCCCTTCTTTGCTGTGACTTTTAATTATTTGCTTTTTCACTCCAGTTAATAAAATATATATGCAAAAAACAAGCTGCCTTCATGTAGATCATCAAATCTATGTTAAGAGCTCATAGAGAAAGAAACCAGAGGATTTCTTCTTTTCATTCCAGCATAAGAAATCTTGAGCAAAATCTGACACTCAAATGCATCAGAGTGATGAAAATCCCTGTAGAACAGGAAATGACTGTGTGATTCTTTTCCAGACTGAGGGAGAAATAAACAAGGAGGGAAACTCTGAAAATCCAGAGGAATTAGGGTTTTTTCCTGACTATGTCCATTATGAAGGCCAGTCAGCCAGCATTCTGGCAGATGCAGAAAAGCCTACCCAGCCAGCCTAAGCCAAGTAATTGGAAGCACTAAAGAGAAGTGTGTCTAGTCTTTCCACTTGCAGACATTTCAGCTGCCAAAACAATAGAAAGACATTTTAAAACACTGTATAATCCCAGTGCTTAAGAATCTAAGTTACTTCCGTTGCTTCCCTTTACTGTAAAAATCTGCCTGTGGCACAGTCACTAATGTATTTACCATCCCACTGTCTGTAGCTGGTAGGGAATGCTGTGATTCTGCATGAGAGAGACAGCATTGCAAATAAATTTAGTGGATTTGGCCATACATGATGTCTTGGGACACCAGTGAGCTGAAACAGTTAGTGCCTTTCCCTTGACCATTACTTCCCCCTCTTCTTTCCTGCTCACAAGTTGCAGGTCTTTTCTGCCTACACACACATTAATAAGCTCACTCAAAAAAACAACAGGAATTCTGGCTGTTAATAAAATGGAAGTCACAATTGTTTCCATAGTGAAGTGGCCAAGGGGAAGATTATCCATTACATGGACTGCACATCCTTGGAAACAAATTACCTTTAAACTATTGCTTGGTGAGAATTGAGGATATCGTGTCTTGGCACTGAAGAGACTGCCTTCTTGCCAGAGGAGGAGAGCCATGGCAGATCCCGATGTCATCAGCTTAAGTAGGTCCATAGATAGAAGGACTCACGCAAGAGCGTAGTGTTAGGATTCACAACAACCATGAGGCTGAATGATAAAATATTGATACCAGCCAACAAAAAATTGTGAAAAGAGCCATGGACTGACTCTGTAATGTGCGTGTGGTACTGCAGTGTCTGAAGAACTCTTCTTTCCCCCCCTTCACAAGGTGGGGAAAGAAGTGTGCTAGGAAAGATTTTCTGGAACTGTACTGGAAGTTTAAAGAACTTCACAAAGACTTGAGGATGGGTCAGTTTAAACCAAGGTAGGAACAGGAAAAGATGGTCTCTCTGGACACTGGAGAACATGTTTGCATTATGAATGAGTAGCAGTGGGGTTTTTTTCTATGTGACTAAGAGCAAATACATTTTTCTGTTTTAGACAGTACTGACAAAACTCTTTTCACAGAAAGAAAAATGTTGAAAATTGCTGGGATACCAATTGTATTTCATAATGTCTGCAGTTAAATTAATCTGTAGCTGGGAGTTTTCCTTACCCTTAATTCTGTTCAACAAATTGTTAATGTGAAGTTAGGAAGGATTTCTCCTTTCTTAGTGTATTGGCAGGAGATTTCTGATTTTCTGGAACTCAGTAAAGCTATGTTTCCTATATCTAAGACCTTTCTTGTATATCCAGAATGGTTTGAATTGCAGTAACACAGGGGATTGGGGTTGAGATGATTAGTGTAGTAGTCTTACTTGGCATAGCATTGATGAAACTTTCACCATTTCCCTAAAACTCTCAGTTGCCTAATGCTTACCTATAGCTTGAAGGGCTTGCCGGTCTCTTTCTTTATGTACCAGACCCATCAGAGCAACAATAAAGGGGGAAGGAGGGATTACCACAGTGCAATGTGGGAAAAAAAGACATGTTGCATGGATTTAGTAAAGGCCTCTCTGACTTCTCAGAAAGACCTGGCTTTGCTGCTTCTAAAAACTTCAGAAGTGTTGGACTACATTCATTTTGTCATTCATTTTGTCATTCACGTCTGAAAGCTTTTAAGATAAAGTGCTTGTACAAGGCTACCAGTCAAATCTTAATAGCTGGCTGTTCCCTCTACTGTAAATCTGCTTTTGTTCTTCTTCCATTCGGTTCTATAGAGCATGTGTAATGCCCAGAGGAAGACTTGAAGTCCAAAATGAGAAAACTTATGGTCGTTTTAGAAATGAATCTGTCGGAGGTGCTATTTAAGCATATCCATTACTTCTTTCATTAAACCCTTTTATGGTTTAGGACACAGATGTGTTTTCCTGAAGCTTCCCTAAGATATTTCAACTGTCTTCCCGGGGGACAGAAGAAACCTGAAAAATACCATTTGAAAATATGAGTACTGAGCAGTGCTCTCCCTTCATAAAACTTTAAATGAGGTTCAGTCTCTTTCTTGGGAACAGCCTTTCAAATAGAGAAATGTCACACACTGGTGTGGCAAGCTGTGCTTGATGAAGGAGCAAAAACCAGGGCTCTCCGGAAGCCAGCTGGTCTCTTTCCCATTGTCCTCTGTCATCTTCCTCTTCAAAAAGCCATTATCATAGAACCACTCAGGTTGGAAAAGACCTCGAAGAGGACCAAGCCAAACCATTAACCTAAAACTGGTAGATCCACCGCTAAAATATGTTCCTAAGCACCACATCTACATGTTTTTCCGAACACTTACGGGGAGTGTGAACACCTTTGCTAACTCTGTCCTTGCGGCTCCTTATCTGACCCTACGACTTATCCCCCTGAACGTCGCTTGCTTTCCCTCAGACGTGCCCAAGGAGCAGCGGCTGCAGGCGGTGCAGGCTGCCATCATGCTGATGTCCGACGAGAACCGGGAGGTTCTGCAGACTCTACTGTGCTTCCTCAGCGACGTCACCTCCGTGGAGGAGAATCAGATGACTCCCATGAACATAGCTGTTTGTCTGGCCCCCTCCCTCTTCCATCTCAATATAGTGAAGAAAGAAAGCTCACCAAGGTACGTTTCTTCTCAACACTATAAATAGTCGTATCCCTAATACAGAGTGGTGCTTTCAGTGCTATATACAGGCTAACTTTCCGAAGCATCTGCTTTCCAGTACACATTAAACAGGGCATGGCTTCAGTGAGAGGGGAAAACCCATGCTGCAGAGCCAGAAGCACACTTGTTTTCACAAGCCCAGCAGGCATTTCTGGCTGGCTGTTGAGAATACGCAGTGCCTGCTTTCCGTGCAAAATTTTCAGTGGGGCAGTAGTGAGTTTTGCATGAGTAATGTTGAGTTCTATGAAGGAAAAGAGCTGGATTTTGCTATGGTTGAACTCAAATACTGGCCATATTTTGAAGGATTTTAGAATGTAGATTTTCCATGAGTGGTTTTTCACTTTCAGTTTTCTAGATACATTCTGCCATTTGGGAAACCATATTTATTTCAGGCCACATTAAAATGGTGTGTAGCATGGTGAGTGTAGACTAAACAGGGCACTGACCTTGTTAAACATTAGTGATCCCTCCTGATTTTTTTTTTCATCCATCTGGTCCAGAATACACTGAGAATTCCTGGTCCTGTACATGTGTAATCAGTGTCTGAGCAAGCCCTTAAAGCAGTAACAATGCAAACCACTTTACAGCATGTCTGTTAAAAATCCATTTCAAACTGTGCAACACATAATGCCGGATCTGCATAACCTTTCCTGCTTTTACCTTTGGCTCAGCAATATTTTAAGTAAACATTGCTTCTTTAAAAAAGGCCCAGCAGTCTGAGCAGTCCTTGGGATAAATAGAAACTAAAGATAGGTTTTCCTCTCTGGTGTTCAGAACATCGTGCTGCTGTTTGCTTTCATATTAAAAAGGTTCAGCTCTTTTTACCTGAGATACTGAATTCAATTACAGAGTAATACAGAAAAAATATGCAACAGGGAAGCCAGATCAGAAGGACCTCAGTGAAAACCTGGCAGCTACTCAGGGACTTGCTCACATGATAATGGAATGCAACAAACTTTTTGAGGTGAGTGAAAGACTCAAATGGCATTATTCATAGCCACATAATGCGGCATCCATTGAAGTATTTATGTTTATGCTTACATTTTCCATATTGTATTAGCTCAGAGATTAATGGTGCCTCACTTATTTGCAAACTTGCTGCATCTAAAGTTTATTTATCTAATTTCTTTATAACTGTTATTTTCTGGTATTTAAAAGATGGAGGGTAATTATTCTGTGACAGTTTTCAACTCAAATCACTGGATCATGAAATTTTAGTCTAAGTCAAAATCTGCTGGTTTAAAATTTTATTACAATGTTTTTAACTTCTCAATTAAAGCTTATTCATCTCAAAAAGAAGAGTTCATAGACTTTATTTCTCTGTGTCATGAAATAAAGATAAAATCACACTGGGAGGTGCAGTCATTCCTGCAGCTACTTACACTGCAGATGAAAGAGAGATAATGCTCATATCTCCCTTCCCCAGAAGCACAAGACAATGTTTCTGAGGGCTAAAGGAGTAACACAGGTGTATTGATATACAGTTGATCAGTCTAGTATGGTTCTGCATGATGAGTGCTGTTCTGAGCCATGTTTTGTTAGACTACTTTGCTTCTTCATCTTGCATAAAGAGAGAAATACATATACATTTTATAGATCGCAGGCTCATTGAAATTGAATGCTGAATGGTCCGTCAGCCTAGAAACACATTGCCTTAAGTAAAAATTCTGAACAGGAGGTTTTCTCTGTGTGTTTTCCCTCCCTCCTGTGGCACAGGTCCCACACGAGATGGTCACACAATCCCGAAACTCCTACGTTGATGCAGAAGTGCATTCTCCCACCCTGGACGAGCTCGGGAAACAAGTAGATGATGAAGGAGGGAACTATCAGATGTACCTGGAAAATCTCATGCAAAATCTTCAGAAAGAAGCAAAAGAGAAATTCAAAGGATGGGTCGCCTGTTCCAGTATAGAGAATGCAGAACTCGCCTACAAAAAGGTAATTTGGGGAGATGTGGAAGGAGCAGTAAAGAAACCAAAGCAAGTACAGCCTAGCTTTGGGACACCCAGACATGTTGCATGGCTAAATACATACCCTTCTTTTTGGCACAGCACTCTTCTTTTTTTTTCAAAGACTGCTAAGAGCAGTTAAAAATGTAATACAATACTGATTCAAGTATGAGAGTCCAGGAACAGGCATGCTTAGGTAAGTAGGATAAGTAAGTGATGCAGCAGAGAACACGACCAGAGAGCAAGCTGAAACATTAAACAACAGAGAACATTACCTGAGTAAGGTCTTGAACTGGAGGACATGCAAAGTTTCTGAGCAGCTCCTGATGTTTGCCAGCAGTTTGGAAAACACAACCAGAGCACAGTTATTACAAAACCTTTTCAGGCTGCCCAGTGCTTTATTAGTCTGGCCAGCCATATGGCCAGTTTAATCACTGATCCTCTTGTCCTTGATACCGACGGATTTTTGATACTGTAGCTTTTATGGAAATTTCTGCATTTGTTCCAAGCTCCATCACCACTGCAGTCAGGAGGAAGGTCCTGCTGGGTCCCCACAGACAGTGGAGTTCAGGGCTGATGGAAATGCAATGGCAAACAGAGCTGCTAGTGAGAGGGGAGAATGGATTAGGAGTGAGTGATACTAGTTAGGTAGGAGAAGGGCACTGGGAGGAATATGGGATCTGGATGGTGAGGGGGCAGGAGGCAGCACTACTCCTATTTGAGAAACTGCAATCCCTCTGTCAGGGCAAAGAAATTGCAGTTACTCTGGTTTGTAACCAGCTTCTGTGAGTGATCTCTCCAGAGAGGGACTGCTGGAGGTTGGAGGCGAACTACGAGGGCCCAGGTGGGAGAAGGATGTGGAAGAGGGGAGAGAGTGAGTAGAGGCACTTACAGGTCTGAGATCGAGAGCATATGAGACTACAGAGGGAATGGGGAGTCTCTGCTGCTTTAGGGTCAAGGAACTGGGAAATTGAGAGCTGTGGAGAGAAAGAGTCATAACAGTGAAATAATTTAAGGTGGGAGGGGTGGAAGGTGGGTTTCTTGGGAATCAGTCCTGGGTCTGTGGGAGGTACTAGAGGTTTCTGGAGCACTGACAGTGGTATGTGAGGATGCCAGGGTAGGGAGGGGTTAGAAAAGCTGGGCTTGCAAGATCCAGCGATTACAGTTAACTTGTTTACTGCCTGAAATATGACCCCTAAGACCGTGCATAAAAGCTGTATGTGTAGAATCTACAATAGTCACCTTGTGCACAGCCCAGCACTTACTGCTCCCCTTACTGCATGCTGTGGAGGAGTTTCAAGAAACAGGATCTGTGAACAAGGAAGAGTTTGAAATCAGTCTGTGCTCTTCGAAAGGCATTTTCCCAGTACCTCCCTTGCAACTATTTTGAGGAGCAAACATCTGTGTACCCAACACATGACTGAATCAACATATGTTCTGCTCTTCCACCAATTAACCAGGAAGGTTAATGGACCCTCTGTCACAGGTAGTGTGTCAAATTGCCCAAAGTAGTTGCTTTGTTCCAGCCCAGAGTTTCAGTCTCCCACATGTTTTTCCTTCTGCACACATATATTCTTCATTAAACTTAGGATGCTTGAGGTTGAAAAAGTGTCACATCAGAAGTAATACAGAACTTCACTGGCACTATGGAAACTAGTCCAAATATATACTGTTGTGAGAGCAATTTTCCATCCAGGGCTAGTGTGCATATGTTTTTATATGCAGTAGAACAGCGGCAATAGGAATAATTAGCAGGGAAATATGAATTCTCTGAAGTCAGACACACACATTGAGATTTTGTCCTTGGTTATTGTCAGCTGAACATAAGCATATATATCATGGGGGTTTGTGTTCTTGGTTACTTTACTCCAGGTTGGGGATGGTAACCCACTAAGACTTTGGAAAGCCTCGGTTGAAGTTGAAGCCCCCCCATCAGTTGTCCTGAACCGAGTGCTGAGAGAGCGTCATCTGTGGGATGAGGACTTCCTGCAGTGGAAGGTGGTGGAGAGCCTGGACAAGCAGACAGAAGTTTATCAGTATGTTTTGAACAGCATGGCTCCTCATCCTGTCAGAGACTTTGTCGTTCTAAGGTAAGCTAAGGTTGGTTCTCTGGTATCTTTGCTTGCTGGAGTGGATCAAGGAAATCTGGACTTACCTCAGCCTTTGCGTCTGTGTAACTGTGCTCCAAGAACTCTACTTCTGGGCAGCAGTGTTGATTTCTCAGCTGAATTAGAATCATGCACCTAGAGCATGCTGACCTTTTCTCTGATGTAATTTGAGCTGCACATATTCTTGAGGCCATAAATATAATTTCTTCCTTAGAACAGATGTCTGGTAATAGCTGCTCTACTCTCTTAGCTCTGTTTGTTGTCATAACAGTGCAAATAGAACACAATTGTTTTTTGCACTGTTCTCTGGGGAATGTTTGATGTTTAAAGAGCCAAATGTTTAGTAGAGAAGATAGTGGTGCTTTTAAGCTAAGGCTGTTTATACAGTGTCTATATAAGTTGTTATCTTAGATTTTCAGTTGGAGTCTTTGCAAACCAAGAAGTGCTGATCCTAGTGTGGAAATAAACAGGGGAAGTAGACATATATTCTGCCTTTCAGGGGATGACATCTCTCAAATAAATGTATAGTTGTGTATCAATATTCACATTCAATCCTAGTTTTGTCATTGTCTATGTGCCTGTACAAAACAGTCAAAAAAAATCCTCTTATGCATCTTCTGTCTTTGAAATCCTGGCCTTTGCTTGCTAGAAACAATTGTGGACCTGCTGACATATTTTACTTACAGGGTCAGTCCTACAGTTATTTATTTCAGGATGATTTTGTGTGTTCCTGTTCTTGGTCTCTGCTTTCTTTGATTGAAATGATGTGCCAGAGAAATACAAGGCAGTTTTGACAAAGGAGGTTGTCTAGTGAGTCACAATTGTTTTAGAGGGAAGAAAGATTGAAGGAAAAAGATGAACCCAATAAAATATAATTACAAAAGTGCATCCCTTTTATCAACTTTAGTAGTCTCTTAGAGAATGATAACATGTAGATACTGTTGGCATAAGGGAAGAATTATTGGAACTCTTAGGGGAAGATTTAAAAAATGGGTTTTGTAAGTTCTTTATAACATTAAAAGAACAGTGCTCCCTTTACTCTTATTTCCTGTGCCTTCCTACAGTATACTGGGATAAATTATTTTATAATTAATCATATATTCTCTTTTTTTCTGTAATTATATGTCTATCATTATTTCATAAATAATCTTCTTATATAATATTATTAACTTTAGCCAGTGATAAATTTGGTCCTCTGCATGGAACCAAGAAGATTGTCTAGAAGCAGCAGGGAGGTTTTGATGACCATAATTTGGTCTCTTATTTGCCACTTAGTTCACTATTAGCTTTCATAGTGGTTTATGTTCTTTAAAGACCTGCTGTGCAGTCACATCAGCTAAAGAAAAATCTCGCCATCAAGTTCTCATTCTTTTCACTAACCCAGGCAGAATGACCCCTGAGGACTGAAATACATATCATAAAAATGAATCCTGGTGTGTTTTTAAGGTCTGAAAACAACCATCAGGCAGATCTTTCAGAATCTGTTGTTTATCTCTTTTGATTTATATCATTAGTGCTAGAGCAAGTTTAGCCAGTGATATCACTGTCAATTTGATACCTTATGATTGGTGGGAAGTGAACAGTGAAATTATACTACACCTCTGGGGATATGAATAAATATATTTTAACAGATGGCAATTTTCTCGTTCTCAATCAAACTTTTGGCTATGAAAGGATCAACTTAGTTGTTCTCTTTTTTTTTTTTTTTTTTTTTTCAATTTGACAGTCAAAACAAGGAGATTAGGCTCCCTAGAGAAGACTCTGATGGTAAGAGGAGAGGGGAGATATTTCATATGCCTGGGATCTAACACAGTTCTCAGCTGCCCTGTAGAGGCATCACTCTTCATTAAAAAATTCACAAATGTTTAAAGTTAATAAAGTATCATGGCATTTTGGTGAGTTAGCTGCCATGCCTGGTTTTACTACTGTAAGGTATTTAGACAACTACTGAAATTGGCCTAAATCCATATAACTGGGAATAGGAATCATAAGGCTTCTGCAACCTCAGGAATACAGAATTTTCCACTCCACAAATGGCCCGAGTCAGTGCCATGTAGTTACCAAAATGATATGGGGACATCTGAGCACTGTGCAAGCACTCACAAGAGTTGGTTCAGCATTTTTCACAGTGTATCTCAGGTGTGAGTTTCTACTCCCTTAGTGGTTCATCTGCCAAGATAGCTCATCAGTTTTATTAATGCACAGACACATGTAAAACCTTCTGGCCAGTATCTTCTTGCCGTGTCTTGAATAACAGTTCTGTTTCATGTAAAAAAAATGCAGAATGTTAAAATTATCTGCTGAAGTCCAAACTTCAACAGTCCTTGAAAGCAGCTTACCTGCTAAAATATGATACTTCCCAAGAAAGCATAATCCCTGTCTCAGACAGTCCACAGCAAGATGCCACATGTTACCCATCACAATGGGAATTTCTCATTTCTTCCCACAGTATAGGGAGGAACATGGACCTATCCTCTGAGATTTAAGGCAAAGGAGAAAGAATATGTATAGAATTCTCACAGAACAAGAAAAAAATGTTAAGTATTAAAGTCTAGGTCTCCTAAACCTGGTGGAAAACTTCTGCAGCCTATAAGAAAGGCTAGAAACTTGGGAGAGGGTAAAAATGGAAGGGCATTTTGTTTTTAACTCAGATGCCATTTAAACATATCCTGGGAGTTTCAGATGTCAATGTGGGGAGTAGTGAGGATTTCTGCTGTACTATAACTGCATTTCTTGTTCTATAGGTCTGCATGTGCACAGTTTCAGCCTTTCCCAGATGTCTTATCACTCATCTCCTTTCCAAAACTTCTGTCTGTCTGCAAAAAGCTCTATCGTGCCCTGTAATCCATAATGGTTACAAAATGCTCCTGTGGAGAAGCAAGACTTCTCCACCTGTAGTCTGTAACAACGTAGATGGGTGGCCATTCCACATCATAGTCAGACTACAAACTGGGGAACATGATACTCCTTCAGGGACTCCTAGGGCAGACCATTGGCACTGCAGGCAGACTACAAGGCACTGCAGGCAGACTACAAGGATAGGCACACAAACAAACTGTAACTTTAATTCTGGTTCTTACTTGTGTGCCCAAAAGCTCCATTGCTAAAGTTATTCCATCTTGAATATGTTCCTGCAGGACGTGGAGGACAGATTTACCAAAGGGGATGTGCATGCTGGTTGCCATCTCTGTGGAGCATGAAGAGGCTCCTCTTATGGGAGCTGTGCGAGCCATCGTGATAGATTCTCAGTACTTGATAGAGCCATGTGGCTCAGGAAAAGCCAGGCTGACCCACATCTGCAGGATTGACCTAAAGTAAGTATCCTCCCCTGCAAAAAGTAGATGCCCATTCAGTAGGACAAAAGACTGAAGCTCAGGGAGTGGAGATGTTGGGAACAGAGAGCATGGTCAGAGCAGCTTTGCTGCTTTGTAGTCTTCCTGCAGTCTTTTCTCCCCTCAGTGCCTACCACTGTTATGAAGTGATCTTAGAAATAAAATCTGCTTATTTGATAACTGCAAGGGAAAACTTCAGAGTACACTCACAGTGACAAGTATTTGAAGTCTCTACTACCACCGTGGGAAGTGGGGAGCAGGAAGTGTGGCATGCCTGTTTTTGTGGGGCATATTTCTTGAGTATTTGAGTTTCCCAATAATTTTCTTTCCATTTCTTCAGAGGACATTCCCCAGAGTGGTACAACAAAGGTTTTGGACATCTGTGTGCAGCAGAAGTTGCCAGGATCAGAAACTCATTTCAACCTTTGATTGCCGAGGGACCAGAAACCAAAATCTGAGGAAATGTTCCTGGGACTGTGTGAGTGTAAATCAGGGTCTGGCAGGGAACAGGAATACTGAAAAGAAAGGTTTTACTTAAGCTGCAGAAATCTGACCAGACCTGGGTCTATGAAAAGCTGAAGCAAGAATTTTATAGGAAAGTTTTTTATTCTGGAGACTTCACCTTCTCACTCCCCTGCATCCCCTCTGTATTAATTTTGATTACTGATCAGAGAGCTTTTATTACTTTTAAAACAGATTATTGCCATTACTTGTGTGTTACATAACTCTGGTATTTAAAGGCTTCTAAGAAGCATATTTTAATTGTAAATAAATCATGTACAGTATGTATATATCTATATTCTATCTATATATATATGTATATGTATAAATTAATTATTTTGTATATAACTCAGTGAAAATCACTTGCATCAGTTGGACCTTAAGTGAATCTGTCACTTGTTTCTTTGTGTGTCACTGCTATATAAGCTGTGTTTGCTGTTATCACAGAGCTACCAGGCAGAATTTGTGTGATAACCTGTTCTCAAATATGTTTTGTGTTTGTGTGTGCTATCAGAAGGTACATAGAAATAGATGTAGGAAAAATTAAAAGACCTAAGGAAGGAGGAGGTTACAGTACATTTGAAAATAACAAGGAGTGAATCAGTTTCACCAAATAAAATACACATAAATGCATGTGAGACAGACTTTTTTAAGGCCATTTATGTTCAGCTGCAGAATTGTGACTGTTAGTACAAGGTATTGAAAACTTACCTGTTGCCTTAATTAACGGTGTCTCTGTCACTAGAGAACCTCACTACGTGCAGTGTTCAAAGTAACTGTCCGTTCTCAGGCAGTGCAAGAAAACGCTGTGTCTACTGAGGTGTCTGAAATCAGACCGGTAAGTTATTAAGCTGTAAATTTTATTTTTTTAAGCATTTTGTCTGGATTCTGAGTGTTTCCGTGTTGCTCTTTTCTTCTCCCATAGAGATGGCTAACTGTTAAGAAACTCCAAAGCAGATCCAGTAAACACAAAGCCATGCAGATGAATACCATGCCTTTTAATATATTCTTACTATACAAATAACTACACTTTTTTAAGCTTTTGAACACATCTTGAAGATTAAAAAGACTAAATGTAGACTATGCTTGAAAAGATTGCTTTTATAGTAACAGCAAGCATTTTCATCTTATGTTGCACTGATCTGCATGATCCCACATCTGTAAGCATTGGTGGGAGCAGGATTAGCCCCTGACTATGAGGAGTAGGAGCCATTTATGTCTATTACATAATTTCATTTTCAGGGACCTATTATTTTGCCAATGGAAGAATGCTTTAAAAGTAATAATAATAATAATTTGTTAATGTTACCTTTGAGGCAGGGTTCCATTTTGTTTTTAACTAACCTAAGACCAAAAATGTTATTGCATCAATGCTTCAATAAGAATGTACAAGCCTGTCAATACTGTTCTTCACTAATCACATTTGTTCACTTTGACTTTATTTATTGCTGCATAAACCAGCTGGGTCATTCATAGACAGTGTTTTAACTCAGCCCTTCCCACAAAATCCATGAAGATTTAGTATGAGGTCAATTAAGTGGGATACATTTCCTACATGAAGCTACAGCTTTTGTGCTCTGATTCTGTAAACTGGGAGATCTCTTTGAATCTGCCCTAGGTATGGGGGCTGTGGGGTGGACCATGTGTGGTGACAGCTGTTAGAGCTTGACCCCATGTGCCACTGTGCACACACAGAAGGGCTCTGCTGGAGGGGGACAGCCATGCAATCTGAAGAAGCACACTGATGGGAGCTCAGGGTAGACAGAGCGACCTCCAGGGTGTCCCTGTGAAGCAGCAGGACAAAACATCACTGTCATCTTCCTCCATGAGCTGTCCCACCCATGTTCTGTTGTGTAACTCCTGGGATCAGGGAGGCTGGCTCCCTGGGAGCTCCTGCCTTGAGTTTATGGCCAACAATAGTTGCAGTGCGCAACTACTACATGTTTTTAAGTCCTACAGACAGGGGAGCACCCACACATTTACGTGGCCATGTTAAGGATTGGCAGTCACCTGCTGGCTGCAGGGCACCGCCACTGCCCAGGTTCAGCCTTCCCAGGAGCAAGCTGTGGGCTCCTGAGCTGGCGGGGCAAGACCAGTCCCCTGGTTCCAGTGGAGTTGCCATACCAGAAAGCAGCACCACCTCCCTCAAAAACCTGTGGCCATGGTAGCAGATTTCATGCCAGCAGAAACAATGCCAGATTTCCAAACCATGAGCAATTAGAGTACTTCTGCTACATTAGTTTGCATAAATAACTACAATAGTGCCTCAGTATTAATGGACACAGAATTTCTAGCCCTGGCAATGGCAGCTGTCTGGCAGTACATCATTTCTTAAGGAAAAGAAGGGAAAACCTGGACAGTAGTTTTATCCTGTCTGACAAGTCATCACTCAGCCGGAAGCGGCCCTGTGCCACCTGCCACCATCAGCAAGGTAGGGTTGTTCTCCTACCCTTGCAAAAGCTCTGTCATGTGCTTCTGGTGTCTCTAAGCCATGTATCATTGAAATAAGATTTCTTTAAAATGCACATTACGCCATGTCTAGCATTCAGCTACCACAGTATTTTGTATTGTTACATTGCCATTGAGAATACGTTATGATAATTGCATTTTTAAATGTTATACTCATATCAATACCTCATATTTTTACCTCATCTGTTGGTATCAGTCATTAGTTGTAAATACATAACTGCAGAGTTTAATAAATTTGCATACACTAAAGAATCGTTTAGTTTCTTTATGCTCTTACTTCGGCCTTTGGCTCAAGAAATGCTACATTAAAGCCCTTGCTTTCTTTATTGAAACCTGCTGTAAACTGAAGTGTTCTGATACAGGACTTCAGTGATGACTGCATGCTCAAAATGATACTGTTGTCTGTTATACTAAACCTGTAGTGTATGTGAGCTTCATGACAGAGATGATGTTTTCCAAAGAAGCCATTAAGCTAGGAAAGCTGGCTTCACAGTTTCATAGAACATCCTGAGCTGGAAGGGACCTGGAAGGATCATCAGGTCCAGTCTTGAAAAAGATCAAGTCCTCAACAGTTTACACACCTGACTCTCCCTGAATTCAACCATATTTCTGCATCAATGTCAATAATTTAAATTGAGGTTCATAAGAGTGACTGTGGATCTGGGATGCTGAAGGCCAGGCTCATGTTATCAGATGTCAGCCATCTCAAATCCATCGAGCCACTGTGAAAGAGACAAAGACTTAACAGTAGGATAGTGATTCCTGTGGTTTGTCTTACGCATATTAAAGATGGAATAAATGTTTCTTGGGAAGGGGTTTAAGGTTTAACCCCAGCCAGCAACTAAGTACCAAGCAGCTGCCTACCCTGGCCCTAGCCCCCAACCTGGATGGATGAGGAGAAGAACCAGGAAAAGGTAAAATCCATAGGTTGAGATAAGAATATTTTAATAATTGAAATAAAGCAAAATATAATAATAATAGTAACTGGATAAAAAAGAGAGAAAGAAAACCCAAGAAAAACAAATGATGCACAATACAGTTGCTCACCACCTCCTGACCAATGCCCAGCCAATCCCTGAACAGCTGTTATTCCCTCAGCCATCTTCCCCAGTTTATGACTGGTCATGGTCCCTTCCAGCTTTTTGTGCAGCTCCTCACTGGCAGAGCATGGGAAATTGAAAAGTCTTTGACTTAGGGTAAACACTACTTAGCAACAACCAAAACATTATTGTGTTATCAACATTATTCTCATAGTGAATCCAAAACACAGCACCTTTCCAGCTACTAAGAAGAAAATTAACTCTATTCCAGCTGTAACTAGGACATCTCTTCAGCTCTCTCTTGAATTATTGAAAGAAGCAGAGTCTCAGAAAACAGGATGCGGAGCAGAGTCAGCTATGAAAGACCATCTAGGAGGGGATAAATCCATATATCCCACCATTCAGGAAAAGCTCAGTATTAAAATTTAGATTGAGATGAAGCACTTTTCTACATGGCAGAACTGGTCAGCTGTGTAAGTCCACACTTTCTTGCAAAAAAAATACAGTATTTGTTACGCTCTCATTCCTATCACTCCCTCCCACCCACCTGCAGCAATGTCAGAGCAAAAAGGTGGTCTTAACTCCAATAGCACTGATGTTTCAGCTCCTGGTGTGTGCAGTCTTTATAATGTTGATTTCCTGAACATCCATCCTCTTTACAACACCTTGCAGGAGTCACCAGAAGGGTATCCTTCTACTTGATGAATTTACACTGCAGAATCAGTGTTGCCCTTTGAGGATCTTGACATGCCTAAGAGGTGTTGCTCTTTAAAATGGCAGGTAGTTGTTAGACAACAGCACAGGTGGCACACACTGAGATGACTGGGAGATGAAAATACTGAAATAAATACACAGAAGACTGCTGAAGCATGAAAATCAGGTAGGAGAGGATGAAAGCTCATATTGCTGCTCCAGCTCAATAATGATGTGAAAATGCTGGGGAGTAAACAGAGACCTTCCCAGACAGAAATGGTGTGACACGACCAGGAATACAAGGCATCAAACCACAGATTTGTAACAAGGGGAGGTGTTTGGATTTTAAAATGTACATTTTAAATTGTGACCCTCAATATCATGGGCCGCTCAACAATACTGGAGGCAGACCAGAACCCGCACAGCACTGTGCAGCTATAAGCTGTCCTTGCTCCTGCAAGACTCTCAAGACTCTCTGCTCAGCAAACACACGGGTATGTGAAACTCAAGGGCAAATACAGGACAGAGCAGTGGGTCTCAGTTAATGAGTAAACGACAGGGAAAATGTTCCAACACTGCAGATAACTATTTGCCTGTCTTACACAGGCTAATGCTGGGGAGGTCTCACACATTCCCAGATATCCGCTAATCTACAGCAGGTTCCAGACACCAGAGCCTCTAACACCTATGTTGAAGGTTAGAATCTCTTGCAGAAAGAGTAACCCAAAAACTTATCTCCTGACATTTCTTTGACTCTGAAACAAAGACCTCTTTCCCGATACCTTACTGCTGACCTCCCACAGGTAGTTATTTTCCACTGCTCTCTTCCACCGCCTGAGCCCAGCCTCTGAGCCCCAGCATGCCCTCTGCCCTGCTCAGTCCCTGCATGCTTGCCTGTAGGCTGGGCTCCAGCCTGCACCTGCTCACCCAGCCCTGGCTGCACAGGAGGCCACAGGGCTCAGCCTTCAGGGCAGGGTGATCGTGGCCAGGTGGTCAGTGGTCCCAGCTCCAGCTGCAACAAAGGGATATGGGCATTGCCAGCCTGCCAGGGCTTGAGTACAGAATGTCCTATGTCCTACACTAGGAGCAAAACTCCAGGGTGCGGAGAGATCATTTCTGCTTCTCTCCTCCAAGAAGGCAGTAGAACAACCATAAGCCTGTACCAGTGCACAGGTGCTCCTCAGTCCCATTGCATTGCCCATTTGGGGCTCTTGATCCTCTCCCAGAGATGTGAGCCCAGCAAGACAGGGAGGCTGAAGGCAGGTGCAGTTTGAATGCAGTTTGCAAGGAGACAAGATGGGAGCCTGGCTGTGGTTGAACTTGAGAATACCTGGTTCTGCATCAAAGGCAGCTGCATTGAGCTCTACTGGCAGCCAGCTACGTGATTACAGTTTATATCTTAATTAAAATATCAATTCTGCAAAAGGCAAAAGGCAAACAGCCTAAAACTACAGATTCTGCTTTCTCTCTCACAGGCTCGTAGAAGCCCTGAGACAGGCACATGGCCACAAACACGGAGCTAGTATTTGTTGCAGTGAGGAATTGCAAAAGGTTGTGATTTATAGGAGCAAATTAGCCACAGGACCATCTGTACTTGCCCAGACCGCTGGCCAGCTCCTTGCTGGAAAGACTGCTTTTCCTTGAGAGGATGTGTATCGAATTACTTACTCTTTTTTTTTTTTTTTCTTTAATTAAGTATACGTGGGAACCACAGGTGGTGGAGCAGAGGACAGTAACCCTCTCAGCAGCATCTGCAGGCCAGCAGTGCCCCACGATACATTTGGGACAGATGTTGGCTGCGGGCAGTTTGACCCCCAGCTCCATGTAGGGCAGCAGTCCAGGGTCTGCCAGACCACTTGGCCACCCCACTGCACCCTGCTGGCACCAGCCAAGCTTGGTCTTCATGGCAACAGAACCAGAAGCACCACAGTTGGTCTGGTTTGACCGCAGTGATTCCCTTTTTAGCCCCTTTCAGTTCAGAGATCTATCATGGGGGTTGTGAAAAGCAGGGAGTTGTTTACCAACACCAAATGCCCATCCCTGTGCCACACTGCTATCTAACCAGCATGAGCAAGGAGCCCACAACACAGAAGTGGAGAGCACTCTGGGTTCACAGCTGCAATAGTATTTCGCCCAAGCGCTGTCTGGCTCCAAGTGGGTCAGGAACTCAGAACGGGACCTATGAAGAGAAAGTACAGGATTTTAACTCTTTAGTCTGGGCTTCTCTTTCCCTAGACAGCCATATCCCTTTTCTCCTGGCCCAGGAAGGAGGGATCACACCAGCCTGCACTCCTTACTCAGGCTCCCGGCTTTGGGCTCATCATGTCTGCTGCTTTGCAAAAGAGGCAAAAAAATTATTCAGGGAAAACTTCGCATTGTTCAGTGGCTGTACCTGGGGATCCCTGGTGAGCAATAGGGCTGCTGCTGAGGAAGGACAAGCTCTACTGCTGCAGATGCATTGTTGCCGCATTGTCAGGAATGCCCACATGCAGAGTACAGTAACAGCTTCCTCCCAGGGCCATGGGACTCCAAGAACACCATTTCAGAGCCAGCTTCTGGCAGCCCACCTCTCCTGCTTCCCACAAGTTTGCAAAGCCCAAGCCAGACTGTCTGCTTGCACAGCATGGATGTTCACCTGGCTTTGCTAGTGGTGAACACACCTCAGCATGGAGAGAACCACAACATGTGTTTTAACTACATGCCTTTCCAAACACTAAACCATACCCCATCCACAAATATCATATTGACTAGAAGTTACTTCCTGGTCATGCTGATGCCATTTTAAGCTTTGAATAGCCTCAAGTCATCCTCTCCACAGTCAAGCTGGTGCCAGGACACTTGTAAAATCACTGAGCAGTGATATTCATCATACTGCTGAAACCACCAGGACATCGATGGAAACGTTTGTGGTTATTATCAATACAAATAAAAATAAAGGTTGCAAATTACAAAGAATTAAATGGGTATCACTGGGCTAAGCCAAAATGCTACAATATGGCATCCTTGGCCCCCCAGTATGTCTTGCCTTGGGCAACCTTTTCCAGCAATGGCTGGTATTTATCAGCAAAGAGATACAGTTATTGCATTTGGGTTTTTCAAATAATTGAGTAATTTAATCTTTTAAGTGCCTCTGAGATCACTTGCTGTAATTAAAGACAGAAGATGAATGACTGAAGTACAAGAGCATTGGAGGACTTTAAAAATGAACATGTCCTTGACTGCAACTCCTGTGCATTTATGTGATGATCCCACATTAATATGACCAAACAGATAAAAGGAGAAAATAATAAGAGCTTGGTTGCACTATTTTTCTTCCAGCCCAATAATAATATATCAACAGCCAGAGGAATTTACCCATGAATACCAAGCAGGAGCAACCATGTGCTGCCAAGTGCAGGACCCCAGCGCCTCCCACTGTGAAGTGCAAGGAAAGGCAATATCTGCTCATGGATCCTGCAGCAATGGGGCAGATAAATGAATTACAAATATCTATAAAATTCACAGACTTCCATCAGAAGTGGACTTAAAGGCTCAGCAAATTCTAGGAGAGGCAACTACAACACTGCTTCCATTATGGGTATTTATTTTCTTAGCTCTTGCAAATAAGACCCATCTGATCCCAGTGGAGAGAGAGAGGCAGAAGGACTGATGCAAAATAATAACTATTAACAAAAAATCTGTAAGGCCTGTAAAAAGCATTTGGTCTTCTAAATAAACTATATGCATGTCATACCTTGGTATTTCATTCCCATTTCATAGCTCAAGTGTATGTATGTGCCCAAAGGGGCAAGAAGGGGCGATGAGAAAGCTGGAGCTGGTTCTCCCCCATTCTTCATGCATCCCTAAAGCCCTGCACCACATCTGTCCCTGGCTGCAGGAGCAGCAGCCTTGCAACTCTCAAGGTACCCTCCAAGCTGACCAGAGAGGCTGTAGCCTGCCAGCAAACCCTCCTCACTTGCTCCCCTCCATTTCCTGGCAGGGCATCCAATGGCCTCCAGCTCAACTGTGCTATTGCCAGACTACAAAACTTTGTCACCTCGTAAAACTTTACAGCACAGGTAGTTTATACCATTACACCTCTTGAACTAAACATTCAGCCAATTCACGGTTCTCTCTGGTGGGAGGAAAACCAGATTTCTTGGGTCAGGTGTTGTGTTTGTGCAGCCCTGCTGGTTTACAACACTGCGGAGAGCCTGTTACAGAGCCCTGAGCACAGAAAGCAGCAGCACACCAGCCAGGATCCCACCAGGACATGCCATTGCCTCTGCTTTTCCTCCAGGCTCCAGACTATGTCTCACCTGGGAGGTGCTGCTCTGGCTTGGGACACACACCCCAGCAAGGCACAAGTGTCAAGGGAAGCTCTGGCTTGGAAGCTCCTGAGAGCTGAACAGCTGGAACTTAGGATTCACTACCCAGGTCTCTCCTCTCCTCCCCTGCAAGGACTGATGCAAAAAAAAAAGAAAATGAAAAAAAAAAAAATCAGAAGTGTATTATACATCTGAAGTTATGCGGGAAGTGTTAAAACTCTTCCTTCCCTGCCAGAAAAAAAAAAAAAA
>VXAU01003080.1:412138-485863 GCA_013399695.1 Formicarius rufipectus
GGGGGAATATTAAAAACTCCTCCTTCCCTCCCAAAAAAAAAAAAAAAAAAAAAAAAAAAGAAACCAACACAGTTTTTTTGTGTTACTCTTAGTAAAGAAGAAACCATTTCCACTAATAGGAAAAAAATAAAGTGAAAACTAATGCCATAATGCCATTTACTGTGGATTTGCAGTATTTAGAAAACATCATTGCTATCATTCCCACTGCTTTGCTCAGTGACAGTGACAACCTCTGCTGCACCTCAGACAGCCAAGGGTCTCCTGGGACCTGGGGCAGAAACATATCTGGATGACCTCAGGAGAGCTGGAATCATATAATGATGCTTCACCATGTTGTGTTGTGAATAATTCTTGTGATGAGAAAAAGGTTTTGACAGTTAAATTCGTCATGTAGGAGGTATATCATTAAGGGAGAAATATGGGAGGTAGGGAATTTTTTAAAACATTTTTTAACAAAGAATATTTAAAGTCCCATGGTCCATCCCCACAGAATAGGACTGCTCACTCAGCTCCCAGGGCAAGGAACTTGCACATCTGTTTGTGCCTGTGGCTTTTCTGCCCTTCCTTCATTTGTATTTTCTCTGGCTTCTCTCTGCCTTGCTGGCGCTTTTGCCATTTCTTCAGAAACACAGAAAGCATCACAAAATAATAGCCAGCAAAATGTCAGCACCCACAAGTGCCCTGGCTTCAAGCTGCTGTTATTTCAACTTTCTGGTGTCTTAAAAATATTAATTTTCTCAGAACTGTTTGACAGTGTTGTTTCTCATGAAGCAAAATAAAAGGCTCTGATACACTGGGCCCTGCCACTTTCATCTCACCTCATTATTCTTCTCTTTCCAATGTCTTAAAAAGGGTGGGCTTGACAAGCCTGCATGAACCATAGCCTTCAGATGGCTGGTGAAAGGTGGTGGTTTGGCAATTTAGGAGTAGCACATCAAAAGAACAGGAAGAGTTTTCCCTTTTCTTTTCCATACCTCCTTTTCTTGGCTTTGCTTGAGGGAAAGAGGAACAGGACTGAATTTTCTGTGCTGGAACTGAAGTCTGGCACTGAAAATTGACTTCTTCACACTAAGGGCATCTTCACCTATGTAGTATTTGCCAGCAGAATGAACATATTACGTTTTCTAAGTGCCTTGAAAGCAACATGTACAGTGCAAGGAAAAAAGGGCAAGTTCTGTGTTTAAATATGCTGAGACTTGTCTTGTCCCCATCCTAGTCACTGGTTTTGTCCCTTCCTGCTCTCACTTCCTTTAATCTTGATATTTATTTGCCTCAGGATGTTTAACGAAGATGCCACAAACTCACTGTTTAGTGCATAACTATGCTGATAAAATCCCTCGAGCCTGTGAGTAACTCTACTGAGTAGAAGAGTTGTCAAATTTACTGCAGTGTTACTATGGAATAAGCTATTGAACCAAAACACTCTTATATTGGTATGGTTACTTCCACAGGTTTTCTAAATAGCAGCAGTGACTTTAAAAAAACAAAACAAAAAAAAATCAAATAACAAAAACCCCTCCAAAGCCCTGAGTCTGTTGGAAAAACATCTGTTTAGCCACAGGCCCCAGCAATCTCCAACAAAAGTTACAGTTATTTATGTGTCACTGTAAAAACAAACAGCAACACGAACTCCTTGCAGAGTTATCATAATAGCCTCTCCTGAGGTACTCTGTTCTTCATGCTGCAGGCAGAGAAACCAGAAAGATTAAACAGTAGGATCATGTTACAATTTGTTACATTCAGTATCTTTATTTCATTTCTGAGATTGTTATAAAAACAGCATAACATTTATCCTGTCATTCAGCAAAGACATCCTTCCCACAGTCACTCTGCACAATCTTTTCAAGAAATAAACCAACGCTCGTGTCACAAAAATATTTTGAATAAAGATATAATTTTGTATTTTACAACATGTTTAACCTGGAGCATTGAGTAAACTGGCAACAACACTTCATTCTAGAAATACAGTTAAAAATAAAGGAAGTAGTCTACCTAAGAAACTGTATGTTAAACATGCAGAGCCCTGTTGCTCTTCTGAAAATAAACCACCATCCTCTGCCGGACTGTCTTTGCAGCCTGACTATGGAGGCCCCTCTGCTCAAAGTCCTGGTTACTGTCAGCACTTCTGCTCGAGGTGCACAGATGGGGACTGGAAGTGCCAGATCACTGCTCATATGTGGGCATGGAAGGGAGCAAGTGCCCCACGGCCCACAGCTGGATCACAAGAGATGATTGCCACATCAGTTTGCACAAGCACGTGTTGGTTCTCCTTGGACAGGCACACAATCTTCGTCTATTCAAGGGCTTCTTTGTTGTTAGTGAAAGGTGATTTTTTTTCCAAGATTGACAGGAAACACGCACTGGCCCTTGATTACATAAATTGAAGCAGATTCCCAAGGCAAAGCCATACCATTATCTCCATCAAACCAGCCTGTATTTTCCCTAGCCCATCATTATGCAACTCACTGGCTGAGAGCTGCACACTGCTCTGTGCAGGCAGCACCACAGGCAGGATGCATAAGGAGAAGGCTTGGGCAACTGCTGTGTGCCACTCGACACAGTCACTGCTCTGCAGTGATATTTAAAAACTGTTCTGAAGGTAACTGCACCAAAGGCTGCATCAGTTCCATGGGTCACAGCACCACGAGATGATACAATCTTAGAGCAACAAATCCCAATTTACCTACCAATTAGATATCCAGGTGGTGCCATCTGCCTGTCGGTGGTTACATATCACCCAGCCTCTAAGGGAAGAGCCTGCCGTGTCTCTCCGTGCTGAGGCTGCTGTTTCACACACTGTGCTGTGCCAGGGGCCACACGGACCAGAACTGCTAGTGAAGCATCAGGACAGGCCACTGCCCACCACCACGGCACCTGTACTCTTCTGGATTTCTCCTGGCCAAGCCCCTTGAGCCCCCTCAAACCCTGGGGAGGCATGTACACCTGTCTGCTCAGAAAGATCATGCCCAGACTCATTTTGTTTTACCAACAGCAAATTATGTAACACACACAGACACATACGGACGTAACACACAAGCCCGGCATGACTTGGGTACAGTTTGCATTAAACAAATATCACTTTTTGTTACATCCTGCAAAGGCATCTGACTGTAGGCCTAATGTATTGCAAGTTGATTCATGGCCATGCCATGGAGAAAGCCATTTGGTGTTACATATATTTAGGGAGAGCTATTTCTTCTCCACAGTGCACCAGGCACCAACACATAAATATACAGCAGTTTGAAATGTTCTCTTCTTCAGCAAGTCCTATCAGTCCATAAATAATTTTTATACATTTTTTTAATACTTCATCACTTACCCTGAATTTTTCACCATAATCTCAATATCAAAATACACATTAGTGAAAAGAGAGATAATTTTAAAACTAGAACTAAAGAACAAATATATTAATCATTATGATAAGATACTAATTCCTTTCTATTTCTATACATTATTTAAGAAAAATATAATCTTAAATTACAAATTAAAATCATATTTCATAAGTAAGTTTCAATTCACAGTATAAAATCATGGAATCATAGTTTTCAGGTTGAAAGGAACCATGGGAGGTCATTTAGTCATCTTCTCGTAATCTAGTAGAAAAACATCATATTTAATACAGCATAATCAGCTTAAGTAGATAAATAATTCTTAATTAAGACAGAACACATTTTCTTTAAAATATTCTTTCCAGTGAGTGACATCATTCAAACAGCAATAAAAATACAATTACAACTGAAGGCAATGCAGGCCTAGGGTTAAGAGAGTGGAGAAAAATGACTATGTTGCTTTATACTGAGAACCCTTCTAATGTAGCAACTCACAAGGCAGGCAAAATAACACGGGTTTTTCCTGTCCTCTCTGTTTCTACTAATAAACAGTGATGATAATATTTTATTTCATTTAGTTGAGAGAAAAACGAGAGGCCCTCAGACATTGCCAGGGCCAGTTGCTCAAAGGAGAACCTCCAACCAACCTCTTAGAGGCTTGGACCAACAGCTCCACAGCCTCAGACACTCACAAAAGCAGCAATAAAGTGCTGGATTATTATACTGGGATTTAAAATCTCTGCACTCAACACAAATGGCATGCAGAGACCATCCTACTAAGTTACCACAAGTTTGCAGTGGGCAGGTAGCTGGGCAGCTGCGGAGTGGCAGCTGTCTGCAACTTGCTCTAAAGAGAAGAAAGAGGGTGCTCCAGCCCTGCCATGTCCCTGGGTACAGGGCAACAGGTGACAGGGTCAGGCACACAGCTTTTTGCCAACTGAAAGACATCCCAGTTCCTGCTCTTTGCCTCTTTTTTTTTTTTTTTCTGATCAATCAGAAAAGCCCTTCCCATGTCTTCCCAGCAGATGACATGACTCCTGCAATCCCTGAATATATCCCTGCTTCTTTCCCCGCAAAGAAAGACACAGTTCCTTTAGCTCAAGTTCACCAATGGCATCCTGAAGTCAGATGCAGCCTGAGTAGTAGTTAACTGATTTAACAGGAGCTCCCAGCAGCACAGACTCATCTTCCCCTGCTCCTACCCCTGCATCCACTTTAGGAAGGGGATGTTCTTTCCCCAGGCACTGCTTTGTGCAATTCTCCCCCATCTTTCTTCTCAGTCACAATCCCTGCTCCAGTCAGGTTCTGGTTCTCATAAAGCAACATCAGCATGAAACATAAAAGTAAACCATTTTGTATTCACCCCAGGCTTCTCTTGGAGAATTTGACATTCATGTTTTCAAAAACATACTTTCACCTGTCCAACTCAGCAAGGCAAAACTGAGAAGGGGAAAGCATCTGCTCAACAACAGGTCCAGGGAAGTTGTGAGACAACTCCAACCACAGGAATTAAGAACTGGTCATAAACCAAGTGTACTAAACCAGATAAAATGATTTCTGGAAACCATATGCTAGCAATCTCTTCTCAATGTCAATGTCCTGCAGTATTGAGCAATGTAAATGCCTTTCTAATGCTGAAGCAATCACAGCATTGTGCACTCATTTCAGATTTCCCAAGGGGATGCAAGAAAAGGGACAGTGAGTGACGTATTCAAAGGGGCAGCTCTATTTATACCTTCTTTCTACCCTCTTAGAGTAGTATGTAATGAAGAATATAGTAACAATAAAAGCAACAAATATGAAAGAAAGAAAGACTAATAGTGATTTTCTGGTTCGGAAGAAGTGGCATTCAGCACATGAGGCAACCTCTTCTGGACACTGCAACTCCAGAGTTTCAGGACCAGGAAAACCATTATTGTCAATTATTTCTCTGTAATGTTTCATAGAAGGTTTTGGTTCATATTGATTTGCGATGTAACTGTAGAGACCATACTTAGGAGCAGTCTTATCATTAAAAGAATAGACAAAATATCCTTGCAGGTTAACGGTATCCAAGGTGTAAGCTGCAAAAGAAAACAAAGGGTTGAAGAAATGATTCAATGTCACTTTGGCATTTCAAGAGCAGTACCATATGCCTCTGTGTAAAGGAGGGGCAGGAAGATGTTAAACCCACATCTGCACTTCTCCTTCCCAAAATAAAGTAAGGTACACGTACATCTGTGAAGTGTTTCTCATAAAAAGTAAGAATCTGTCAGCCATTGTCAGACAATGTGATCTGCGAGTATTCTGCAATTTATTTCCTTGTGCTTGTAAACACAGCTGTGAGTGCCTGACAGTGTTTAGTGATCAGCATGAAGCCTATCATGCAAAGATGGCTTCCTTTGTTATGTATGAAAGAACACAGGTTTGGGGTTTCCTGCACCTCGGTTTTCTACAGCCTGTTTCTCCGATTGCTTTCTCCCTTTGCAAGGCACCTCCTGATGGGGACAGTCAAGGAACAGAGGATGTCAAGCTGCACTTTTCACTAGCAAAGGCACAGTGACACCAGAAAAAGACATGCACCCATGCTGAGGTCATGTACTGGGCTATCACCAGTGCAACTAGAAAGGTTATGCAAATCACAGCCCTCTCTTGTTACTGAACCAAGTTTCTGATCCAAGATGACCTGTACTGGTCTTTATTGAGAACATGTCCACAATCCATACTGTTAACTCAGCTACTGGAAGAGATCCAGCAGCTGGAGTGGTAACCTTGAGCCATTCATCCTGCTTGACAAAAACAATCAATCCAAGGTAGTAAACACCAACTTTATCTCTCAAAATCACTGTTTTAACAAAGTAAAGCAACATCTTCTAGCAGATGAACATAGGACTGAAAGTTAGCAATTGCTGAATTTTCATACACCTCTGGAAGCAATTTTCTGCAGCCACATGCTAGACATTTAGCACATCTAATTTACTTTTCGCATGTAAAATGAAATATTTACCTGCCTTTTTACAGAGCTGCTACCCAGGATAATTAATGTGGGTTTGTAGAACTGCAGGTGGATTTAATGGTGTTACATAAATGGTTACTGCTGTTTTTTGTTTTCAATCGGCAAAGATGTACTTAAACAGGGTACAAAGCACTTCAAAATACAGCCTCAGTCCAAAGGGTCCCATACTGTATTCTGGAATCATTTATCTGCACAAACGTGTTGGTTCCCCAGAACTGTGCAGGTGAGCAATATTACATGCACAAATATTTCCAAATGTAGTGCCTGAAACCAACTGGAGGAAGAAGGCAGAGCAGGGACTTCGAGAGAAGAGCATAGCAAAAGCCCCATTATTCCTCTACACTGTGACACTGAGGTAAGGACACGAGACTTGTAATTCATTTGCACAGGGTCTTGCAGAACAAAATCCAAGTTCTGGAGAAACCTGAATCAGTTATGATGCCAAGGTGATGTAACAATAAGTTGAACAAGGGCACAATACCAGAGCTGATGGACCAAACAATATAGAGGAGCGCATGGTGCCTAAAGTGAGAGAGTGAGCTTTAGGGAAAGTATTATGGCTAGTTAGAAGGGATATATTTATCCCTGACAAAGAAGGTGAAAGGATGGGAAAATGGGCTCACCTATGATGGTTATGCTGAAAAACACAGGAGCTATTTACAGTCTGGACAGAAGAGGGGAGAAAGAAGTGATTGGGCGATAGTGGTACCAAAACAGTACAAATGGCAAAGTTCTGTTAAAAAAAAAAAANGTTATGCTGAAAAACACAGGAGCTATTTACAGTCTGGACAGAAGAGGGGAGAAAGAAGTGATTGGGCGATAGTGGTACCAAAACAGTACAAATGGCAAAGTTCTGTTAAAAGATATTCTCACTAATGGGAACTGAGAGAAAAAGAAAAAAAAAAAAAACATGTCCATACACACTGGTGTAGTCTAAAGTTGTAGGAAGGAGAAAAGTATTACAGAAAAAAAAAAAAACAGTTTCAAATCATAAGCCCAAATAGACACAAGATATGTTTTTTTAACTATAGATATACAAAATATGCTACAAAATCCTGGAGAATGAACTCTTGTCACTTAATATTGATGTTCAGCAATCTCTGAAAGAAGTGGAAATTACAGAGGATGAAGTTAAAGCTAATATTTGATAGAGGGGACAGGATGACCTAGCAAATTATGGAACTGCCATCCATCCTTCCCTACCTATCAAAAGAGTGGAACAGATTAAATAAGCCTTGATGAATAAGAATTAAAGGACATAACGTGATTAATGCCAATCAGCTTAACCTTAAGAAAAATAAATCTTGTCAGACTAACTTGACATCTTTTTTTATGAGATCAGCAGATCAATAAAGTAATGATATTTGAAGTTATACACTTCAAACTTCACAAGGCAACTGACTTGGTATTATATGGCATTTAGATCAAGAAAATGGAATGTTATGAGGTCAAGGGGAGCTCACAATAAACAGATTTCAAGTGGTCTCAGATAGAACTAGTAAGTCTAGAAATGTAATTGCAGGTAAGGAAGTCTCACAGTAGCTATATTTCTACTGTGATCATGGAGATAGGCTTTTAGCACTAAGTTAATGATCTTAAGCACTAAGTTTATTGATCTTAAACACATCAGCAACCTGAAACAAGTGTAAAACTATTTCTCAGGAAGTTTGCAAATAACACAAAGATTAGAGATATAATTGAGCCAGTTTTGCAAGGTTTGCACAAGCAAGCAGCTGGCATTTGAAATGACCAAATGTGAAGATGTCAAAGAACAAGCAGACCTACTCTGGCAGAGGCACTTCTGCTTCAGGGCAGTGGAAGCAGAAATCTGTAACTGATTTTAAAATCTCAGTAAATCACCACGGAATGTGAGTAACCAACCTGTTGTCAGGGACAAAAGAGTTAACAGCCTGCTTGGATGTAGAAAAGAGGAGGGAAAGAGGTTACATTATACCTGTCTGAGATACAAGTGTGGCCATGGCAGGAACAGTGTGTCCAGATCTGGGTTTACCCCTCTCATAAAGAATACTGTCATACAGGGAAAAGTTTAATAATTCACAGGTTTAAAACGATGTTTTATAGAGAAGTACACAGAGATCTTTATCTGTATTATCTATCAAAGAGATAAATGAGAGAGAGCTTGTCTTCTGTCTGTGAATATCTGCACAAGCAAAATACATGTAAAAATGTACCCAAAAATTACTTAAAGATGAAGCTAAAAAAATTAATACTGTAAGTAGTGAGATTTACATATATATATATATGCACACACTGCAACAGCTAACAGGGAGGCAGAAGATTCGTCAGTAAAAATTATCTCATTCAGGTCTTGTGCTTTTCTGAAAAAACAGCATGTGTTGTATGACAGGATGACTCAAAATGCCTCCTTTCTGACTTACAATTTTTGGATCTTTGAAACAGAGAAAAAGACTGGTTTGTGTTCTGAATAGCAGGAAACAGTCCAGGAAATGCCATAAGAGGTAGCTGAATTATTATGAAGATCACTGTTGGATAAGATCACTTTTGGATAAGATACAGAGACAGCTGAGGAATAGAACTCATACACAGCCCTGAGGCACATCAGTGGAGAAAAGCAACAAAACAAAACAACAGTAGAAGTGTAATAAGATGAAAATCTGACTAAATACATGTGGAGCTACTCACATAACATCTATTTTAATTTATTGAGTCCATATAAAAGTTCTCCTGCAGTCTTATGCAGAATATGAGCAAGGTCAATCTTCCTTATGGTTAGCAATGTCAATCAATCATAAATCAAGGGAAAAACTATCTATATGTTGTAGTAAAATCTCATTTATGGAGTATTCTATAAAGGACTTCTTTTTTAAAGTTATGTAACCTCTTCCACACAGTGTATACTAATATACACCAATATAATACTGGGATTTGTCACATGTAAACCATCTATGGTTCCTTACCTTTTAATGCTTCATTGATGTAGTTCTGTATGTAATACACTCTGAGCTTATCATGCACCATATTCTGGTCATCATCAATTCCATTAGCCATAACATAAATTGGGACATCACCATACTTTGATTTAACCCACATGAGCAATTTACGCAGTCCCCAGGGCACAACTGCAGCTCTGCTGGGAGAGTGGAGCCATGTGATGTCATTGATCATTTGAACTTCAAGGTAATGGTCATATTTTACTGCATCTTCTTTCTCCGAGCCCACAAGGGTAGTAGTGTAGTGACTCAAGGCAAAAAAATCAAATGAGCCCTGTATTAACTTCTTTTCTTCTTCTGAGAAGTAAGGCAAGTGGAAATTATACAAGTCAACACTGTTTATTCGGTGCAGCCATGTTCTCATCACCTCTGGGTAGTCACCATTCCCAAAGATGGGCTCTGCAAGCCAGCCAATGTCAAACTCTAAAATTCTGTCAGCCGCTTCTTGGTCATTCCTGGAAAAGGGACAAGCTGGTTCTACCCAGTCAGCTTGCAAAGCTATAGATATTTTACCCTTCTGGGATCTCCTGAATTCTTTGTCATAAAGATGCCACACTTTTGCATGGGCTTTCAAGAGGTTGTGCCCTGCTACGTATGTCAAGTTTTTCACAGACGGTTCATTCATGGTGATCCAAAATTTGACATGGTCCCCAAGACTTGTAAAGCAGAATCTGGCATACTCAACAAAAGCCTGAACAGTTTCTGTGTTTTCCCATGCTCCATATTTGGCAAAGGAAACAGGAAGCTCTTGATTATCAATCATAGGTTGCCATAAAGCAACAACAGGAGTTATGTTAACTCTGAGGAGTTCACTAGCAAAACACTGATAATAATGTATAAGTGTGTGGTTGATCAGAGAAAGGTTACCTAAAGGAAGTATTAAAGACCATTTCAGTGAAAAATGGAAGTGTGTGACATGCATTTCTTGAAGAAGAGAGATCTGGAGCCTGATAGCAGCAAAGTCAACACAGTGACGCTTGCGTTTGGAGGTGTAAACGCCATCCACTTTAATAAGTTTCTTCGTCTGGTGAACATCCCACACATAAACACTGGAGTCAAGAAACTGGGTGGGTGTCGTGTCTACCTAGGTAGAATAAGAAACATACCAGATTCAAGCTGTTTGTTCTAGGTAGGTTAGAACATCATAGCCATCAGACACAACCTATTGAAAGAAAATCGTAAGTCAAAATATTGCATTTCACATGTCTGATCCAGTCACCTTTGGCTCTTAAGACTGAATTAATTTTCTATTAACATGTGAGGTTAGAAAAGTACATATCTACGTATCATTTTCACCCTCCTTTTCAAACAAGCTTATGCTAATCGTCACCATGATGATATCTTCTCCAAGTTGTTCCAGTTTGCATAAGAAAGAAGAGCTTGCTCAGGGATAAGGCACTAAGCCTTGTGACAGATCTCCAGAGAAGTAGTTTTTCAGTCAAGACTACTGTAATTTTTAAAATGTTTTTCTTTCAAGATTAAGAAGGACCTACAGAGAGACTGTCTGTTATAAATTACCCAGCACATTGTTTCAAGACCACTCCCTGAATGCAGTAAAAAATAATGAACGCAACATCATTTCTATGTTCTGTTCTTTTCCTGATTATGATGAAAGATGAGTAATGATCTGCACTTGATTTTAGCACAAATTCAGTTGACAAGCAAAATTTTTCCTTCTTGCTAAAGACATCATTTTTTACTCAACTCATACTGAACTCATTTCCAAGATATTTCAGCAGGTTATTGGGGATTGAATCAATTTTGGTTTGGGCCTCTGAGTAAACCCACTTTATGTCACTCCAACAAAAAATGCATCTCCCATAATGCTTTAGGGTTTCAGATGTCAGATCTGCCTGTATGACATATTAATACAGTAGAAGATGAACTTCTCAGGGTCACTCAGAATGATACTTTCACTTTTTAATGAACATCATCAACACAGTAAGGACTAGAAAGTGAAAAATCGAATTAGTTAAGCTAACATGCAGTGTAAAATCGCCTCAGTTGTACTTCATGCAACTCCTTCTAGATAGATCCAAATCACAGGATACTGACACCACATGCCTTTATCTGTCCTTTTCTCCTTCTTTTCAATCTTTGGTGTGTGGTTCCCCCTGAGTTCAGACTTCCTTGTCCTGCCCTCTGTTTGAAAAGCAGGTGTCAGCCTACAACCAGTGTTCAACTTGTGGCTGAGGCTCCACAGACTGTGTAAAGAAGGTGCTGAAAATCAGTTACTGTTCTCTCTGGAGAGGTCAGTACTGTGCTTATAGAAGAAAGTAATAAAAAACAGCATGTCTGAGGGAAATTGCTTTCCTGGAGAATTGTCCCTTGTAGATTACCAAAGCATGCATTGCCACTAATACAGTGGGAATGCTGTCAAAAGAGTTTTTCCACTGTGATGCATCTACAAATCACGATACCTAAGCCTTTCAGCACAAAATGTCTGAACGGCCTTTTGAAATGAAAATATTCAGCTTTGAAGGTTTAGGGGATGGGAGGGATTTTTTAACTGTCGTAGGCTGACTGACTCTGCAACTTAATAGTCATTATTGATTCCAAAAGCAGCAATTCCATTTCCAATTCCTAATCTGTCTGAGAGCTAGGAGGATAATTACTTGAATTTTCTTGGAAACCGGTGCACCAGGTAAGGAGGCTGCAGTATTTTTCAAGCGAACAAAGTCAGAACTTATTTCTGGAGAGAGAAAAAACAAACAAGCTCCTCACACTCCAGCCTTAAGAAAGAGTCTGTCTTAGTGGAAAATGTAAATTAAAAATTGTTCTTGGATCAAGCCTTGGCTTTGAATTCACACCTCTTTTCTGTGGTTAGAGAAGCCCTGCAAGCCAAAACAGCATCGGAGAATTACAGAGCCAAACAATTAAAGAGATCATAACTAAGCTACAATTTCTACTCATGCTATAAAGTCTTAAAATTTGATAGAGTCTCCCGAAGTTATCAAATTAGTTGAAATAAAGAGTGAGAGCTGTGAACGGGAACCATAATCTAGCTAGGTTCTATCTGGGACCACTGCAGGCCTCCATCAGACACAGTATAACATAAAATGAGAGAGCACAGAAATTAAATCTAATACTGTCTACTTCCTTTTACAAAAAATCCCTTTAATGACAGTACCAGGATATATGTGCAAAATATGTACAAACATGTCACTGGAATTTTAAGAGTTTTCAGAAGTTTTCTAAAATATATATACATTTCAGCAGATTTAATCAACTCCCCCTTGAAAAGAACTGACTTCCTGTAGCTGATCACATACGTCCAGGGAAGATGGGCATCAGACCACCTTCCATTTCTGTATGCTTTCCTAAGATGTTATTTATTGTATCTCAATCTGACTGGTTGTCTTTGGTCAAACACAGAAAGGTTGGTGAAGAAAGAAAGACAGTGTTTGGCACAAAAGCCTTGTACACGTCTCCTTGCAGCACTATGGTAATACATACTGGCAAAGACACTCTAGTCAGCAAATATATCACTATGAACTTTGTGCACTGATGTGGCTGGACAGCTTGTCAGCTTTGCTATCAGACTCACCTGAATGTAGTTGTCAACAACTCCCCAAGCAAAGCCACAGGGAAAAGTACCTTCTATGGGTTGGTTTTCAGGCAAAGGTGGGAAGCCATTCTTTTCTATCAGCTTTTGATAGAACAAGACAGAAGATTTGGGCATCAACTTCTTGTCGTGGCTTTGAAAATCAACATAAAACAATCCACGCCGAATGCTGTATCCCCTGTGCCACTCAAAGCCATCCAGGAGGGACCACACTGTGTAGCCAAACACATTAACTCCGTCATACCGGATAGCTGAGGAAAGAACAAACCCAAGTTTATCGCAGTGCTCATTTTTCCTCTGCAGTTTACACCATATCAGCAACATTTGCTGTATTCTTGTGTAAGAACAATGCAATAGGTCAGATAAGTATCTTAGGGCCTGCCTCAAAGCCTGCTCAGGGAATATATTTCAGCTACTCTCGAGGAGCCTCCACGTTATAGGTGCGCCATGCAAGGCAGCAGTGGCATCTGGCTAGGCTTTAAACCAGTGAGGTTTGAAAAGAGCAGCAGTGCAGCAGTGCTTGGAGCAGTGCTGCTCATCAGGAGAGCCAAACCCCCACCTCAGAGCAGAGCACGCTACGCCTGAACCATCTGCAGCAACTGAGCTGGTGACTGCACTGCACTGCTCCCTGCTAAGCACACGCTGCAGCTCACACCCAGGGAGCTTAAGTGACCTTAATGCAGCACTACCCTGGATGCAAACAAAAATTATACTGTCTTTTTATCTCCTCCCACCCTTACTACAAATACATATTGAGAAAACCCCAACAGCATTTTCGGTGTGCTCATGAATTTTTATTACCACTGGTTTTAAGCAGAAATGATAATGCAGGAATACTGTTTATTTGATAATTCTGACTTGTTACAACTTTTATTAAATTGCATTTTCCATTTTAAATATTTAAGGGTTTCTAAAAATATGTGCATGTTCTCGATCAACTGTTTGACTTCCAAGCATCACCACACACTTAGAAGGTTAATATCAGGATCTACTGGCATCTGTTAGTATTAGAAGCACCATGGTTTTATTTTAAGATTCCAAATGATACTCACTTTTAGTTTTATTAAACACTCAGATTCAGCAAAACATTCCAGGGCAAGGCTCAGCTCCAGGAAAGCACAAAGAAGTGTGCTTATTTTAATTGCATAATTAGACCCACCCTAATTTAGCAATGCATTTAAGTACATTCTTAAACGTACTTTTGAACTGGTGTTTGGCTCTGTAAGCAGCAAAGTTTATCTTTATTACTCACCATTTTGTGTCAACCCTAACTGGGTACTGACTGCATGTAATATTTTCCAGCCTAGTAACACTGAAAGCATTATTTCAGGCAACCAAAATATCAAGATCCTAATTTCCTGGTTTTATTAATGTACCTCATTACAATCAGTTATGAAGGACCACATGGATTCTTGACTGTAACCCTGTTTGAAACAATTAAATGAACAATGTAGTTAAATAAGCAACAAATTTGGCCCAGTCTGTCAGAGGTCATGAGAAAATGTCTAAGGAAATGGAATATTTCTCCTCCTAAAGGCATCATTCTTTTGTGCTTGGCAAATGACAGTATTTTTCTAACCTCTCCATGCATCCATGATGACATCTACCATATCAGCAGAGTAAAATCCAATACAGGTCCACTATGTTAACTGGTCTCAGTGAGAATTTCTTTGAACAACATCTCACCCCTTCTGTAAGTCATCACACAGCACTCCCACACTTGCCTCATAAAAATCCTCCTCAAATCCTTCTTTAAAAATGTATTAACTTTCAAGTGTCACCCATGAAAGAAGCAACTTGAAACATTTTTAGAAGTCCCTAGATGTCTGGAAATCTCAAACACAGCATCCCACAGGGATTGCATATTACTGGAAAACCACAATGAAAATTAATGTGCCCTTTTTTTCCTTTTTATTTTTTCTTTATATTCTCCCTTCTTTATCTCTGTTGAAGTGCAAACAAGGCAGACTGAAAACTAAATTGTCCCTGCTTCTGAAACTTAGTGACCTTGTCCATACTACCCACTGCAAGGGACTCCTGTCCTGAGCAAGCCCCCATAGCATGCCTAGAAGTGTGATACTGTACAGAGCAGAACTTTGCTAGACCTGGCTTAAAAATTAAACTGCAGTTCAGCTCATGGTCTGCTTAGTTTAGAATAGAAGTACTCCAAGGAGTCATGGCAGACTCATAAGCATCAAATACAGCTCTTTAAAAGCCTCTGCTCAACTGATCTCAACCGCAGTGGCTGAAGGTGAGATGTGTTAAGCCTTCAGCCCCTGTTTCCATGTTGAAGGTGCCCAGGACCTGTGTTCTGCCTTTGGATATGCCTGAGAGGAGCTTGGTCCTGCCCTGTCAGACTCTCCAAAGGCCTAACCCCTCTGCTAGCCAATGTGGCCCAGAGGAGTGTCCTCTGTGTGCCCTCCTGCTCAATATGCTCTGCTTTGCAAGACACAATCCACTTATTTGCTGCACCAGAGACAGAGCAGGGAAGTGAGTATGACCCCAGAGTAAACGGTGAGATACCCACACATGTGAAAAGATATCTCCAACCAATTAACAGTTCTAATTAAAGTTCAACTACTTTATATTACAGCTCTATTTACTCTAATCAACCCTAAATGGTGCCTGGAGGAAAAAATTTTTTAAAAAAATAGTAAACAGTAAAAGGATTTAGGGCTGTGAAACCCAAATAGAGATCCCTCCCCAGACACACACAAAAAAAATAAAAATAAAAAAAAAAAAAATTAAAAAAAAAAATTAAAAGTAAGTATGGAACTTGTCTACAGCATGCAGTGTAAGAATGGACATCTACATCAGCACTTCAATTGCAATCAGGAGCACACTTTTTGAGAAAATCTCTCTCATCATGTACGGGTTCACACTCCAGAGTGGTCTCAGGAAGCAGGCCCTGGGTTCCTTTTAGGTAAAATTAATCCAGAAATGGGCTTCAGGAATACACACAATATAGACACCTGGCCCTCAACACCAACTCTTTTTACTGTACAGGCTTGCTCTAACTGGGCTGCATTTACTTGTTAACACAGATGTAGAGATAGGAAGTTCTGTCTGAACCAGTGCATTCACACAATCAGGCGAAGAAACCAGCCAGATCTAGCACACAGCAAAACCACATTTTTGCAGCCCTGTGTCTAAACTAATTATCTTTGCTTCTGCAGTGCCATACCTCCACAGTCATTTCACTGTCCCTTGACTGCTGGAGTGAATCTAATAGTAAACAGCTCAAGAATTTCCATATTGTAGTGCTTTATTGCACTGGATAGACATGTCCTACATCTCTCAGAGAGAAAGCATGTGCCTTTGTCTTTGGTCTTTAATGTTGTACAATATGCACAATGCATTTTGTGGATCTTTCTCAGCTAAATTCCCCTAGCTGTTGCATAAAGAACTTTGGTATTTACATTGGGTTTTGCAGATCTAACAGCAGAAGACTTGGGTGCAATAATTTTAATTCTAATGACACCAGTAGATCCAGTCTGTCTCTGCTTTCTTTTTTCTTTTTTTTCCTATAAAAGGTTTAGCCAAGTGCTAGTATTCTTAATACGACAAGTTTGTCATACTGTTGTTGCTGTTATTATTTATTGACACATTAAAAACAATGACACTCTGTAAATTGATATTACTTCCAGCCAGCTGTGATTAAAAGGCAGATTCATGTATGTATTTCTAGCCATTTATAAACTAAGCAGAAATAGGGGCAACTGGGATATGATCCCTTCATGAAGATGAGCTCTTCACCTGACTTTATGCAAACTAGTGATAGTGTACTTGCACAGTTAGCTAATGTTTTGCTTCCATTCTTCTATTTTGGGTGCACTGGCTCAGGTATTTATTCACCATTTAATTTATTTGCAATAATTAGGTTTCAGGAATAGCAGATGAAACCAGTGGGGGAGTCCTCTGCACCTCCATGGGTGCTGAGAATAAAATAAAAGCTACTTTTACTCATCCACCATATGAAAATGGCAATGTTACACAATGGCTATCTCATCTGAACTAATAGTTACAATAACACTCTTTTTAGAACAAGAACAGTAAACTGTAGATGAGTAAATCAGTTATTAAATTGTAAATTAGTAAATGAAAAGACAATGAAAGTGGAAATGGGAACCCCCAACAGCATACTGGTGATTACTAGGATTGAAAGGATTTGCATAAAGAAATGGAAAGTTGAAAAATAACTCTCATATAAGGTGGTGTGTTTCTCTTACTGCTTGAAAAAAGAAGAGGACAACAAATGAAATTATTTTGATTATATAACCTCAACCATTCTGTTCTCCTTAAACTGGTGTATATTCAGACTCCTGTGATTGATTCCCACAGCTGTATCAATGCAAAATTTGTGTCATGGCAAGGTGCAGAATGAAAAGGTTCCAATTTTTCATTTTAAAATGTATTATTTCAGTCTTCAGGTTCTTTTCAGAGGAATTCCTATTGCATAGTACTTACCTTTTCAATTATACATTCTTATATTTTATACATATGCATTCAGATAAGGAAAACTACCATTAATAAGTAACACAGTAAATTCTCCCAAATCCCCTGAGAATATAGTTCACACATTTTGCACTTCCTCACAACAAAGATGGTAGAAATTTTCCTGCAGACTTCAAAGACAGCAGCACCAAGCTCACCAAATACGACCTGCAGATATTAAGGTTCTTCAAGAGAAGAACAAACCCAGGGAAGGGATTTGAAGTCTCATTTCACAAGTACCAAGATGAATGCTGAAGACTAAAATCAGTTTTCAGACTGGTGCTTTAACATGTCTCTGTAGGCTATACCGCATTATGACATTTTCAAGCACATATTAATGCAAATTCAGGCCTACCTTTTAAAGTTTCCATAATGAACTTTTTCAGATAGTAAATATATTTGGCATCATCTTTTTTGGTAGCACCAGAAACAAACCAGCTGTTCTCCACTATGAATATTTGGGGGTTATTATATTCACTGTTTATCCAGTAAAGGAGCTGTCTTAGGCTTATTGATTCCAGCTGCTGGAATTTCATGTGGGAGTCCAAAAGCTGGAAACTCAGGGTAGCTCCAAAAGAAAGAGCAAAAAAGTCTGCTGTTCCCTCGATATACTCCTTTTCAACTTCACTGAATTTAGGCAATAGAGATGAGAGGTTGTTCTTCATGCTCTCTGGATAGTCACCATCAATAAATATGGGCTTAGCAAACCAGCCAAGCACGAAGTCAAGGGATTTTTGGCATTCTTTTATGTTTTTTTCAGTCATGTGCTGAGGTTTTATCCAGTGGGAGCCAAGGGCAATAGACACTTTTCCTTTTTGAGTTGGACGAAAATGGTCATTGTAGAGATGCCAGACTTTAGCATGGGCCTGTTGAAAAGAAAGACTGCAATTAAAGGACCCAAAAATCCATTTTAAGTAACACAATTAGTCTCAAGTAATGACTTCCAGTGTCACATAGTAACCAAATAAATGCAACACTTAAGGGATGAGTCTTATTCATTCATCAGTAATTTGGAACTTCTGAATTAACTTTTCTTTAATACCAAATTTCAACAAGAAACTCCTAGTTGGTTGAGGAAAGCAGCATCTCAGTTTTCCATGAAATACTATTCCAGGTACTGAACATACTTTTAGATAGGCACCTTGATTGAATTTTATTGAGTTCAGACATACTTCCACAATTTACAAAAATGAAAAGGCATTTAACCTAACATGTTTCAAAGCATGTTTTCTGTATAGGAATATAACTTTATCTGTAGACTCACAGATATATAAAGAAGGAAAGTCTATTCTCAAGAACCACCCAGATTTCTGAAACAACACAAAACAAAGAAACACATCTAAACTTATTCCTCTTAGAACCAGAACACATAATATAGGATAGAGGACTACTGATTTGGATTTTAAAAGGTCTGTTGAAAAGCAATTTGCTACAGGTCCTGAAAAATTATTCCAATAATTCAATTTAATGTATTAAAATTTCCTATTTACCCCCAGTATCAGATTTTAAGCACTTATCTTGGTATAATATTATCTTTTACTGTGAGGACATATTTTCTACCAAATTTCTTTCCTGTAATCTTACCGAGTCAGTTGACACAGTGTCTTGATGTTCCTTTTGAAAGCTAAATGGATTAAGTTCCTGAATCCTTGCATTACCTTCAGGCATTACCTTCAAGCTCTTTAACCATTCTCACTGCTCTCCTCTGATTCTCTTCCAATTTGTCATCATCTGTCTTAAACTGCAGAAGCAGAATTGGACATAATATGCCAGTAGCAGTCTTGCCAGCAGTAAAACCAGACACAATTTAATACACTATTTCTGCGTATATGGCCATAGAATTACACTGTGAGCATATGCTCATCTTAACTATCATATCTCCAAAGCCCTTCCTCATCTAAAGCATATCTTTTCTTTGAACCTAGCTTATCAAAGAATTTTGACTGCTCTGTGAATCAATATCTCATCTTCTGTCATTTACACATTTGTAGAAATTGTCATGTTTTTTTTCTAGGTCATTGATTAAAAAAAAAAAAAAAAAAAAAAAGAGATTTGACAGAACAAAGCTGGGAGATGTGACCAATACGCCAGAGTTCTGCATAGCCCTTCTGAAGGACCTTAGAGATGGGCAGAGAAGAACTATCTGACGTTCAACAAAGGCAAGTGCAGGGTCCTGTACCTGGGGAGGAGTAACCCCCCACACCAGCACAGGCTGGGGACCGACCTGACAGAGAGCAGCTTGGTGGGGAAGGTCCATGGACAGCAAGATGTCCATGAGCCAGCAGTGTACCCGCGTGGCCAGGAAGGCCAAGGGTATCCTGGGCTGCATTAGGAAGATCCAGCAGGCTGAGGGAGGTGATCCTGTCCCTCTACTCAGCCCTGGTGAGGCCACATCTAGAGCACTGTGTCCAGCTCTGGGCTCCTCAGTACGAAAGAGACATGGAGCTCCCAGAGCAGGTTCAGCCGAGGACAACTAATGATCAAGGGACTGAAGCATCTCTCTTACAAGGAAAGGCTCAGGGAATTGGGCTTATTCAGCCCCAAGGAGAGACAACTGAGAGGAGACCTCCTCAATATAAGTATCTGAAAGGAGGGTGTCAGGAGGATGGATCCCGACTCTTCTTGGTAGTGCTGAGCAATAGGAAAAGGGACAACAGGCAGAAAGTGATGCACAGGAAGTTCCACCTGAACATGAGGAAGAATTTCTTTACTGTGTGATCGAGTTCTGAGCACTGGAACAGATTGCCAAGAGAGAGTGTGGAGACTCTCTCACTGGAGATACTCAAGAACCATCTAGATGCAATCCTGTGCCATGTGCTCTGGGATGGTCCTGCTTGAGCAGGGAGGTTGGACCAGATGAACCACTGTGGTCCCTTCCAACCTCACCCATTCTGTGATCCTGTGATTCTGAGATCTACTCATTAGAATAAAGTCTGCCTAATAACTATTCCCATTTACATTTGCATTTCGAGACTCATCAGTTAGTATTTGTTCATATATGCTGTGATGACATGGACCACTATTCTTGCCAAACAGTCATAGATTCAATTAATATATATGACACATTATTAATCAAAATTTCACATGCATTTTTAGCCCTACCTGGAATACTAACTATAAAGAAAGCCTTATAATTCCCCTCCCTCAGTATGCATGTCAGCAAATTTTATGACTAATTTATTGACAGCTGCTGTTCATAGTTTCCTTTTTCACATGCTCTTAATCATTTAAGCTTTGAACTACAATCACTCCCAGTTGCCAGCATTACTAGAAACATAATTTTTGACATAGACATTGTTAATTACCCAGGAAAATAGCAAATTCTATCATTTTAATGTTCTTCCTGAATGTTAATTATCACTGCTGGTAGAAAAACAATTGGAAGTAAGGGACAACTAAAAGTACGATCAATAATCAAGGCTCAGTTCAGTAGCCTCCACACAGAAACCTGCTGCCTTTGACTATATAAAACATCTGTGCAGATCTGACACCAGTTCTACAGAAGACTAGATCCATGCCCTTTTAGAATGGTCACCAAAACCCAAAGAGAACAACCTTGGAAACTGTGAATCACAGTACACACCTATGTGCGTGTGACTGAATCACGCTCTCCACTGCAAACTTCCATGTACCTGCCCTCATTTATAATACATCAATAGCTCAAATAAACACGCTGCAGCGTGACCATCTGTCTGTATTAATACAATGGATCTTGATGCTAGTGAGAAACTATAGTAACAACTTCAGGCTCTCATGTCAAAAACAGGAGCTGTCCTAAGTAGAGATCTCGTTTCACTTCACGCCAAAGCTCCATTACACTGATGAAAGAACAAAAGACATTACACATCATGACCAACACCCAGTATTTTTAATATGATTTTTAAAATGCCATTGGGAACAAATTTGTCACCACTTGCAACTCAAATTTGCACACCCAAGTTTTCCCTCATAATGGGGCTATATATTCTTCCTCTCTTGAACATGACTCATCCCCAGATTTCCTGTTTCAAATGCTAAGATACCACCATGCACACTCTCAAACACACAACTTCATCTCTGTCATCTGCACTTGCAAGTATGCTGCCCACGCCTAAAACATCTCAAGGACTGTGGAGGATTTGCCACATAAGTCTTGGCCCTCCCTGCTTCCTATTAGTGGAAAGACATCTTCCAGAACTTTAGTAGCTTTGGATCTGCCATGAAGAAAGGAAGAGGGGAATCCTGCAGGTTATCCTCTACATGCACAAGGAGGTGCTGTTAACTCCCTCATTACATTGAAAAAACATGAAGTGTAGCAATGTGAGATCATCTCCCTCAACTCTATTTTCCAAGCAAGTCACTTAGTCTGCCTTTACAGAAAATGAGAAGACTTAAGATATGCAGGTGAGTCACTATTTGAGAGTCCATCTCTCTCCACTGATAACAGACAAAACCTGTTACTCACTTTAAACAAGACATACTCTATATGCAGATGAAAGCAGACGAGAAGCAGCCCACTTAAATGTCTGCCCTCTGGAGTGTGCATGAAGTGGAATTGTATTATTTCCATTTAAAAACGCTACACCTAGAAAACAGTGCATTAAAGACCCCAGGCTCTGTGGATGTAGATTAATGAAGCAGTCAAAACTGCATAGAAATAAAGCTGGGAGAAGCCAGTGACAAAGCGGAGAGTCTCTATGGAAATCTGGAACAGAATTCATTTGCCTAAAATTAGGTGTCTAATACAGTTTCAGAGACTTCAGAACATTCCAGTTTGAATTCCAGCCAGTTTCAGAGAGCTGTGAGTCTCCCAATTAACCCTAAATCACATCTCTTAGCCACAGAGACACCTGGGATACTAAAGAACATGTCAAATTATAACTTTCACCTATACCTATCTTCAGGCAAACAAATCCTACTCCTAGGGTGCGAATATCCCAGAGTAGCTCAAGTGACACTGTACCCTGCTGGGACAACTGAAACCTTCTAGATATCTATTACCTACAACTGGAGTTATCTACAATGAAAATAAGTAGGAAATAACCCACCATCAGTTCCTTCATATTTATCTGAAAGCTTACTTCCAGATCACAGTGACTTATTTTTCATTCACATTCAACTAGGATTAAGACCATGTTGATCCACACTTCAGTACTTCTACTGGCATACAGCACAGTGACTCCATGTCCATGTCCCTGTTTGTGCAAGGTGCTGAGGGGTACTTTGCTCCTTGTTAGCTCAGACAAGTGTGCAGTGCTCGTGGATCACCTGCCTTGGCTGGAAAACCTTACTAAAAAAGGCCTGTTACAAACTGTCTCTAGGAAGGGCTGTGCAGCCACTTGTGTGTTATGAGCAACATTGATAATACTTGTGTGCTGGTCTCCAGCTGTTGAATTTGGGTGGTCTCGTCATTATCACTTGGATTCAGAGAGCAGCACATATTGTTAGATACCAAAGACCTGACCAACACCTTTTTAGGGGATATTACGTACATTCTTGAGCTTGCCAAGACTTGAGCCAAACTGGCATTGGGAAGCTGTGGATAGGATGGGTGCTCTCTGTACTAGAACAGGAACAGACTTAGGAACAGACTATCAGGAAAGCTTTTAAACAGCATTCAGTTTACTCCTAAAGTGTTTTCATCACTAAGAAAATCATAAAGTTCTGTGTCACCATGAAAATGAAAGACATATCTTGTCCCTAGCTGAGCCTGTTTCTGTGTTTGTACTTCACTCATGTTTCAGGCTCAGACACAGTCATTTTCAAGTGGGTATGTTCTTCCCCTGACTATGCCACCCATATATCTATTAGGACCACACCCTATCAGAATTCAAAACTCTGACCCTGGTCATGTTTGATCAGCCCTAAAGAGATCTCTGTATGAGAAAAAGTCAGTAAAGCCAAAACTGATGCTTGATGAAGTCAAACGTATTCCCAAAGCAGAAAAAAAAAAAACCCTGCAATGTCATAGCAGGGGCTAGTCCTACCAAATTCCTGCAGTGACAGCAGAAGTAATTTAACATATGCAAACAAGCTTCACAATCTGCAAAAGTCAGAAGTTGTCCACTCTACTGCAGTACAGATCTGCATATTCCAAGAATCATTAGGTGAAGTCAGTTTAGCAAAATGGACATTTGTTTGCCTGACTACTCCTCTAAATTCCTGCTCACAATAATTAAGATCTTCCTGAGTCTGGCACTGGTACAGATCATTCTGCAAGTTCTCAGTACTTACATCTATCATGATGCATAACCTTCACAAGAGCAAATCAAGAATTATAATTGGGAACATCATGATTTCATAATTTGTGTTCATTCCTCCAGAACAAGTTGTTTCAATTTTAAGTTGTGTCTTCTGAACCAGTAATAAAATACCATTCATTTCACACATAAACTGCACAAAAAAACTGCTCACCACACTCAAAGGAATTATCCTGCATTAACTCTCTATTTGCATACTGATGAAACTGAATGGGAAAGTGTTGCTGTACTCGGCACTGGTGAAATAACACCTCAAATCCTGTGTTCAGTTTTGGGCCCCTCACTATACTGAGGAGTTAGAGTGTGTCCAAAGAAGGAAAACACGGCTGGTAAAGTTGGAGCACAAGTCTTACAAGGAGCAGATGAAGCAGTTTGGGTTGTTTACCCTGGAGAAAGGGAGGTTCAGGGGAGACCTTATTGCTCTGTACAACTACCTGAAAGGAGGTTGTAGTGAGGTGTGGGTCGGCTTCTTCTCCCAGATAACAAGTGACAGAAGAAGAGGAAATGGTTCTGAAGTTGCACCAGGGGAGGTTTAGATAGGATATTTGGAAAATTTTCTTCACTGAAAGGGTGGTCAAACACTGGAAACAGGCTCGTCAAAGAAGTGGTGGAGTTAACATTCCTGGAGGAATTTTTAGAAGACATGTAGATGTGGCACTGCAGGACATGGTTCAGTGGTGGACTTCTCAGTGGGTTAATGATTGGATTCGATGATTTTTTCCAAGTTAAATGATTTTATGATTTAGCAATACAAAGAGAAGAGTTAATTGGAAAAGGTACACAAAGGCTTTTTGATGACTGGGCTGATGTACACCCAACAAAAACATCATTATTCAGTTCTACATCAAAAGTCTTTCCAAAATGGATATCATTATTTGAGTGACATGGGAAAGTCTAGTATGGGAGTAGTCACAATGTGCCTTGTACAGGAAGGGGAAAATATAATGTGTTTTTCCTCCCTATCATCAAAAGCAAGTATTTTAATCAAAAGCTACAACAAAGGATGTCACATTTCATGTAAGTGTCACCATTAGATTGTAAATCAAGAAGGTTTTACCCACAAAGTCTTTGGGTAAATATTCTCTCTCACAATCCAATTATATTCTTAATACTGAGCAATAGATTCTTGCTTAAGGTTTTTCCCATATTTCAAAAAAGCAAGATAACATCTTCCTGTATAAAGCACAGGACTTTTCTATATGTTAGTTATGTAGTAACTTAATTTTTCCCCAATAATTCCCTCCCAAATACATATTTTTTTTAGTTTTCTTTTTGAAGTCTGTTAGCCAACATTACCACAGCTGATCAGTTCAATAAATTTGGTATTTCTGACCAACCAGAACGACCTGGGAACAGAATTAGGCTTGCAAATGGTACACAGAATGTCAAGCAAACATTTTTCAGACTACAACCACCCAATGTAAAATTTGGTAGAATTATAGCTCTAAGTATTGACTGCACACTTGAACTACACTGTTTTCTTCCAGTTCTTTTCTCAACACAATTTAGTGACTGTTTTCACACTGTAGAGGTCATTGTAACGTTCTGATGCTTCATGAACATGAATTTTTTCCTGCCACACATAAAGAAAGAAGCAATATCATTCCTATTTTAAGAATTGGGAACAGAAATGTTACAACATGCATAGAAGTAGAAAAACTAAATCAGATACCTCAAGTTGTAAATCAGTGTATTAACTTCAGAATAATGTTGTGGGTTTGTGTGGTACTCACCTCTACAGAAGAAGCACCAAAAATGGCATTATGTCCTTGTCTGAAGGCACACCAGTTAGATGAAACATCATTCTTTTCCCATCACAGGAAAAATAGAGAAGCTTTGCTAGCATGAAAATGAAAGGGAGAAGGTAGCCTGAAAGCATTAAGCTAAGCCAAGGCATCCAGATGCATTGCAGGTACTCCAAAGATATTACTAGAAGGGGGGAAAAAAAGCTCAAAATAAAAGAAAGCAGGTAAAAATTCTTTTTACACTTTTATTACTGGATTTTATAGAAAATTAAAGACTAGTAAGGTTTTTACTTTCACATACTGTATGCACAGTCATAAATGAACATTATCACAGATAGATATGCATCAGAGAGACAAAGTGATCACAATGTGACAGAAGGAAACAAAAACCCATTTGATTTCATTGTGTCAGGTGACTGCTGTAGGAAACCTTTCCTATGAAGTACAGAAAGCCTAGATGATGTTATAGGAGAAGCCCTGAGTTAAGCCTGTCTCAGGCTTACCCTGCCTTTGAAAGGCCAGAATGAAGGCAGCTGGACTGGCCAATGTACTCTGCACATCCCACCATCCCCAGCAGAGGCTGTGCAAACACAGGTGCACACCTTTGGCAGGGACTCATCTCACCTCGCTTCTGTCATCTCCTGCCTCTGAGCACTTCTCATGCAGAGCAGAGGTGGGGAATGCCTCCAGACCACAATTCACTCAAGCCATTTTTAACGCCCAGATGAGAGTGAGACAAGAAGTGCCTGTTCCCCTCCACTCACCACACAGACAGGCTGGCATGACCATGGGAGATGATATCTTATCCAAATAAACTAAAGCACCAAGAGTGAGCTGGGAAAGCAGTTTGAAGTCTCCTGAGATGCAAACAGTCTCTGAAAATATAAAGGTCATCTGGGAAAGAATTAAGCGGCATTTGACTTTGAGAAGCAATGGGAGATGAGATAAAAATAGCTTTATTTCTGACAACAAGTGCTTCTGAGACACTTGATGTGTTTAATCATTTTCCGCTACCTCTGACAGAAGAGATTAATTACGGAACTGCACAAAAATAGTTCAAGGAATGTTGTGACCCATGTGAATATTAAAGATATGAGAGATTCTTAAACAGAGTACAAAAAGAAGATAAAAGTACAGAGCAGTACTCTTTAGTGATTTAAAGCTTAGAGATAATCTTGCAATACTGAAGTGAACTAAAATAATCCCTGGTAACAGACTTAGAATCTGGGACACAATGCTCAGGTGGTATTTAGGAGAACACCAAGAAACAGTCATTGCCATCAGAATTGTTTTGGGCTTGCTGGAGCTACATAAACATACAAAAGCTCCAGTGGTGAGACTGAATGGCAAAATCATCTCCTGAGCATGAAGCTCTTGGAGGACAGGCCAGGCTCCAATCACGATGACATGTTGAAACACATAAAATATAGATACAAGGGAAAAACACACTAATAACTTAATTGTAATCCACAAAAGCAAGTGCATGGGACTGCATGAGCAGCAGTAAGCAGCACAATCCAAGACAATAACATCACTTTGCAAGAGTTGGTAATTGTCAATGCGCTGAATAAGGAGGATGAAAAAAGCACCATAACTTTGGAGGAACTCTTAATTGGAATAATGATAACAGTTGTGGCAACTGGATACATCATTAATTGAAAAAGCAAATGGAACATTAATGGATCTTAAGCCACATTCTGGTTAGAGAGAAAGCGCATGGTGCTAGAATCAGCAGTGAGCAAAAAAATTAAGCATAAAGCTCATATAAAATCAATATATCAAAAATATGCATAGAACATATAAAGCTGATAAAGCAATGCCCAGTCAGAGCACTGAGACTAAATGGATGCTAAAAACTGAAATATGCAGTATTTGTAATGGTTGAGAGGAGAAGGTATCCATTGTGACTTTTTCCACACACTGTGGAACTATGTTTGCTAATTCAGATGTTTCACCAGAGAAATAATGTGATTCTGGTGGTTTAGTGGAAGTACATGAAAAAACTGCCTTGAAAAGTCTGAGTGGTAGGCAGAAGCTAAACAAAAAATGGCAATGAAAAAAACCGTGTGTTGGAAAGAAAAATTTTCTTAGCAAAAGATAGAGATAAATACAATTAAGACTAAATTCCATTATCGATATGTGTACCCAACAGACAAGTTGATAAGAAAATTTCTGTTTGCTGGGCATAACCTAACTAGCCAAACCAACAATCCAGCTTGGAAAGATAATGAAGACAACATATAATTTGGGGGGGTAGAACTCAGGTGATTCATTACTACTTTTGGTGCATTTAAAGCACCGAGAATAGAAGTCTGATGCTAATTAAACCTGAATCTTATCCTGGCCATACCAGGAGATTAAAAATGAATTGACCCAACTGCTCCTGGAGATGTACTGGAATATTCTGTGTGCTGCTTAAGGCTCAAAGTCACTCAGGAGAAAGACAAAGAGAAATCCCTGTGATGCCACTACTGTAAGAATATCAAATGATACTTTTGCAGAGTTGGGAAAGGCTGACAGACTGGTATTCAGAAATTATTCCTGAGGTACATGAATGTGCTGGCTTAAAAGCTCCAGAAATTCATCTAGAGATAAATGGGTAGAGGTTTATCCCCAGCTAGGGTCTCAAATGAAATTAGACCTCAGGAGTATTCATGACAAAGTGTTTATGAGTCTTGACCATCAACCAGAGAAGTAGGAAATATATCTCCAAACCTCAGAAAAAAGCTTATTGGAATAAAAAATAATTGCATGAAGATCAGACACTTCTGATGTGCCAATCTGTCCTATCATAAAAGCAGGATTTCTTGAGTAATGATAGGGTCTTGAGCAATTAATTCTATTATACCATAAACCACACCTGTCATAGCAAAACATGCCAGAGTCTGGCAGAACAGATTTGGGATATGCTGTCTTTGTGATTTTGTTATCAGAGCAAGGTTGGGAGCAATTTCCCCCTACATTTACAGGGCAGCAATACCACTTTACATGCATCTAGTGCTCAATGATTTCAGTGCGCTCCAGCTTTATGCAATATTCATATCATCCAAACATGGAATAATTTATCAGAGACTAATCAAATATATGTAATTTCATGAAGAGATGATGTATTAACCTACAGTCAGTCTCAAACACCATTGAAAGAATGAATTAAATAAATGGAAGTACTAAATTTGGTAGCACAATTCTAAGTGAATTAACAAACAGGCCAAGTGGTAAATGAAAGACAACAGTTTTTAGGACTAGACTAATCACTTAAACAAGAAAAACAAATAAGAAGCTCCTTGCTCTACAAGTTTGCATAAGCTCAGATCTCTTCCAAATTTTACTCTTCACCAGGATTCTATATTCACGTTTGCAGATATGATTAAGCCTTTAACCAAATTATTAAAGAAGGTGCAGCAATGGAAGTCGAGATCAGGACAAAACCTGACCTTGCCAGCATTCAAAAAGGCTGGCATAGGTAGCCCCACTACGGATGCTGTTCAGGCATGGCCACTTCATTTGCACTCTGTCCCCTCTCCAGAAGCAGTAGAGGTTATGTTACCACAACACTAAAGGAAGTCAGTTCACTGTACAAAAGGAGCATGTGGTGCCCCTGGGAGACTTAAGACAGTGACACGTAAATTACAGAGTGGGTGAACGGTGCAATTACCAAGTTTGGCATATTTAAGAATATCAATAGTGTGGGCTCGGCAGAAGAGTGAACTACAAGAACAGGTGGTCTCCAGAGCATATCAAGGAGATCACATCCAATTTGTCCACAAGAGAAGTCACTTCAAAGAGGCAAGAAGAAAAAGGTAGCTTCCTATGTGTGCTGGTTTAGATTTAAACCAGTAGGAGAAATGAATCCAACTCAGAATGGGATTGCAAGTCAGAATAACAATTTATTAAAANCTTAGGCTCCTCCCAGTCCCTCCCCCAGGGTGGAGACTTACACAATGGGTGATTTACTCTGTGAGGTGAACAATGGTATATTTTTGGCAACCCTGATGGGCCATTAGCAGACATGACCCCTCAGGTGGGTGTGGAGGCAGAAGAATTTCCTTATCTCACAGAAGTTCCAAAACACCCAGCCTGCAGCCTGAGGGGTGTGCTGTCCCTTAGACAATAGCTTTTAATGTGCCATTGTGAGCAGTTCACGGGAAAAAATGACATAGAGGCTTTAGAATACACACCCACACAGTGACAAACTGATCCTGGCTACTAAAACCAGGACACTATGGGAAAAGACATTAGGCAACCACTATAGAATTATTTAATGTGTACTACAGTAAATGTTTCCACAATTTAAACTAGACTCTCTCCCTTTTCAGCACCCAAATATATCAGCTCCAAGGCTGCAAACATAAAGTGAAGGTCCTTTATCATTCTCATAACAAAAGAGTAACTGCTGCAGTGCCCAAGTACAAGGCAATGACAATTAGAGGTATGAGAACACCATAGTAGTGGTGCTTTAACTGGGTGCTATTCACCAAATGGCTTCAGAAGTTATTTCTGGATGAATGTGCTGGTGGATAGCTTTTCCCATTGTGAACTCCAATGTGAGGGAAAAAAAAAAAGCAGCCACTGGACAGCAACACTGAAGGAACTGGAAGAAGCCTCCACCAGTGGAGAGTACCGACGAGTAATACAGAGTCATTTGGTTCTACACAGTTGGCATAGAAATTATACATTTAGTCAACATACTGCAATCAATATATTAGAAACTGTTGGACATCACAGACCACAGCAGACCCAGATGAATGAGGATCAAACAAAACTAACAACAGCTATGAGGTTAGCAACATTGTTTAATGACTGCAAAAACTTCAGGCTGTCAGATAATGGCATGTACAAAGACACTGGTGTTTGTGCATGGGGTAAAGCTGAGCATCATTAAGCAAGGTCAAAACAAAATTACTGGATCAGAACTCTGTGCTATAAATAGACAAGCACAACCCAGAATGAAGGAGACTTGTTTGAGGTCATTCTTTTTTAAGCCAAACATTTGGATTTTTCATGCCTAAACCTAGTTCAGTCACTTACACAATGGCCTGAGTTTACTCTTTTGTAAGCTTGGCTATTAAGCTTAACCATTCTGAGACCATAACTGTGCATTAATGACAACAGGCTATGGAATGAGATGGAAAGTTCAAGCCAGCCCTCTGGATGGATACAAAAAGCAGCTCATCATGATAAGCATCATAAACATGAAGGTACCGGTTTTCCATCTTCAGACAACTGTTTAAATTACAATTTGACCAGATATGAATATGGAATTCTTCCTTCTTTTTCTAATCAGTCCACAACTATTTATGCCAGATCCAGCTGTGTTTGCATGTGTACCAAATACAAAGTAACAATTACAAACTATCTCACTGTGTAGAACCTGCCTGAAATGTTCCGGTTTGTGCACATGTAATAGAACTGACTGAAGTGTGTGATCTCAATCATACACCTTTACAGGGAAAGCTCAAGTTGCAAAAATCACTGAAATTGTATAGCAAATTGACTTTAGTAACTTTTGGAATAGCTTTTGTGTGACAGTTGCAGATAATAAAGCATTCAACTGTAGTATCTGAAGTCTAGTTGGTTGTAAAACAAGCCACAAAAGCAATGATTACAGTGTGGTGCAACAGCAAACGAATTGCTCCCAAAGAACAGCAATAGAGAAGGCAGGGTGTCACTCTTGATGGGAATCTCTCTTGTGTGGTTTTCTTCAGCTACAGGAATTTTGAATTTGGTTCTACATCCTGTAGCTGTAATCCTGCTTATACTCTTATACTTCATGATTTGCAAAAAGTGGAAGTTTATTAAGTGCTGAGCAAATTGGGGAATAGTTATACCCTAGAAGAACAAAATATGGACTATGCTCAGACTTAAGCATGTTATCATGAGGCCATATGAGGCAAGAAAGAGCTAATAGTTCCAGGAAGAACCACTGCTTGGTCCTGCAACGTAGAAACCATAGGACGATTCATGACATTTCTAGATTCAGGAGTAACAGCTCACAGTTTCCAGACTACTGAAAAAAAGGGATTATAGCCCAGTAAATACTGTATTGCTATTGCTACTACCAAGCTACAGGATTTATATGTACTTTATTTTGATACAGCAGTCATGACTTACTAGTATCTGCTTTGGGTGATCATGCATCTGTTTTAGCTGAAAAACTGCTCAGTGATCAGGAGAGGAAGGAACTACTGCACGACTTGTTGAGTGCTTTCCTCCATTTTGCATAAAGTCAGCTCTGTGGTGTCATAGTTCTAATCCAAATGGTATCACAGGTCTATTTCTAGGCAACTGAATCCCATCGCTAAGGACAACTCAGATCTGAGAGAGATCCTGCCTAAGTAGGACCTGCTACTGACAAATGCACATGGGTCATCTGCGGATCTTTGTCAAACTTGTGAGTCAGTGCAAATGTCATGGGAATGCCACAGCACAAACAGCAGAAGGTACCTGTCCTACAGCAACTGAATTCCACCCCTATGAAGCAGAAAGTAGATCCAGATCCTGACATATACTATTAGGTGTCAGATAGGTTAACGCCCTCTTGTGACCTTAGATTCCATTGCCTAAATAGAGACATCCAGTACCATTTGGGATGCTCTGAGCTATCAAGACACCTGCATGGGCAGACACTACACAAGACCTTTGGGATATCTGTGTCTTCTGGACTGGCAATTTGAGGCAAGGCAGGATACTCTACGCTTCTCAAATGGCACATGCTTATCAATGTGTGCAACTTTTTTAGCCCTAGTGTCTTCTAAAGAGGTAGCCTTGTGACAGCATGAAGTTATGACTGTGAGAAGGATATATATTCTGTAACATCACATAAGACAGAACCAAAATCCTGGAAAGATTTGGGGAAACCAAGAGAATCCAAGGCAGACTTTTTCACTCCAGAAGTTTTACATCAGCAGCAATCCCTGAAGGGCTGACATGGTGAACCAGAGGACCATGCAAACAGACAAGACAAGAAGAACTGAATGACTCAAACCTAGTGGTCTTGATGCCTCAGCTGTCTGGTCACCTTTGCAACAGTACAGTGACCCATAAGGCCAACTGACAAGTTTTAATTAATACAATAGTTATTACCAGCTGTAATTCTTCCTTAATGTTATTGCTTCCCCTAAGCTGGGCCATGAAAGGAAGATCTGGGAAACTGTAGAAGGAATTCAAGCCAGTTACTCAGAAAAGGAACATGTCATCGGTGAGGACACAGTTACTGGAGGAGACAAACTTTAGTCAGATATATTTATTTTGAGGAATCACTATAGTCCTCAGCAGCCAAAAAGAAGATAAAGTGCAGTTGTCCAAATCAGAACTCAGAAATTCCAGTGAAGGGAAAGATGGGAGAAAAAGTAATAACTGAGGAAAGAGAAACACTTGGAGTACCACATTTTTGAAGATTCAAGAAAGAGACTAACAACTTCAGTCAGGAGATGTAGGGACAAAATGGAGCATCCAATTTTACAGTGCAAACAAATTTTGAATCCTTGCATTTCTTCAGGGGAAAGGATGATTTATGTGTATTTATCCAGTCTTTTCTACATGCTTTTTACTATTCTGCAGTCACAGATTAAACTGGATTCAATTTATAACTCCTTTGATTTGGGAAATACATTTAGAACCTCATGCAAAGTGTGCTGAAACCATGAAAATACACTTTTGAGGTATGAATAATTCCCTTTATGTCTGTTACTAAATGCATGTTTAACAGCAGATTTACGATTGCTTTACTACAGATAGGAGTATTAACTCAAAAGTGTTCCACATAAAAGTTTTCCTGCCTTACTCTTGTAGCCTGCAAAAAGAGTAAAAAACACCACTTGAGTTAAAAGCTGGACTATTGTAGAAGAGAGAACTGAAACAAAAAGCTTTTAAAATTAAATATCTAATTCTTATATTATAAACATTATCTTCATTTTTTTTAATTATCTGTAGAAATTAAGCAGTGTTTCACCTGTTTGTAGACAAAGAATCCAACTAGTTTGGCTGACATAATATTGAATAAATGTTTTGATGCAGTTGCTAAGAGCCTAAAAGTTAATAGTTGATATAAAAATACCAGCAACCATTGTTTCATTTTTGGAAGTATATGCCATATTTTAATATGAAGCAATATAAGACAAGGAGATTTACTCCATCAATGTACTGCAATCCTAGACTTAACAATGAAGAGAAGAAAATCACAGCAAAAGACATAAAGCTTGTTTTATCCACTCCTTAGGGAAATAACAAGAAAACTAAAACAAGCAAAACAAAACAAAACAAAACAACAAAAAAAATAGCCTGACAACAACAAAAAACCGACCACAAACAAAAGAAAAAGAACAAACAAGGAAGAGTGTTGTTAGGGTGTTTGTTGCCACACAGAAGAGGGCAAGTATTGGTTAATCCATATAGTTGCAAATGCTAACTAGCTACTTTTCTTTCAGCAATCCCCTTTTCAGTGTCTGTGCTCTCACCACCATAGTGCTAGACACTTTCTAACCAGAATTAACATCATATTAACAGACTGAGGTAGTCATAAATATTGTGTCAACTGGACAAATTTTAAACATACCACAGACAAGTTTAGACTTTACTTTGGCACTGTAATGTGCACTTCTGGAGGCTTAGGATGTTTTTTTGTTTGTTTGGTGGGTTTTTTTGTGGTTTTGTTTTTGCTTTTGTTTTTTGGGTTTTTTTTTTAAGAACTTAGCACACTTCAGGTTTCCTTAACCAGCTCTTTGCCAGTGCACTGTTCACATTCCCTTTTGGAGAGAAAGAAGCTGTCTCTTGAGGAAGAGACAGTAAGTTTGATACTGGGCTTTCTTTGTATGAGAAACCTACAAAAGATTATTTTCCCTTCACATAACAGTATTGCAAAATGAAATCTTAAAAAAAAATACAGTTAATAAGTTGAAGAGACTGGTACAAGTTATCTTTTGCCTACCATATCAAAGTGCAACCCTAAACTTCAAATTACTCTAGAACATAGTATAGAGCCAGTGATGCCAAGACCCCTGTACACAGGAATGAGAGTTATCACTGCACTATGAACATAAAAAATTAAGTGCATACATCCACCTTTTTTTCTTTTTTTTTTCCCTTCACCATTTTAAATATATATACAAAAACACAAGAACAAATTAAAACAAATTAAAATCTTAACACATGAGTTAATCCACAATTTCAGATCCACTTTTTCAGCCATTTCTTTGGGGCTGGCATTTATTTCTGTATAACCATCTCTTTGGAAATTCCACCAGTATGTTGCAATATGTAAATATACTATCAAAGTAGGATGATATTTCAATTATTTAAAGAAAATGGATTCTGGGACAAACCCCAGTTTCAAGATCAAAATGTACCAGAATAACAGAAATGCAAGTTCATATACTTCCTGTAACAGCATCATTCATCCTCCTTTGTCCAGATATATATATAGATATATAGATAGATATATAGATATATAGATAGATAGATATATGCTAGAAAGTAGCACTGCTCTGCTTCACAGTTACCATGAGGGCAGATATGTCAGCAGTTGTCAGGAGGCCACGTACAACTATGGTAATTAGGTCAATATCTAAGTGACACAGATGCCTACTATTCAAATATTGCATGTTTTAGAGGAAGGTAGTTCAAGTAAAGAGTTTGAAGAGTTGCCTTGTTTCTAAGTAACTGACAAAGTTAAAGGTATAGCAGAAACTTCTAGTGTATTTCCATGAAGGCATCCATCAAAACAACCTCAGAGCTACAGAGATTTCTGTAAACGAGCTCAGTGTTTGTTACAGGCCCACTTCCGGACAACAGACTGGTCAGAGATATCTCAAGATTAAATACAAGGATAAATAAAAGGATAGGATAGGAAGAGCAATAAATCCAGTGGCTGATTTAAAAAAAAAAAAAATCAAACCCAAAACCAATAAACACTATCCTTAATTTTTAGACCAGTACAAGCTCATGTAAGCAGCCAGATGGGTTACACACATTCTGGACTTGTTAGAAGGAAAAGGAGATTAAGTGTGCCATTGTGCCTAATATAATTACAATATGTAGCTGTTTAATTTCCATACATAGTCCCTACATCTACTTTAGCAAACAGTAGAGCTGAGGACCCAGTATCTAGAATAACCCATGGACCAGAAGGCAATTAGCAGCTGGATTACACTAGGAGAGCTCCTGCAGAGCAGTTTCCAGGTTACCTTCAACCCAAACCAATCCAGCTGGATACTCCAAAACTATTTCAGGCTACAAGCCATGGTACAACAATTTGGTTTTGGTTTTGGTTTTTTTTAATCAAAATCAAACAGGAAAACAATCTTTGACTTCAAGAGATTCCATACAGTGCAGTATTCCATACAGTCCTAGAAAGTTTTTCCTTAGACACTGCTATGCCAACCCAACAATCAGCTAGTAGGTAGCACACAGGATATTGAAAAAAAATGGATCTAAGACAGGATATATTAAATCAGGATGATGCTTTAGGTATTAAAAAAATCACAGGTTACACAGTTTACATGGAATCATGGTTCAATCAATGACGTTAGAGGAAGCAGAGAAGAGGGCAGTCCAGTAGTTAACTAGTTGCCCAAACACCAATGAAAAGCAAATTAATGGCCTGAACAAGGGTGCAAAGGGCTTGAAGAGCCAGGTGTTTTTGCTGAGACAAAAGAATGAAGGAAGGAAGGAAGAAAGGAGGGGAGGAAGTAGAAGAGATTACATCACATTAACTTAACTTTTCACTGAACACTCTCTTACATATGAACACTCCTAAATAAGGTACTCTGCATGAAATACATACACAAGTTCTTACTGTCTTACTGGGAGGAAGAATAATTTCTGTAAAAATGAGCACTTGTAAAAAAAGGTTCCATCTAAAGCAACCAAAATGCACTTCTCTCATAACACTTGATCTAGTTATAGACAACAAGTATATCCGCTCCTAGTGTTCTTGCTCAGGTAAATAAGCCATGTTCTAGTAAGGTCACTCCTCATCTCTGCTGGAAACATCACCTGATACAGACTAGAAACAAATGTGCCTTTGTCACAGTGGGATTATACTGGCATCTGAAGGTCATGCTGTGATCAGCAAGTTCTCATCTTACAGAAAAAAAATTTGAGTTTTTCAGTTCATCTGTTTATTATCTTGATTATCCTTTGCACTGGCACTGTTTCTTCCAGTTTAGCTAATGCTCTAAATAGTGCAATCCCAGCCTGTGCCAAGCCATGGGAATTAAAATACATTAAGAAGTTCAGCTGTGCACTGCCCTCGAACCTGATGCTTCTACCTTCACTGCAACCTATGGTGATATTTGCTTTAGCAATTTCCCAGTTACTAGTGAAAATTCTTTTTATCGTCAACTGGAACAGCTATGTCACCATTTCAAGGGTACTACTGAAAATCCAGATTGATTACATTTATCTTATTTTCTCTGTCTAGATAATCAATTATCACAGAAAGCTATTAGATGGGGTCTGGCTTGACTTTGATACTGTAAATCCATAGTGTTTTCTGTCCATTGCACCTGTAGTTATTCCCATTTATTCAACCCTTATCCTCATCAACCTTTCCTGTCTATAAATCCCAGTGCTCAACATGATCACCTTTTCTTGATAGATCTGACAAAAAGCATTTGGAAATGCATTTATTTTTAACTCTACCCTTCCCCCCCACTACCTGATGGCTGTATGTCTTTCCTTATTCTACTTTTCCTTAGTTGATTGGAGAATATCTCTGTTTTGTTTTAAAATAATGAGGGTTTTTATTTTGAAGGCTGAATACACATTTTAAATTTTCTGCTTATGATAGCCAGTAAATACCTATTGTATTGCTTAAACTGAATTGAAGTTCAATAACTTCCTTGGAGAAAATAATGGAACCCTAAAGGAAAGAGGCATCTTTTGTTCCCAGACAGAGGAAGACTGTGATGGTTCGTATATGCCTTGCATTTGCCTATCAGTTCCAACTGGTGGGGAAAAGATTGTGTTAAAGTTTTTAATCTTTTTTTTTTTTATGTTTTAAACTGTATTTTCCAAGCACTACTCTCCTTTCATTTTTTAAAAAAGTGTGAAATATTTTCAGCATACTCTAGCAGTCACGGTGGGTCAGCAGCAAAAGGGAGTGAAGAGCCACAGGATGCGGCTTCTCAATGTCCATGATATCTTACACAGGACACCATGGCTATTTGCCTGCTTTGGCTTCACAGGACCATACAGGTGCTACTGACCACCCTTGCATGGGGGAACATCAGTTGCTTTCTTGTGTCAGAAGATAGCTCACTGCCCAGGAAAACCAGGAGAGTGCATGAGATACAAGTCTTCCCCACAGTTATGCAGAAGATACCACATGCCTGAAATAAGGGAGACTCAGGCAAAATTTTGCATATGATCCAGACCATATGTCAGAGCCCACATCTGAGAAGTCACAGAAACACAAAGCACCTCGAGATAACTTTTACACCAGCTCTTCAGTACTCTCTTCCTCTGTTATCTACACCACTTCTTACTCACATTAGACTAAGGGTTAAATTCTGCGTACAAGAAGTCTGTATTTGAGTTTGTCACTGCAAGTTTGTTCATACCCTACAGACAGAAATGGGACAATTATTGTATTTTCTGGTCACAGCATGAGAGACACTATGCTCACTACTCATCATTATCTGTAAAAGGACCCTAAGACGGCAAGCTCAAATGTAGATGTCTCTGGTTAACATGTCCTAAAATGAACTTTCCCCTGTGGAAGTGGAAGTGGACTGTGGAAGTGATTCCACAGTCTGCAAGGAAGATGGCTATGCTGTGATGAAGCACCTACCTAGCAAAGGACATGCACTGCATTCCTCCATCTTCATCCAGCCATGACCACTTCCCATGCAGCACTGTCACATGACCTTGGCACCCAGCACTCTAAATTACACAGCTCTATACTGAAGGATTACAGGCAGCCAAGGACAATTTAGTTCATGTCTTTGCTCACTAATTGTGGTGCAGAGCCAAAGCACACACAGCTCCACCCTTGGTCAGCCCAGTGGACAGCTGGCTCAGAGCTGGAGAAAAAGTCCTAGCTGCTCCTCCCTCTGGAATCATTAGGAATGCTGCCAAACCACTTTAAGAGAAATATCCTTACGCTAAACCACATTTTATAATGGTTATTGGAAAGCCAACTATTGCAAGGCCAAGTACATGCCAAACTGTGTCTCAGAGCTGATGCAAACACTGCCTGGAAGACAGCATGACGATGATGCTTCCAAACTCTGGGACACGAGTAATTTTCCATGCTACATCCTCACTCAAAGTCGCAAAATGCCCTTTCGCTGTCAGCTGTAACTCGGGGTGGATGTGAACCCCAGGCACTTTAACACTGGTTTTTTCAGCTGTTTGGTAAGTATTATTTGCTACTGATAATCTTTGCAGACTGAAGACTGTCCCAGTTTTACCCACAAATTATTTCCATGCTATACACAAAGGTGAATGTGAGGACTCTGCAGGCTGTAATCTCCATCCAGCTCTCTGTTGGCACCTTGAAGAACAGCTTGAGAGCTAGTGGCCAACTGACACCAAAACAGATCATCCTGTAGTGGCCATGTCCATCCTTGGTTAGGCATACTGGCTTTTTTGCATGCTTTTCTGTGTCCTCAGTCTGAAGGAGACAAGCTGATAAAAAAAAAATAAATTACTTGCACATCTCACAGTCTAATCTTCAGTTAAACCATCCATTTCACAGTCAACAAAACAGACAATTTTTCCACATAGAACATGTGTTTATCTGCATTCAAACTACCATGTTATGCTACAGTTCCAATAATCTACCTTTTTCTCAGCATTTGCATCAGCAGTGTCACTCCACCAGTGCAGAACTGCACTGGTTTCATTGGCCACACTCCAGAATTATACCTACTGCCTGTCTGTCTTCTGGACATATTCTGGCCTTTGAAGATTTTGAGACACAAAACCAAGACTCTGGGCTGGTGCTTCCCAAACCTATGCATAGTCACTGCATGAAACACTAGTGAATTATTCAGTGATGGGATCGATAATTAATCTTACCAGAAACAAAATATGGGAACTGAGAAAGCACTATTTTCTTACTCTTGTAGGAGAATAATAGACAAATACAAGAATCATTGCAATGGGTGAGGCTGTGCAACCCTCCTCATTACTATTGAAGCGGTTCCAGTATGTGATGCTTCAGAGAAAAATCTCCAGCTGCTTGCACCAGTCACTCAAAAATCTGGAACTGCTTTATTACACAACAAAACCTGAGTCTGCCTGGCAGACTGTCATTGCCACTGTTTCTATCTTATGTCCAACCACAGTGTTTGTGCCACAGCAAGGCTTGCTCTCTGACAATTAAAATTCATTCTGGTAAATTACTGTGTATTTGACATACCAATTAACTCCCTTGTCTCTGTATACCTCCCAGTATAATGTCTTGCCTCTTGATACTTAAATATCTCACTCAGGAATTTCTACACGGTCTTGGGTCTAGAAAACACCAGTACCCTGCAGGTCTTTCCAGACACTCCGGGTCCTTTCCCACACTGGGGGAAACATGCTGCTCCAAAGTATGTTTGATCCTTTCCTATTTCTCTCTCTCTTTGTAGTTCAGTGTTCCATACTCACTTCCTTCCTAAAATAATATTCCCCAGAAGCACTCACACAAAGTGCACAGTCCCTTAGCAAAACATGGAAAGGAGATCTATGAATCATCCAGCTGAGCTGCCTGCAATATCGTAGCAAGCTTTCGGCCCCAAATGCTACACAGTAATTACAATATGCCCCCTCTTGGAGACAAGAACCTTCCAGTGCCTAAAAGGGGCCTACAAGAAAGCTGCTGCAGGACTTTCCACAAGGGCATTTAGCAATTGGACAAGGAGGAATGGCTTTATGCTGAAAGAGGGAAGGTTTAGATTAGCTATTCAGAAGAAATTCCTCACTATGAAGATGGTGAGGCAGTGGAACAGGTTACACAGAGAAGCTGTGGATGCACCACTGCTCAAAGTGTTTAAGGTCAGGCAGGACAGGGCTCTGAATAAACTAATCTAATGGCAGGTGTTCCATGTGTAGAAGACTAGAAGACAAACTGTGGACCTCTGACTTCTGTCATTCCTTTCTGACCATGAGCATCTATGGATCTTGGGTGCTCCCTTCCCCTTAAGGATGGGATGCCACATCCTGGAACTAGCTGACCTTTAAGGTCCCTTCCAACACAAACCATGCTGTGATTCTACGATTCTATGTTTGTGGCATTATGAGCCAAAAAGCAAATCCCTGAGATACTTAACACAAGAATGCCAAATGCTTCAGACACCATAGTGAGCACATGAATAGACCAGAAAAAAGAAAAGATATGATCACAATCCTAAAACTTTGCAAGAGAAGGAAAATTATTTAGGTAAAATTCCTTAATGATCCTGGGAGTCCGGCCATGGCATGGAGAAAAGGAAAAAAAAAAAAGAAGCCTAACAAGAAACATGACTGTTCCTTGACAATTTAAATTCTTTCTTGACTACCAGTTAAGAGCCCACAAAATCAAATCTCACAGAGGCCAGCACAAGTATCTCATCCAGACCTATACTCACCCCCTCCAGTTTCTACAAACCTGTTCCAAAATACCAGTAACATGAGAAACATTACTCTCCAGAAGAGTCCAGCTTGGGTAAAGTGGGATCTGAATGGTGTGGTTTAGGGATCTCACCTTTCATGTTTAGCATTACAATGCTCTTTCTATAACCCTTTCACCACCAACCAATTTTGAAGTGGCCTCTATTTCATTATCCTAAGCTGGGATATGGGGGAAAGGCTATTTGTGAGCTGCTCTGTGCTACAGATAGCTGGTTTTAATATTCAGAATCAGAATGATTGTGCCAATTTGATGCTGCTTTTATTAGAATTTTCCTCCCATTTAAGCAACTGCCTCCTTCAAGCACCACTTTTCTTTTTACCAGAAAGAGGAAGGAGGAGCAGGACAAATGACTGAATAATTACAGTTTCACACAAAAGTGGCATACTCAGCGCAGATACAAAGATGAGATACAGAGTAACCAACTACACTGCAAGAATCCTGTCCTGACATTTGTTTATTTCTTTCATCGAAGAAGAAAAAGTATCAATCTGCAGCTTCAGTAAGCCAGTCATATTGCAGCAGGTTACACGGCAATTTCACAAGGGTGAACTGACCCAATTTGAAGCAGTGGGCACTCATCCAAGGAAAGAATACAGAAGGCAGTGTGAAATGACTGACTCACTGTATCAAAACGAAAATTTTCACTATCACATTAAAATGGAAAACCAAGACTTTCCACAGCAAAATAAAACCAAAATTATTCATTTTTATTTCCCCTAGTTCTCAACTTTTTCTGGAAAACTGAAGTCTCTCAAATAGTTTGGTTACAATGAATCAGCAAATGCTAGTTTCAAAGGGTTTAGATCTTTCTGACTTGCTCTAATTACATTACTTTGTGAATTCAAGAGGTATTAGGAAGATTAGAAAAAGCTAGCTGATATGACAAAGTGGTGTGAAGAAAAAAGGACTTTTTTTTCCTACCAAGCATATAATTAAGATGCAAAACTGCAGCTGAATCATATTCCCACAGCTCTGTTCCCTTCCCTGCATCATACATCCCAATATTCTATTCTCATTTAAAACAAGAGGCATGCTCATGGCTGGGAGGGGAAATCGGATGACAAAGAGAGTTCAAGAGCTCCTTCAGTGTATTTCCAAGGTCTTAAACTTCAGACACAGACATGATGCTGCTTGAATATGGGGATGCACATTTTCCTCAAGATAAGAGGAATACATCTGTTCAACTTGCTAATTTACTTAAGTGCTTGAAAGCAACAGGATTCCCCAAAAAGCTAAAAGAAAAATCAATTCTCATTTATTTTCCTTAAGCTCCTCTGAGAAACCCAGACTTAATGTAGCATCCCCACTTTCTTTTGCAGGCTGCTCACTGTGTCCCTACTCCCAGTGCTAATCCCAATATGGAGACAGCAACTGGACATCACAGCCAATGCAGACTCTTTGAATTAGGCTCCATCTGTGTGAAATATGGTCCGTGATTTCCCTAAATCACCAATTAGCTTCCACAAAAAAAAAAAATCATATGATGTTTATTTAAAAAAAAAAAAAAAAGAACCAGGGAACGACTCATCTTTGGGGATTCCAGGCCACCTCATTTCACATCATTTAATTTCCAATGCTAAATATGCACACAAAAATACAGTATTGCCCCATAAATCCAGCTCGAGCATTCCCATGCATGGCCAGTCAACCCCACATCTTACCAGATCCTCATGCATTGCCTGTTTTCCCAATACTACTCTTTCCTATCACTCCGTGTTTTGTTACGACACTCTCTGGCCTGGATTTTGCTTCCTGATTGCATATGGAAGTGGTGATGGACATTCTGTTATGGTGACACTTTCCTCTGCAAGCATCATTTGTACCCAGGTTAACACTGTACTATGACAGGAAAAGAAATGAAGAACTAAAGAAGTGTACTACAAAAAGTATGTCATCACTGTACAGTCAGAAGTCTATTGAGCTTTCTTTTCAAACATGAGCTCAGAATTGTTGAACTGAATTTTAACCAAAATGTAACTGACAAAATAAATTAAAAAAAATCTAAATAAATTTTAAAAAGTCACTCAGCCTAACAATGTAATATATTCCCAAACTAATTTCTCAAAAGAAAAGGCATGCTGCATCATTCTACCATTTTCATACATATTGGAGTTAAGGAACCATAATTAGAATAATTAGTCAATAACTATGTTCAACATTTCCATGCCTGCAGCAAAAAATTATTTTATTTCTTAAAACGTTGAAAGTTAAACAAACTGAGTAAACTTTGCCCTCAGCACTGAAAAACAAGTGATCCAGTGGAGCTACTACATATTCAAGAGAACAAGAAAAAAGCTGACTGAGAAAAGGCATTGGAAAATTGCTGTGAACTCTAACCAGAACACATGACCAACAACTATAAGTCTATCCCCTCTCCCCACCCAACCATTTGATGTCTTTTCTAAAAGCAGCATCAAAACAACAGACGCTACTGTCTCCCTAACTGTAAAGCAAATAGCTTGTGAAATATAATCCCAGCGATACCAACATTTTCTAGCCTTGAGTAAGGACCTTAACTGATTACCTACAAATTAACTCCTGACTTGACTTTTGGACTCACAGAATTGCAAGGCATTTGCACAGTACAGTCTCTCCTGGCCACTTTTAAATTATTCAGCTATCTTTGGAGGTGTGCTAAACTGACTAAAACAAAAGTCCGATCTCAGGTGTCAATATGAGACCTAAAGTCAAGTAACAAAATTATCATGTGCAGGCCGAAGTGCTGATCCCCTGAAAATGTGCATTGTTCCCTGTCAGCTCACCCTGTACTGAGGAACATGTCACAGGGTGTCTTGCAGCACTGTCTGGCCTTTCAGACTCCCAGGCTGGCCAGATCCTGATATGTGCAAAAGCCCCTATGCTTACATCATGCAGACATCACAGAGAGATGTCTGTCTGTGCTTCCAGTCCCTTGTTTTGAATACCAGCTGTTGTAAACAGCATCTGTAATGATTTCAGTAACTGGAAGAATTTAGAATATGGGTTGGTTTGGTTGGGGCCAGGCGGGGGGGAAGTTCAGTATCAAAGCTAAACTTTAAACTTCTGCAGTTCTCTGTAACAGAGAACGCTCTGTCTCCTCAAACTAAACATACACAAAAATGAAGCAATACAAACATGCTTCAATGTGGCCAAATCCAGAGGTTCTTAAAATGCTTTTTCTTACTCCAGCATGCATGCCAAAGGACCTTCCCCGACAAATCTCCAGGAAGACATGCCACAAACTTAACAGGCCAGGTGTCTTAAGAGTGCTCTGTGCAATCAGATTCAACTTGAAGCTACCACAGCAAGCTAGAAGTTGCCATCACTGATAACCTAAACAAATCGTTTACTGTTGATACAAACTGGATTTAATTTCCTTTCATTGAACTGTTCTCAGATTTAAATCATGTATATAACATTCTGTTAGGAATTTGCAAGCAAAGAGGAAGAACTTACGTTTACTGGTACTGTCACCTCCGCTGCCACCAAAAATGTCAAGTCTCTTTTCTCAAACAGCTCCAGCTGTCTTAAAAGAAGTTTTGTTCCTACCATTAATACCGAAAGGCCATTACAGCATCTCTTTCCTGCAAAGTTATGACTTGCAAGAGTCGATCTAGTTGTACTGATAAAGAATTTTTATGTGTGTGTGTGTGTGTGTGTGTGTGTGTGTGTGTGTGTGTGTGTGTGTATGGTCTTTAAACTGAATTTTCATCCAGTCATTGATACTTAGGTCCAGGAGTATTTACAGAGAGCATTACTGTGAATCTAATTCCTTCCCTTTCCTGGTATCATGCATCTCCTAGTCATCCCATTTTACTGAAGGTTCCAGTCCCTTTCCATGGCAAATACCACTTTCTCCTTTTTTGCTTTGTTATTCTTCTTTCTTGACAGTCCACCTCTTTCTGCTTACACATTTTCTCTCAGGTGAAGTAATTCAGGTCCTCCAGCAGCCAATCCCTTCTTTCATGGTCACCTCCTGTGAGACACCTTCTCTAACATAGATCTATCCAGTCTTCATTTCAGTGATTTCCTAAACATCCTAAGATGTTTTCTTATATTCTTCTATTCCATTCTTCTGTCATAGAATCACAGAAGGACTTGGATTGGAAAGGACCTTAAAGATCATCTAGTAACAACCCTCCTCCCATAGGTATGGACATGTTCCATTAGATCAGGTTGCTCAGAGCCTCATCCAACCTGGCCTCAAAGAAAGAGTTAACAAATGTGAGGAAAAAAGCTAAGGTAATTGCCCAAGACACTGAAAGAGTCATATTCTGATTTAATTTGTCTGAAATCAAGAGAGACCAGAATCTGACCTTCTAGAAGGTGGGAATGTGATGAATGAAACTACTTTCTTATACATGAGAAAACATTTCTTCCTTACAGAAGGCAACACTTTCAACAGAAAGGACTATCTCTGCACTTTCAACCTGCTGACTGCAGAACAGAAGTTTCTACTTGACCTATCATGGGAAAAGATCTAAGAGCTCTTAGCTTTCAGTCTAGAGGGAAAGGCAGACACTAAAAAATTAATAATTTTGAACTAAAATATGTATTTCACTCTGCAAAAGTTGAAACTAGGCTTTGTTTTCCAGGTCTCAAGCGCAGGTAGGAATTCAATCCATCAACTAAGTACTGGAAACTGTGCACAGAAACAAGGTGAAATGAAAACTGGAAAAGTTTGTCATACAAAGGAATGCACAGTAACATGTGCTACCACACACTTCACTTTGGACTCCTCAAAGCTACAACAAATGATCTCTTCTGCCTGAGGAAAGAGGATGAAGGGGAGAACCAAGAGTCTCTCATACTTTATGAGGCTTTATTAATGCACAATGAAACAGTATCAAGGAGGAGACAGCTTTACACTCATGCACCTAGTGAGACTTTATCAGACATGCATTTTACACTGCCGATGTAAATGCTCTTATCTGTATCAAACTGCTGTTAACCAGTAGTCATTATCTTTCCAGAGTTGAGCAGAGCACTGCCCAACATGAAAAGCATGCTATTTCAAAAGTAAGCCTACTAGGCTGCCTTGGACAGGAACCAGAAACAAGACCTAGGTACCTCCAGCAATAGTTACTGAAACAATCAAAAATCAGGCATGTGGCACTTAAAACTGAGACACGAAAACTCATATTTGGGGCTGCCAATAGAATTTAGCACCGAAATTCACAGCTATAAAGCCACAACTATTAAGAACTAAAAATTTCATCATGAACATGGACTCTCAAGAAATCCTCATAACAAACAGCAAGAGCTCAGATGGGATTTAACATACCTACAGGCTCGACCTGGTTTTCTTCCCCACAGAGAACACACAAGAGTTCTGCTTCCATCCCTCTTCCCACCTCAGTTACTTCAGTGTAGTCTTCACAGGTCCTGCCTGAGCTTTAATAAGATTTCCTATAATCTCTAAAAAGCTTTTCAAGTTCTAGAACCCCTACACATGAGGAAGGTTCATTCTTACTCTTGCATGATAATACTTTATTCTCCTTGCAGTACTGAAATTTCTACAAAGTGAAAGTACTCTGTAAAGATAACAAACTACTTTTTTTGTTACAGTGAAATATTTGAAAACAGGGAGAAAATGGCAAGGAGAAAGTTACAAATAGGGATTTTGGAGCTAATTTTAGTAAAATGAGCATCTTTGAAACATAGACTACTCAGTTTATCAAATTTTAAAATGAAAATAAATTCCTTTTTTTTCTTTTGATGATGAAAGCTTGAAAAAAGTTCACTACAGATTTTAGTATAATTTGTGAACATATAACCTTCGGTAGCTGCTGACATAGAAAACTGCAGCATCAGATATGAACCTGCATTATGGTTTGACTGCACTCCTTTGTAATCTGATGTCTGAAAAATACCTGATTCGATTTAATTATGATTAGAATAAGCACTTATATGGTACCCAACTGATACTCAAAACCAGAGCAGAACCAATTGCTTCTTTGAATTAGGTCTTAAGAAAGCAAGAACAGAAAAAAATACTATTACTTAGAATTATTCCTCCTTTTTTTCTAAAAATTCTGCATGTGTTTACAACTATGACGAGCTGCATTACTTTCAGAAAAATCCCAAATCACTTCACTTGCACTGAGAGAAAGTTTGAGGGCTGCCTGAATTTTGAAAGAAACTGTATGCACCAAGAAAAAACCACTCTCCTATGCTTAAATTACTCATACTTTATTAGGTTTAGCACTGAAGGTCAACAAAACAGTACTTACCTTTTGTTTTGGAAAGAGTTTTAGAATAGAAATCAGTCTGTTGCTATGTGACTGGTCTCCAGGCAGCAGTTCCACTCACTTCTTCAGGGAAACAACGTGTTCTTCTGCTTCTGCAAATGCTGTTTATATTGAGTAAATCCAACTATGTTCAACTCAGACAACATATACTGTGAACCATTAATGAAAAAATGCATTTGCAAAAACCAGAACATAATACACTGACCTCTCTCAACTTGTATCTGGAGAAAGAGATGGATCACATATATGACAGATTGCTGGCATTACATTTTCTGGCTGTTGACTCAAGAGAATGCCAACCTTTATGAAATACACTTGATCCATTTCATTTATTTTGTGAATAAACATGCGCAACATCCTCCATTTCTTAACACGTTTGAAAGGCTTAGACATATCAAAAGTGACAAGAGTCAGTGGAAATACTACAAAAGGGTGAAATTTTCCCTGAATACTGATCAACATCCCTCAATAACACACAAAGGATGCATTAAGAAAACCTTTTTTTTTACATGTTTTTACACTATTTTTATTTGTTCTTGTTTATTAAAAAGTGTGTCTAGGTCTGTCCATTTAGCATCTGTTATGACTCACTAAAGGGAGTTCAGAAAAATGAAAGATAATTAAAAAATTCAGTACAGTATGATGAAATCCATTCAAGCTAAATTGGAACATCATTACTTAGACCAAACTTCATTGCCCTGTTTTCACCAGCCCTGAACTGAACAACCTAAATTGAATCAAACCCTTATTGGATTATTTCTTCAGATAATAAATAAGTCACTTAGAAAGACAAAGCCCAAAATCTACGTTTAGATCTGTCGAATTTTAAAGAACTCAAAGGAAATTATTTTGCTTTTTAGCATAATTAGCATCCAGTAAAATAAATTAATAGGCATTAGTTTTAACTAGCTTTAGCTTTCCACTTCTGCAAGTCTTTGGTTTGAATACACGCTGAGAGAGGACACTTAAAACTGCACATTGTAAAAAGGAAAAAAAAGTCAGAAAATATGCATATTAAGAGTTAGTCTGCTCATTTGCTAAGAACCAAACATTTATAAGAACATATTTTATTTAAAAAAAAAAAAAAAAAAAGGTTCTGCAAGCTCAATTTCCCTGGGAAAAAAAATAAAATACAAGAATGACACAGAGAAGGAAAAACAATTAAGAAGAAAACTGGAACCAGACTTTTTTGGTATTGTAAGACAAGCAACAAAAGATTAGTCAATCAAAAGGGGGTTTTCTTTGTGTGGGATGATACAACCACATCTTTTCTGGTGGGTCCATCAGAACTGGATCTCCCAGCAACACTTTGTGGTGCTGCACACATCCTGCAGGTTATGTGATAACTGTGTACCCTTCTGACCCAAATTAAGGCGGTGCACACCCCTCAGAACTGACCAAACTCACCTACAAAATTATACGCAACCCACACACAGACACTAAAGGACATCATTCAAGGTGCAAAGTCAGTCACTCAAGAACCATGCAAGACAAGAATCTAAATTGCATGTGGAAATGTAATTCATTTTTTACTATATATGGTAGAACTCAATCTTTACTTACACAATTCCATATACTTTATCTATGGATATCAGGTTGTGAAGAAGCCATACTAAGTAGCCTCCTACTTCATTGCTGGAAGGTCTAATATCAATATGCTACATAGATTTAAGAAGGAAAAGGTGGCTCCCAACGTTAAAGCTGTTCATTTTTCTGAGCTGAAGAGTTAGCTCTACCTCTGCCTCTGCTGAAGACTCCTGCCCCGAGGAGGCAGAGATATGAGCATCTCTGCATATACTGCATGTCCCTAATCTTCTCGGTGGGTCATTTGAGATTTGGGGATCTGATTTGTGCCTGGGCACTATAATATAACTCACCAATATACTAAAAACATCCCATGTCAGAAGAAGGGCACTAACAACCAGTGAACACTTAGGGTCTTAATTACATCTGTGTTTCAGTTCCTCATTCATGAAACGTGGGGGAAAAAACTCCTGATATTGTGCCACCTTACAGTGTGAGTAAAAAGAAATGTCAACTGATGTGAAAATCCTGACAGTCACTGGAACAAAACTAAAACTAAGGTTCTGTCACTAAACCAAGTATTAGTAGACCTTCCTGGTTTAATTATACTTTTTACATCATGTAGGCAAGTCTGTGCCTCAGTTTCTCATTTGTTAAGTAGAAATGCACTTTCCTTCACAGAGTTTTTATGAGAACAAGTCCATGCTTCAGATTATGAGGGACTGACACTATGACAGTGCTGGATATACTCAAGCAGGAAACATGGTCAAGTACACACAATACTAACTCAATGAAGAACTTAAAAGTTTTCAGGACCAGAAATTAAATCTGAAATTTCACCATCATTTTCTCCTACTTTTCATCTATATTTTTCCTTTGATTTATATGTAGCACTAAGGAATGCAAAAGTAATGCAGGAAAGTGGTAAGAAGCTGAGTAAGGCATGTGTGGTTTTCTTGGTATTCACGTCTGATGTACAATACTCGTTAGGATACAATTCCTGCCAGTAAATGTTTGTTGAGCAGATGGACATTAGCATAGTTTGAGAATGTGTATGAAGCTATAATCAATCATGCCTTAATGGCCACACCATTCTAGTTATGCTGAATCCTTTCTCCTGTCACTGGATGGATTTGTACACACTTAGTCCTCTCTGAGAATCCACAATGGCTGCTCCCAGGAAATACTACATACACGGATAAAAATTAAGTATAGCAAACTACTTGTGCCACTTATTAGGCTAACTGGGTAAGTGCGGATCTCTTTTACCAAAAAGTGCTCAGACTCAATACAAACCCATACTTTGCCAAGAAAAAGTATGTCTGCCACCTCTAACATCTCCAATAACTCTGCAAAATGTTTTTTATCAAATACACAAATCCCCTTTGCAGTCTTATTAAGCATTTCCACCTTAGAAAGCCAGCAGTGGACTGGCATAGCTGAACACATCTCCTCACCCATCCAGAATGCCAATCAAATACCTGGGGGCAGGTTTGAACATTTCTGAGAAATACAGAGAGGGCTTTAACTCTGCACCTTTCCACCAGCTTGAAATAATCACAACATCGAAGTTCCTGCCTCCCACCTCTGAGCTTTGCCATCCTTTACCCATGGATTGGCTGCCTGTACTCTGTCAAGCACATAGATTTGTCTTCCATGCCAGCCGTCAACCAGGCAACAGGTCTGCCAACGAGATGGGCTAAGGGTGGCCTCCACATCTCCCCCTTTGGCACGACCTGGGGGCCAAGGAGCTGCCAGGGCCCCTTCCCTCCACCCACCGTTTACCTGGAGCAGGTGGTGTGCCGCCAGGTAGCCCAGGCGCGGGCCCCCCTGCACGCCGGGCGGCAGTCGCCCGGTGCCATAGCCATGCCAGGCCACCACGTAGGGGTTGTCCATGGTCAGCCAGTAGCGCACCTGCCCGCCGAAGTGCCGGAAGCAGAGCTCGGCATAGTCGTGGAAGAGCTGGGGCAGGACGGGGCTGGCCCAGCCGCCGAAGGCGTCCTGCAGGGCCTGCGGCAGGTCCCAGTGGTACAGGGTGACGACGGGCTGGATGCCCAGCTCCCGCAGGCGGAGCAGCAGCCGCCGATAGTGCTCCAGCCCGGCGGGGTTGGCGGGCGCCGTCCCGTTGGGCAGCAAGCGGGACCAGGACAGCGAGAAGCGGTAGTGGGACACCCCCAGGCGCCGCAGCCCCTCGACGTCGCGGAACAGGTTGTTGTAGCTGTCGCTGGCCACGTCGCCGCCCACGGGCCCCGGCGGGGCGGCCCCAGACGGCGTGGCTGGGCGGTGGGAGAAGGTGTCCCAGACGGATGCACCCTTGCCGTCCTGGCGCCAGCCGCCTTCCGTCTGGTAGGCGGCGCTGCCCGCGCCCCAGAAGAAGCCGTCGGGGAAGGTGTCGTGGAGGAAGAGCTGGTCCTGAGGGTAGGGCAGCCGGGCGAAGCGGGACCAGGTGTCCGCGCCCTGCCCCGGCGCCCCCCGCCCGGGCCGCCCCATTAGCAGCAGCAGCAGCAGCAGCAGCAGCACGGGCAGCAGCGGCGCGGCGAGGGCCATGCTCCCAGCGGGGATCCGCGACGCCACCGCCCGCCTCCCGGCTCCCCGCCGCCCCATTTTATCTCACCTCGGCCCCCGCCCCCCGCCGCGGTAGGCACGACCATTAATAATTATCTCGGAGCTGCCGCCTGCATCTTTCTCCCGGCCGGTTCCATCGGGGAGAGCTGCCGCCAGGGGCGGGAACCAGGGAGTGAGACGGGACGGGCGGGGAGGAAAGAGGGGAAGCGGGGCGTGGGATCCTCGGGCAGAGGTGGGTCCGCTGTTCCCCTCGGGGTCGCCTCTGTGTATCCCCACGGCCCTTTAGGGTGGAAATCCCCGTCCGCGGGCGGCAGGCGCGGCCCCGCAGCCCTTCGCCCGCCCCGCCCGGCGCCCGCACCTCGCTGCGGCCCCGGTGTCCCCTCGGAGGAGGGACCCTCCCCGCTGCCCTGCACCCTGTCCCCGAAATGGTTTTTCTGAGGAGCCCGCGGAAAGACTCGACGGCCGGATCCGTCCCCTCCGAGGAGATGAGCGTAGCCCCCTCTCATCCCCGCTGCAGTGCCGCCGTCGGGGAGTCCATCGTCCAGAGGGCAGCGATCCCTGCGCCGGGCCGAGGGAAGGGAGCGATTCGAGTGACTGGGCGGAAAAGGCAGGGAAATAAAAACGATTTTCTCTTCACTCAGTGTTTCCGTCGTGCTTCCTTGGCAAGACACATCGCACCTGCGATCTCTCATATAACAGTAGATGCAGAGAAACACGTCCAAGGACATCATACACTCACTCCTCCCCGCCCCCTCCTCGGGAATTCATGGGCTGTCACCTCCCAGTAACAGCACTTTTCTTTCCTGGAATAGGAGCTTGGTGTATTTGGTTGCTTACTGCACACAAAACAAGTTCCAGTTAGAAATGCCTCACGGATCTTTATGGGGAGGAAACAAACCGACATTAAGTTTGATTACTAAATTACACTTTTTAACCATTTGAGCAGAAGTGATGTATGGATTGAACTTTATAAAGGCAGGTCTCGAACTGCCGTTCTCGTCTCCTTAGGACGAAACAATTCAATCAGGACTGCGAAGCAAGAAATAGCCCTGCACACTGCAAAACCTGGTATTCAGCTGTGTAAACTCCTTACACGACTTGGGACATCTAAGAACAAAACACCTACTAGACAGGCTGTTAGGGACAGGGAGATGTTCCCAGGAGATAAAGCTGATGTTTAACTACAGAATGAAGGCATTTAGATAATTTCATTTTATTTTACAAAAATAAACGCCCTCGGGAGAAAATTACAGGTAATTGCTAATGATGAGTCGATGGATTTAAAAGCCAGTTCTAATCTGACAAAGGTTTCCTCTAGTTCAGAAGATGGGCTCTCACCCCTCCCAAGTTCAAGCGTGGCATTTGCCATGCCTGTTGCTAGAGTTTTCAACTTCCATCTTTTCCGCACTGATTCACACCATTTTGGGGGACTGATTTGTGCTGGTTTTAAAGAGATCAAAGACAAAGCAGGCAGGATTGGAGTTAGTCTTCAGTTGGTGGTAACTAATTATTTGTTGTGTCAGAGGGATAGAGTTCTGAACAGTCCAGGGGAACATCAACATCCCTTCCCTAAGAGAGGAAGTTCATGGGGTGGGAACAGGGGGTGGCAGGCCCAGAACCAAGGCTGGGCATTGCCTGCCAAGAGTGGGTTTGGGATACAATCTGGCAAGATGCTGAAATTCAATTACAGTCTGAGTAATTGACAACTTGAGCTACGACAATAGAGCTGCAGCAAGAGAAAAAAGGTTTAGCATCACCTGCTATTTACTTGCAGAAGCAGCAAGTTAGTTGTTAGATGCAGAGGGTCATTGCTGCAGTTGTCCCTGTGCAAGGAGTGAGAGCCAGGCTCCTCTTCAACTACAGACCTGATTTCAGGGGAAGTATAATGCCTTCACTGGATCTCTCTGACAAAGTATTCTAAGAATTGGGATGTAGAGGCATGTCTCAAAAATACCACAGCCTAAAACACGATGTTAGTGATGCTAAGTCCGTTGATAGCATTTAAGGAAAAAAAAATCCATTGAATCTCTGGGGACACAAAAGTTTTTGAGATATGTCTTAATGCATTCTATTTTCACATGCTAATTATTAACTAAAACCTAGATCAATCCTATTTGTACTTGGACAGCCCCAATAAGTAGGCACTTAACTGAAGCTCCTTCGTTAGGAGCTTGTTTTTTCCAGACCCTCTCAACAGTCAAAGGATAAAAATATCTTCATGGTGTTATTCTAAGTCAGTCTAGCCAAGATATTAGCTTCTGAAAAAGGCTACCTTCTTCAAAAACTGTCCAGGAAGCCTACAGTGACTGTGCTTCTGAAGCCCACTTTTGAGGGACAAAATCTGAACATAAGTTGCTGGCACAAAGTTGTTACTTCACCTGCATGTCTGTCAGATGAAAATTTTTTGAGTTTTATTTTTCTATGTGTTTTTGTTTGTTTGTTTGTTTGTGGAGCAGTTAGTGTAAATTACAGAAAATGTGCAATGTGACTTCCAGTTGCTTGTGTTTTTTTCTTACAGAGAAAGCTTGTTTTTGTGTTTTAGGACAACACAATCACCCACTGCTCTGAGCCAATCTTTTTTTTTTTTTTTCTAACAGACAGCCTAACAAACCCTGTGCAATATTAACCATGCAGAAAGGTCAGCCAAACACTTGCAGACATCCAGGTCTCCCTCACTGCTTCTTGAGGTCAAAGCATGGCTCCACTGGGTCTGTGTTGCTGAGTAAGCACACTTCCAACTCTGCCCCAGGTAAGCACATCAGGATTTGACTTTCAGCCCCTGTGCTGGTGATTACTGAACATTCAACTTTTGATAATATGTTTAATGGATACTGTGAGTATCAATGTAATTTTCTGTCAGCCTGTGCTGAGATTTTCTTTACTAGGTAGGCAGTCAGTGCATGCAATCAAATTTGGCAGTGTTCTGGCTGAGCACTTCTGTTTCTATCCCAAGGAGCTTAAATTTTTCGGGATACTTAATTCTAGGTAAAATGACTCTATTTCTGCTTTAGATTCATTGAACAGCTTTCCCTGAGGTCATATTATGCACTGGTTTCAATGCAGCAAACACATTCCCCATTTTAAAATCTCCACAGAAGAGCAGCAGCCATACATCAATAACATCTGTTGTGTAACAAGTGGTCTCAGTTCCTACAAACACCAGTTTCTGTTTTAATGCCCCTCTCTGTTCACAAGCATAATTCCAAATGCATGCAAGCTGTCAGTTGAAAATAACCTTGCATAATAGATTTACAGTCTCAGCATTTCATCTCAACTCACAAAAATATTAGCTAATACTTGGGAAAACTGCTTAAAAAAAAATCACCACCCGAACTAGTCTCGAGCATTTTCTCTACTGCATCTATCACTGCATAACAATACAACTTCTTTATTCTGTCTCTTAAATGCAAACTGTTAAGCTGCCAAATTCTACTTCCACTTGCTGATCAAGAGCTGTTTCCAGTGGAAAGCTGTGCAACAGCATTCTAGATTTACCTCCTTTGTCCCTGCCAGAACACCACAGCCTACCAGGCAAATAAGCTCTTCCTCAGTTTTCTGAGGGGAGATGTCGCAAGTCCAATTTTCTTGAAAAAATGCAGCTTTCCATACCTGTTCTTTCCTTCTCACTTGATCACACTACATACATGCATTCACCATACATTCACCGTACATTCAGAATTCCTTTAGAGACTGCTGGTAATTGATTGTATTGAAATTAGAAACATGGTGTTGTTGGGTCCAAAACACATCTCCTGGTGTGATGGTTGTAGTGCTGAGGAATGCCTGGAAAGATGTCAAATCCTCCTCTCTTCTAGCCACAAGTACCAAATCACTCTCATCTCCACCTTTTTTTTTTTTTTTTTGTGGGTAGCTGGAATGGGTGGTAGAGAGCATAAAACCCCTTTTTTATTTTTTTTTTGCTTTTTTTTTTTTTTAATCATAGGCAGTCTAGTCATCTGCTGTTTCAAGTGTAACAGATTCTTTTATCCCGTAACTTTGAATTAGTTCTCTTTTATTCTGTGGTAAGATTTAGTGTGAGGTGGGAAATTATAAACATGAACTCTAATCATTTTCTCTTTACCCTTTTGTAACTGTCTCTGAAGGGCCCAAATCCTGAACATCTCCTTGTAGGAAAAGTGGAATTCAAAATACTTTAACTCTTCTTACTTTTGAGGGTAACAGTGAATAACTTCAAGGTGAGCCTAGAAATACATATTTTATTCACATGAGGTAGCAAAGACAATCCCATTGTATCCTGGGAGGGGACACATGGTGTCTGGATGCTTTCTCATACATGGGTGACTGGGGCTGCAAAGCCTTCCAAGTGTTACAAACCCATCAGGGAAACCAGTAAACACATTCCAAACCCTGTGACACCGTCTTGGAAGACCATTTGAAACTGATATCTTGAAATACCAATTTCTCTCAATTTTGGGAGGCCACAAATACTTCCCATTATCCAGGTGATCAGACAAGAGTTTGTAGATGATCCTTCTGTCTTGAAAAGTGCCTTCTTAATTGGTCAAAGAAGGGACAGGCAAACAAAGAAGGGAAGAGAAGTTGCCTCTCTTGTAAGAAGGGTGATAGTGAAGAGGTGGATACAGCCTCGCTCTTCCTGTCCTGGGCTGGAGAAATGGGCTTGGCTGGCAAGAGGAGTCCAGAGCTGAGAGAGAAGAGAAAGGACAGAAGAGTGCTCCCTGCCAACTCCAGCCACACAGCTCATGAGCCACAGGTTTCAGCTGTGTTTTAAGCAGGAACCAAATCCAGGTTGCAGCGGCTGAAGGAATAGACCTGTTTCCCCCCAGACTGCTGAGACTGTGTAAACCGACAAAGGTGAGGCTCTTTTAGGATAGAAAATCCTGAACAGCAGGATAAATTAAAGGGGTGAAATAGATGGGATCTGGATAGACTCAATCTCAACCCTAAGAATTGCACACCTATGCAAATCCCTGTCTGTGGTCTCTGCTGCAGTATAAAAAGGACCAGAAAGACAATTTCACTCTTCTCGCTCCTGTATTAATTTCTATTTGTGATACACTGTTATCATTTTGGAACCAATTTCATTCAGCTCCACAGCATGGCTCAAAAATTCGAATCCTGTCTCTCAGTCCAGAGCTGACAGCATTCTGGAGACACGTATAGTGCCTTGTCATATACAGTCATCCTATCTCTTCAGTTCAGGCACAGCTGAAGCATTTCCCTTCACTCTTCAAATTCCTAGTATTTTAAAACTTCTGCCAAAATGCCACATCTTCTATGAAAAGAAAGATCCACAGGGAATCAAATAAAGCAATAAAAAGCACTACTATTAAAAAATGAAAATACAATGCTGAGTTTTATGTACATGAAAGTTGAATCTTTTATGCATTAAATTCAGTCAAAGAAGAATATGCTGCAAAATTACTTCTATCATCATATCTTTAGATTACTTTCTGTGGGTAAATTGATAAGAATTACTCCTGCTAAAATCATATATCAGAACAAGTTAGTATTTGCTAAATCTGTATTTCAATAAGCAGTTGCATCACACCTCAGCTCAGATACTTATTTCTTGTTGGTTTCGGCTAATGAAAATATTGACATCATTTACTACAAGGCAAAGACTGGCTCACAAAGAAATAAGAGTGGTTTAAAAAACTACTGTAGTGTGTTAATTCTTTGTAAGATTTTCTGCCTAAATGACTCTTCTGCAGTTAAGTGTTATATCACTTTAAACTGAACTGAGCTGAAGATTTGTAAACTAGTAATTTAAAATATATTGTACTAAGATGCTGAGACACTAAATGTGCAGACAACACTGGCTGCAAATGCATAAACATTTTTCTGGGCTACAGGCATATGATGTTCTTTAATAAACACAACTATTATATTATACAAAATCAATTTTCACTGAATAGCAAAAACTTAGTCACAGTTCTGTGTGAAATGTGTAGTACTGAAATGTGATTTGTAGTCAAATGAGAAGTCATTTAGTCTTTTAGTGCTGCTTCATACTAACATAAATGTACTTGGGAGCCATTTCCAGTTACTCTAGCAAGGCTATACTCCTGTGTTTCCAAGATTGGTTCAAAATCATTAGGAAGTCAAGACATTTATTACCAGAACAGTAAGTATGCACAGTTTAGGGTCTACCTCTTCAAATGTGGTTGAGGAATTGAACCAGACTAGACCATGACAGAGTATGCTGCAACAGCCCAGGCTTGAAAGTAGATCTTCTAATAAAGGGAAAAAATTCCTTGACAATTATTGCAGTGAATTTCACCTCTGAAACAGGAAAGCATAGATGGTCAGTAACCAAAGAATTTCACATTAAGCATTTTTTCACAGCTGCTATCCAGAAGAATTGGTGCATTACTTCAAGAACTAAAAATCTGGTAATTTTCATATTAAGTAGGATTGCAGTTATGAAATTTAAAGTTTGTAGCTGGGCAGGTAAGTAATGAGAAGTCTGTGGTCAGTTCATCACACATTGTCTCTGCTGCTTCTTCATCCTCAGGGGGAAGACTCCTCACATTCTTTCCCTGATCCAGAGTGGAGTCCCTCCCATGGGAGGCAGCCCCCCATGAAGTTCTCCAACATGAATCCTTCCCATGGGCTGTAGTTCTTCATTTACTTCTCCAGCATGAGTCCCTTCCATGGACTACAGTCCTTTAGGAACAGATTGCTTCAGCGTGGCTCCCCTGTGGGGTCCAGCCAGCAAACCTGCTCTGGCTTGGTCTCCTCTATGGGCTACAGGTAGATAGATCTCTGCTTTTCCATTGACTTTCATAGACTGCAGTGGCATAGTCTGTCTCACCATGCCCTCACCATGGGTTGCAGGGCCTGAAGTACCTCCTCCCTCTCCTTCTTCACTGACCCTGATGTCTGCAAGGCTGTGTCTCTGACATATTCTCACTCCTCTCTCCAGCTACATTTTCTCCTCCATGGTAGATTTTCTCCTTCTTAAATCTATTATCCCAGGGGCACTGCCACTGTCACTGATGGACTTGACCTTGGCTAGCAGTGGGTCCATCTTGGAACCATCTGCATTGGCTCTGTTGGACATGGGGGAATCTTCTAGCAGCTTGTCACAGAAACCACTCCTGCTACCAAAACCTTGCCATGAAAACCTAGTGCACTGGCAACTCCACGTTAATGTCCTGGGGGCCTTGGGTCATCTCAGAGAATGCCTGTTTTGGTAACTAAATTGAGCCCTTGACAGTTCAAGGAGAACTAATGTAATACAAGCAGCCTAGTAAGTGATTCATTTCGACCTAAGTAAGCACCAAGGAAATTCACCTGCCCAGACATGTCTGGTTCCATCTCCAGCAGCCAGCCCATGGTGTTTGGCACTTCTGCATGGGTATTGCCAGTTTTGCACAGAGGGATCATTTTGCCTGACTACATATGGCTGACACGACTTTTGTGAAGGTACATGACCTAATATTCCAAAAGAACACAAGTCACATGTGGGTCTTGTGTTGTATCTTTCAGCGCTGGGTAGATGCTATGGTGACTCTGTGGCGTGACAGAATGGGTGTCAAACAACACCATCTACCTTCCTGTGGTCAACCAAATGTAGAAGATCTACATCCTCCTGTAATGGCCACTGAAAGCCAAACAGAATAGCCTCATACATTCCGAATGGAGCCCAAAGCCATGGGTAAGAATGGGAGTCCTGTCCATAGTTGCAATTCACCTCTCTGCTTACACACCTTGCTGTGCTTAGACCTCTGTGAGTTCTGCATCATCCAGCTCTTGTCAAAGGCATGCAGGTGGCTGAATCTCAAACAATCTCACTCTACTAGTACTCTGAGAGAATTTTTTGTCTTAACACCATTAATAATATTCCCATATATCATACCTGTATTACAATCAGCAACAGTGCTTTAACCACATCTGAAATCACAGGAGGTTTAGTCTTTTGAGGAGTAAGATGCCCATCTCTTCCTTAGAATGAAATTAGACAAAAGATAATACTTAGTAGTGTCAGGATTTTAATACTTCCTGAGCAGAAGCTGGGCTGTTTAGGTTATTGCCCTCTTTAAGTGAGGGACTTAGAACCTCTTCTTTAGACCAAAACATCAGGGGCGAAATAGGAAGCCATATGTGCTACCATAGCCTTCAGTTCTGTGAGAGTAAATGTTTACAAGACTATTTCAAATGCTCTCAAGGTCAGTGATTAGATTTCCTCCAGACACTCTGATTCACACCTACAGTGCATATCTGCTGCAAATCAAAGAAGGATGAGCAATCTAATAAAGAAGGACGTGCTATGCAGCAATTATAATGTGGGTAGCTGAAGGTAGGAGTTATAAAAATGCCATTGTGATTAAGCAGCACATGTTGGCACATCAGTGCTTCATTTCTCTTCATCCAGCAGGTAACTTCAGAAAATATTAATGTCTGAGGGATTCGAAAGAAAAGTGTTTGGTGTGTCTGCTCATTGGCTGTGAGGAAAACTGCTGCTGAAGGGGGTATTGATTAAGTTTTGATATATGTGTATTTGAGACATATGCAAGGAAGTTAAACAGGTTTATTATCTAAAATTGCTGGTCCTCTAGGAAGGTTATCTACTATTCAGAATTGCATCTAAAGTAAGCATTTTCCAAGTGTAAATATTTGATTTACAGTGCTCTTTCATATGTGCACAGAACATAACCCATGCAAAACTTCAGCTTTAAAAAAATGCTTTGCAACCCCTGTAACTATTTTCAAATGCATTAATTGCTGGAAGAATGTAGTCCCTTACCTCATGGTGTATGTAGTCTTCACTCAAACCTATTTCTTTGTTTTCAAATTGCAAAAGAATTTCTTTGTAGCAAAAAAATCTTTCATGTATACCATGAGGCAGTCCACACACAGAGAGAAAAGCAGATCCTGCCATTATGAAAGATGTTTCTTAGGAGATAGCAGTGAGATTTAAATCTCTTAGATATTTTAAAAATTGTACCATAATTAGGCATCATCAAGCAATTCCTCCTTTGGGCTGAAATAGGGAAAGGATTCTTTGCAAGGAAAATGGAGGCGAAACAGTATTCACCAGACCAATTTCTCTGTATGGTAACAAGGGGTAGCTGTTGAGTGAGTTACACTTTTTGGGGCACGCTCTCAGAGCAGGTGTCATTTGGGCAATTTATGGTCACGAAGGGTGATAAGGGACTTTTCTGCCTGAATTCTGTAGCTTAGTCATAGATACAAAAAGTTAATTTTGTTGTCTTTTTTTGTTTGTTTGGGTTTTTTGTTTGTTTGTTTGTTTGTTTTAATTTAGCATTTAAATTCATCAGGCCTGGCTTTCAGCTGACAAACCGATGTTCACTGAAAGGAAGGCATCTGTGTCCATTTCTTTTTATTATTTCCATCTTCAGTTCAAATCAGTTTTTAACCTAAAGAGGTGAAAATTTTGAGGAAAACAATCTACTGAATATATCGCTTATTTTTCATGACTATTATTCATTGCTGCCTGAGTGTCTCTTTTCTGTATGCAAGAGCTTTTCTGGATATTCCCTTATAGTGAATGTGCTGTAAGGGCAGAGTATCAATGCCTGCAGCATGTGAGACTTGTCCTAGCATGTTGGCTATCATTATTTCAGCAGGCCAACAGCAGTTTCCCAAGAACCAGAAGTGAAAGCAGGAAAATGTGATTTCTCAAAGTGTGGCAGGTATCTCCAAAAAAAGCTCAGCAAAATTTCACACCATGGGAAAAGCATATTTCCCAACCTAAGGACATCCTCCAGACCCATCTCACAGCTGTCAGTACAGTCAGCACTGTAAGACCCTGAGGTCAGTAGATCCAGTCTCCAGAGACTGCAGCACCACTCCTGTCTCTTAAACATGCTGACAGGCTTGGCTTGGTGGCAAAGGCTCTGCCCAGTTTACTGTCTTCAAGCCATGCCCCTTACATACTCATGACCTAACTGGCAAGGCATTTCACGTTTGCCTGTAACAAGGTGTTGACACGACCCTCTGTAGCCTCCCTGGGACTAACACAATGTGTTTTGCTTTCTTACTCGTCTTTCACAGTGCTCAAAACAGATCAGGTGTCTCTTTTCACATGTATCATTTCTCAGCTGCATCCTGCCCTGTTCCCGTTCTTCGCCTAAGTCCAAGACCATACTATATTTAACACAATCACATCTCCCCCTCCTACCATGAAAGAACATCACATTCCAGAGCAACATCTTGCATATACTTTCACATTAGTGCTTTAGCTTATGTTAAGAATTTCCATTTTTGCTCAAGTCACTGTCCAGGCTTACTTTGGCCAGTGTTACCTTGAACCTGTATATGAACAGTATAAAATGAGGCTGCAGAGTAATCTCTCTAAACAGCAAATGACAGCTAAATACCTATGAGCAGGTGGTCACTCCTCAAAGAACAGGTAGGAAGGCTCTTAACTGTGAAACGTAGGTAAACTCGACAGAATGTCTGTTGTCAGCTTCACCTACAAGGTGAAGGTTCCTTCCTTCCTTCCTTCACATAAGGTTCCTTCCAACCTAAACCGTTCTATGATTTTATGATATTAAAGCTGTGTAAAAAGTCTGAAGCCTTTTAGCAACGTCTCTTTAACATACAATAGAATAGTATTATTAATAAAATTTCTACTATCGTTGTAGATATAAAATTGTATTAATTGTGGCTTAGCTTGTGCCTCTTCTAAAATGGGACTTATCTTCACCAACACAAACATTTTTGTGTTTATTTAATGGAGTGCATGCATCCATCAGAAGGTCTCTGCATGGTACCAAGTGCCAGCTGATCTGAAGTAACAGTCCAGGTATGTTTGGTACATGGCAACTGTGAAGCTGCCACTCCTTAAATGAAAGGTTTCCCTTCCTCACTTATTACCTACTCCAGGACAGCTGCTTGACCCCAGCAGTCAGTATTTGAGCTAGTCCAGGGACCAGGGAAGTCACACATAAGGGTCTGTGGAGCAAATTCCTAGCCCCAAACTCTGTGTCTACTACTCAACAGGGAGAAGGCAAGGAAGAAGCTGTGCCATTGTACATTTACAGCAAACCATTCCCCCTCAACACCCATCTCTTCTGCTTCAGCAGAGCAACCAGTTTCTTTCAAGCATGTGACTAATAATCCTACCAGTTCTGTCCTTTCTCACATGCACCCTCTTTTTTCCAGTAACTCCTCCCCTGATGAACTTAAACAAGGCTTGGGGGCAGGACAATGGAGGACAGGGGTGACGCACGACTTGCAGGAAGACGAACTTCCTTTTGCAGAGGATTTTTATTTCTGTTCCTGTTAAGAAATGGCAAGTGCTTTGGTCACCCATGGGCTTACTATGTGAGTAACCCAACCTCCATATAGGGCATGAACAAGGATGGTCCTGCCAGAGCTACTCTGTCCTAAACTAACCTGCAGGTCCGACTGTACTGGTATATAAAAAGAGCTGTAGTGTGCTTGCATGCTCATCCCCTAATCACCTTTCTGTTCAATTGCTGTTCTGTCTCTGCTTTTGCACAACTGTCTGCAAGACAAATCTGCTACAAAGGGGAGCAGCCATAACCACTGCAGACCTGAGCCAAATGATGCTACTTAGCCCTAGGCACAGGGATCAATCTCTTTTATGCTCTTTTCTTCAGCAGCATGGAAATGGCTAAAAGTGCAATTAGCCTTTTCTGATTGGTACAAGGATTTTCTTTTTTTTTAAATCTACACATGCAGCAATAACCACCAAAACATCTGCGTAAGTTATCTAGCCTACTTCCCTACCAGTTCCTATTGAAGGAGCACATGAACAAAATTATGTGCAGATTTCTGAAGATGTTTATAAACATCTGTATAAGTCCTACAAACTATTCTTTCCAGCTTTTAACCTGCTATTGTACTTTGTATTACCAGAAGAAACTGCCTAAAGTTGCACCAGGGAAAGTTTAGGTTGGATATTAGGAAAAATTTCTTCATGGAAAGAGTTGTCAAGTGCTGGAATATACTGTCCAGGAAAGTGGTTGAGTCACCATCCCTGGAGGTATTAAAAAAAGCATATAGATGTGGCTCTTAGGGACATGGCCTGGTAGTGCACTTGGGTTAACAGCCGGACTCTATGATCTTTTCCAATATAAATAATTTTATGATTCTATGATTCCTCCACCTTCTCAGGGATAACACCAGACACACACAAACCTACCACAGTTAATGCTTTAGTGGGAAATCCTTGCCTCTTCCCTGCTCCCCTCCAAGACACTTTGTGTGATGCTGACCTGCATATAGTGACTGAATTTCCCAAGTCCCTGATTCTGAGAATCAGAAACATCAAGAATAAAAATGTCAAGTGCTTACTGTCAGGTGGGAAAGGACTGGCCCATGTGAAGCCAAGGAGATTGATGGTTACTGCAACTGTAAGGGAAAGATGGTGTAAAAAAATTTATTGTGAGGCCAGCTGGGCAAATGCACATTGATGATTCCATTAAATGTTGGCTAGGGGGCTCAGGAGTGTAAGTAAAAGCTATGATTCACGTATGTTAAGAGAAGGGAAAAAAATATAGCGGTTAATGTATATTATACACATGGTCTAAATGAACATTGTGGTTACCATGTCTCAGACAAATTTACAAACATTACTTATCCTCTCACTTCTGAGAATGTTACCTGACCATCAACAAGATAGGGAAGAAATTCGGTGTGTACACACATGCATGGCAGATTTCTAAACACTGATGATAAAACTGGTGCTAAGTGCTGATAACTTTAGACTACCATTATACAGCAGAACATAGGGGCTTTTTATTCCCATGCCTTAGATTTGCAAAATTTACCTGCAGACTTTTTCACAAGGATTTCTTTTTAAGACCTCAAAACTTGACAATACTTGATCTTCTATCATACTTTCTGTTATTAATACTATTTATTAATAATATTAATACTATTATTAATATTAATAATATTAATAATACTTTAAAATCCCTAATCTATAACCATCTTGACTTTCCCCTAGAGTGAAAGTTTCTCTTGGCAGGGTGAGGGTAGACAGGAAAGTGAAGATGTCATCAATGTGAATGTGAAGCTTTGGGAAGGGATTAAAGACACTGCAATAATATAAGTTGTTGGAATGGTTATCAGTACCTTCCAACAGAGATTTGCTTCCAGAGGTCGAGACCTTAATGATGCTACAGAAAGGATCTCATTAAATATCCAGGCTCAGAAGACTACTTTAAAAACAAGTTCAGATGGATGAGGCACAATGTTCTTTAAAAAACAGCTGAAAATGTTTGAAGATTAGCCTTTCTTGCTGGTAAATATATATTCAACCTTAAGGTACTATTAGGGTGATTTTACCTGAGTGTGTTCTCCAAATGGGATTTTATATGACATGTTGGGTATTTTCCAGCAGAAACTATTTTTGGGTAGAAAACACAGCTTTATCAAAACCACAGGCTTTTTTATGGAAATGTACATACCAGCTTTGATACAGATGAAGTTTTCATATCAAAAAATCAAAGAAATAGAGAAGCCTAAGTCATAACAGTCTTCTGGCTTGGCTCATTTATCTGGCTGTGGGAAATGAAGACTGAGATTTCTGGATGTGCATGACTGCCTGAAGACTTAAGGTCTGTTTTCTACCATCACAGAAAGTCCTCCTTTCAGCCAGCTGGGGTAGGGTGAGTTGTTTTTCATCTAGAAGCAAGAGAGTGAGAAAATGAGGTTTGCTCTGCAGCTCAGTGGTCATAACTCACACATGCAGTTTCATTGCCAGAGATGCAGTGTGACAGTAACACCAACATACGAGAAAAGAAACCAAAGCTCAAGTTGTTCCTGTCTCTTTCTGGTCAGAAAACAGCAAAGAAGATTCAAATACTGATCTGCCTTGTCCTATTTGAGTGCTGATTTCATATCTTGCTGCAAGCAGATGCAGTATGGATTAAAAAAAGTTGGCAGCAGACACTCTCAGAACATGATTTTCCAGAGATACAAAGGAATAGAAATGGAGAAGAGAGTCAAAAAGGAAAAGGTATTTCACCTTTCCAAGGGAGTGACTGACCATGAAAGCTCAGACACATTCTAGAGAAACGCTGTGTGAACTGTAAGAGTATGAGGCTTTTGCCTCCACATATCTTATCTCTTGACAGGAGTGCAGCCATCTCAGATTTTCTCCAGGTATCCACAATTGCTAAGTAAGCATGCCATTGCAACGAAAGAACATGCTGTAGCACGATAATAAATGTGACTGGTTTAACAACTGTTATCTTGTATGACCAGGCACAAGAGTAGATAGCATAATCTAAGTATCAATGTGTCTTATGCTGGAAGTCACACACATTGAACTACCATCTATTCATTTGCAGTGTAACCATCGCCCTTGAAAAATACCAGTCAGAAATTAAGTATGAAATTTTTCACGGAATTTATTACAAAAAATGAGGCCTCATACCTGGTTGATACCCACACTTTCTTTCCATGCTGCAAAAGTACCTTTTGCAATTGCACTGCCGTAAATGAACACCTGTCAATTTGATGCTTTGTTCCCCGTTACAAACTGTCATGGCAAATGTGGTTTCTGTACCTTGTATTCTGGGAACACCTGACCTTCACATTAATGTCCTCATGCTGATGCTAGGTGAAAGCTCTTCCTTGCCACAATAGTTAAAATTCTTTTGTCTGCTTTGTTTTTGTCTGATTAAGGTAGAAGGTCCAGGATTCATTCCGAAGCAAAACAGGAACACTTTTCAAATATTTCCTATCCAGCTTTCATTTCCTTATACATGAATGTTGTTCTCAGACATACTATGTTATTTGTATCAGATATAGTCAGGGATAATGCTGCTAATCTTTTTTTTCTGGTCATATTTTATATTAAAATCCAATTACAAATGGTTTTAAGTAGATAATTATTACTTTAGAGTCAAAATCATAAGGCCTGATAGGTTGCTTTGAAAACATTGTTTGCTGTCTCCCAGAATACAATATACCGATTTTCTGTAGCCAGGTAATATGTTTATAGTATTCCTGAATCATTAACTAGCCTTTTATGCATTTATTTTTATTCTTTATACTAAGCTCCTAGGACTCAGTGTAAAGAATAACATTCTTCTATTCTTTACCATCCCCTTTTATCAAACAGACATCAGTCTTCTGATTATTTTTTAACTGGTGCTTTTTCTTTTTGAATTCTGACTGAATGAAATGCACACCTTCATCAATTGAAAACACAGGTAGGTTATGTTTTTTTAATTCGCACTAGTATGCTACTAAGAGGAAGGAGTTAAATGACACACAACTCTTGTTCTGACCCTTGGCCCAGGAATGTAGTTCACCCCAGAGTCTTCATCGCTAATGTAAATTCAACAGCTAATTACAGCCAGAGTGGCAGGAGATCATGTCAGGTGAAGCCAGCTGATTTTTAGCTACTGGGGCTGGGGCAGGGGCACTGGTGTTGTTTTTTGAAACCACTTGTGCTTCACCTTATGCTTGTAAGGTGTAGGTCACCTCTCAGGTGACATCCAGTTCAAATCAGGATTTCATCCCCAGTGTCATTAGCTAGATGGAACACTGGAACCAAACCTCAAACTCAGCTCACCTGCTAGTCCTGTGCAGGTGTCCCACAATATCAAGCTCAGTGCGTTGCTGTAGGGTATGTTCAGCAGCAGCTTCCTCTGGGGCACTTCTGGTCCTCTACTGAACATTGACTACAACAGTAGTCTAAGCTACTGTTTTAATTACTGGGATGTGAATATCAATTTCATTTCTATCTGGGGATTAATCACTACTGATTATAATCCCCATTTTAAAAGGAAAATAAGATTTCTCTTCTTAGATGGATGCTATATTTGCTTCTCTGGACTTTATATTCTGAAAGAATTCCAAAGCAATATTTCACCAAAAGGAAAGAGCTGGAATTATATACAATCTCATTTGCATGCACGCTGTGCCTCTGCATTGTAAGAATATATTTGATTTGCTTCTTTCCTTTGCTAATATGTTTTACTACCATGATGCTGGCTCAAAAAAAGATTTGGTTTTTGTATTGCAATCTTCAATGTGAACAACCTGAGAAACATATTCCTGAAATTTCTTTCTTCATCCTTCAAAAATTGTTTTGGTGTTTTTATGTCAGTATGTCTAGAAGAGTCATGTAACTACCACTGAATGGCACAGTTGGGGAAACTATATTCTCCAGATGCAATAAAAGTTACTGTATTTTATTTCCTATTTTCTGGGGAGGAAATGACTTTTAAAAGCCTCCTATGACTTTGCAAGAAATAAAAGAGAAGAAGAAAAATTAGTTCCTGCAAATTTTACATTTCTACAGTATTAGTGAAAATGTGCCAGTTTCAGAAGAAGTGGAGAAGGGATTTTCTAAATGCAGAGTTCTCCTTTAATTAAGTTTAATCAGATATTTTATAATATACTGAATGCATACGTATGGGTGTTCAATAAAATTCTTATCACTGTCCTCTCAAAGGTACATATAAACACAGAAAGACTACATTTCACTGAGTTTATTGCAATATTTTTAAATTAAAGACAGATTTTAGTTCAGTCACGATAAAAATCTCAGTTTTGTTTCCACACAACTATGTGAAAAACTCTGACACAGGTGTAAGGATTTAGAGGAATTCCTAAACTTCTAGTTTGGTTAACTCTATAACCCATACTATTGATAGCAACACTAAAAAAAAAATACTGTGTGCTGAAACTAGCCCTAAAGAGAAAATATAGCTAATAAATAGCTACAAATACATTGAAAAACATTTGAATTATTTAATGAAATACTCTAGTACTTTCTAGAAATGTGCTTTGCAATCCATGGCTATTGCTATTCTTTCAAAATTCTACTAAAATCTATTTTAGAAACTACTTTGCCTGAACTAATACTTTATCCATTGACTAGCCTCTTGCCTCTGGTAATTATTTGGACTGAATGAAAAAAAAAGAGATTGTTTAGCTTGGAATCATGATAACTCCTCAAAGTCTAGATTCTGTCTGTGCAGTACATATCACCTTTATGAGAGTCTATAAAGCTTTTCTCTTACACTTCATGAACTGTAGAGATAAAGTCATCCTGTAATGTGTAATAGGTATTATATTCCTTGAAAAGGGCTATTTGAAAGCCTTGTAAAAGAAAGTCCTTCCCCCACCCTTAGGCTTCCATTTATTATCCTTCTAAGGGCTAGATTTTCAAGGTATTGCTCTCCATCTCTATTTGAAGAATTAATCAACAGCTTTAGATGTATTCCATTTTCTTTGAATCATCAAGGCGAAAGTATTTAAGGCCAGCTGTCAAATTCATTTTTCTTTTGCTCAGTCTGAGTAAAGAGAGCTTGTGATTTTCTTGCTGGCCTTGCACAAAATTGAGTCTGCATATGAACACGCTATGGTTTGGGAAGTGCTAGTCTGTTTTTTGCATACTATGACATTGTGGCATTTGGAGACTTGCTAAATTTTTAGCTTGACAATCTGCTGTTGAATGATTTCTCCTAAAGATATTTAAGGTCAAGTCCCAGAAGAAAATGTCATTATATTAGCATATGTCCATTTTTTACAGCTCTTCTGATGCAGTATAGAAGACAATAGGTGTCATGCAATGTATTTTCAAGCTGGCATATCTTTATGATTTTTCTTTTTTATAAGAAAATGGAACCACATGTGACATGGATATGCAATCATTTTCATATTTTCCACATCTTCTTGTCTCCTTCTGGTCTCTACAGAGGTGCTGACAACCACCCAGGTCTCCAGCTACTGTTTCCCAGCCACATGTCTCAGTTTCCAGCATCTTGTCATTAATCCAGGGCCAAATCAGAGAAATGTTGTGGCAGAGTTGGGAAGGCTCTGAAATCTATGTGTGCTTCCCAAAGTCCATGCTCTTGCCAAAAGGTATGATCATCTCCTCTATAAGCTAGAGTCCTAACATCAGTTTGTCCAACCTATTTTTAAAAACATCCAATAACAGAGAATACATAACCTCATGGCCAGTACTACCTGCCAGTGTTCACTACCCTTATCATTAGGACATGCATCAAGACCTAATACAGTAAACTCCTTTGATTTTGCTTAATTCCATGAATTTCATATTATCCTTTCAGTTTTCTTCTCTATTGATTAAATAAAAAATCCTTGAATCTTTTCGTAATTACAAAGTCAGGAACTGCTTATGCCAGCCAAGTCCTCTAAAGTGCCAAGTGGAGCAGGGGGGCTATTTTAACTGGCCTATATTTAACACTCGTATTTATACATCTCCATATGATGTTTGCCTTTTTTGCACAATGCTGATTCATGTTCTTCTTCTCATCCCCTGTGACTCTCAGATTGCTTTCTGCAGAACTGCTGCCAAATCATTCATCTCCTTTCCTGCATTTGTTCTCAGTCGAATGTGCCTGCCTCTGTTGAACTGAACTGGAATAGAAAGAGAAGGTCAGAGGTTTTCACACATTTGTCAGGAGCACTCTGAAGCCTGAGCTAGTTCACTGGTAGCCTTGCAGTCCTTCCAAGCTTGATGTCATCTGCAAAATGAAAAACGTGGTCTCTGCTCAATTATTCCATTGATTAGAGTGTCAGTTGCTGGGCAGACCTTCTGCAGAGCAGCAGTCAATACCTCCTCCTCCTTTGGCAGGGAAAAACTGACAGCAACTTTATGAATAAAATTTTCTGAACATTTTTGTACTTACTTCACAAACGTTTCATCCAGACCATTTTCACTTCTTTGCTTGAAGGAATGTTAGGTGGAGTCAAATATTCCATGTACACAAGATATATAACAGTCTTCTCCTCTAGCTATAAGGGTTGTTGCCCTACTTCCAAATGTGACTTGGTTTCTCTGTTTCCTTCAGTTTTGAACAGCCAGCAGATCGCTGGGCTGAGAAAAGAAAATGAAGGTAAACAGGGAAAATCTTTGCTTCAGTCAGAATATTGCCCCCAGTATCTAAGTAAAGAGTAATTTGTTTAAGAATCTTGTGGAAAAACTAAGAAGACAATCTAAGACAAAGATGACAATCTACTACCAAGATGACAATCTACTACCCTTATTCAAAGGTGAGCATTCATTCCAGCTTGCTTAGCATGGAGAAATTTAGGGAAACACTGTGCATAAACTTCTGGGGATATGAACTTACTAGCAGGCCAAGCTGGTGAGGTGTACTTCACAGAAAAATGTAACAACCTGAATAATTGTGCACAGTTAATAGGTGATAGCTGCTGCAGGTTGTAATAACAGCTCATGTTACAGCACTATGAGATCCAAGAACACCTAAAGGAGGAAAAAGTCCGGTGGACTGGTCTCCAACACAGTGTGCAGGTACTGTTCACTGCCATGCAAAATCAATAATAGGAAATGTGCAATTGAAAAGAGGATCTCTGTCAAACATAAATAATGCTATTTGGCTATCTTTAGAATACTTTATTAACAGCAGCATTGGAAAGTGGTATGGTTAAAGGAAGACAAGACCAGAGGGCAGTGTCTGAGAAGCTTTTTAAACAAAAATACTCAGCAGTTTCTAAACAGTTTTTATTGAATTTTCAGACAAAAGGATGAGACTCACATTGAGATATCTTGCTTTGTTTAAACTGCTCCACTTGGATAAAACAGATTTCCCTTTGCCAAAGTAGTAACTACTGTCTGGGGGCCCCATTCTTCCACATGCAATGTAGTTATTACCTCTTCCTGTGATCCAGTAAATAAGACACATACCTAAAAGGATGGATATGTGATTTCCAAATCTCTTTCAGTAGCTGTGGATGCCTGTTATATCCTATGGAACACCTCTGACAAGTTGAGAGCAGCCCACCTGGGATACACAATAGCATTGTGTTGGAGCTGTTCTTCTAAGAGGGGAAGATGCTCTTAAATGCTGGAGAAATTTGAAGGTGGGTTGGGTTTTTTCATTAGGCTCAGCCACTGGAACATTACAAAGGGATACATCCCCTTCATGGTTGTTGTGAATTGATGGTCTCAATCCTTCGATCTTGTTACATGTGACCCATTCTGTTCAGTGAGAAAAGAAAAGGTGCTGGCTTTTTTTTTTTTTTTTCTGGTGGATATAAAACAGTGATTCTTCTGTACATTTTTAGCCCTGAACCATGAAACTGGTTGATTTATGCAGTTCTGCCATTGCAATTCTCAAGGCTACACACAGCTGAGTGTTGCTAGTGAAGTCTGTGCTGAGGCACAGTTTCTCACCCTCAATGCCACAAAGCAAAACCCAAGACCAAGAAGCTTTAACAGTCAGGGACTTTCTTTACATTCTTTGTATTACATCACTGGGACCCAAGTGCTCATTTATTCACACTAAACCATTCTAAAATATTAATTGCCTACAGAAAATTATCCTTTGCCGCTTTCTGACTATCTCACCTTTTCCTCACTACTCTTATTCCCCTGCCCTCCCCCACCCCCTTCCTTCCCCATCACTAATCCTTGCAGCTTTATGTGGTACAGGATGCATTTTAAATTGTGAGCAAGTGTGAGAGCTGCACGGAGCACAAGGCTTAGGAAAGGGTCTATTTCCCATCTTCTCCCAGGGAGCAAATAGCTAACTGCCGTCCTCCAGCCCACGAGGCACTCTCCCTTTCCAGCTGCCAGAACTCAAACAGAGGTGACAGACACAACTTCCATTCCCTCTCTTTCTTGCCTGCCTGGATAAAAGGCAAGTGTGTGAAAATGAAAACTGTGCTGTGCCAGCCAGAAGCTGAAATGCAGACAGGTCTTTCATCAGTGGACCTCCTAAGAAGGGAGATGCACTGAATGGCTAACACGAGTTAGAAAGCCACAGTGCAGGTACTCAGCAACTTGGCAAGTTGCAGTAAGGGACAGGAAAGAGATCATTCTGTATTGTATAGCCATATCTCTGAACTATTATAGATATCCATTTTATCTGGCAATGGCCAAAACATTTTTCTTATCCTTTCAAAATATTAAGTGAATTCACAACTGACTTTCAATAATCCATTTGTATTAATTTTCTTTTTCTAAAATAAACTTGTCTAGGAAAAATAATGACTACCCATTCATTACAATAAAAGCTTTTAGAAGACATAGCCTGCCTGATACATTTCTTTGCAACCAAGGAGTATGATAAGATAAAATTAATTTTCAAGTTTCTGAATAGTATTATAGTCCCATTAATTTCAATAGCCAAGCCACAGCAAGAAACACTCTCTGTAAACGCTTCTATTTGTTTTGATTTACAATAGGGAAACCTATTGGAGATTAAAAAGTCATCTGTGTATTTTTTAGGAGGTTTTCATTATGTTCTGCAATTTTACTTTTCTCCTCTAGTTCATCAGAACATAAAGCCCTTGTTTCAGTAATAAGGGTTGTTTCACTAATAGAAAATAAGTAGTCTTTGCAGAAAACTTTGATTCCAGTCTAACTAGTGCCACCTGTTTTAGAGCTGTGGGAACCATAAATTCCTTTCTATGTAGCATACCAGATACTAAATATATTCATTATCAGCCCAAAGCAAGCAATTAAGAGGAAGATTTTGAGAAACAGCAAAAAGACAGTCCTTAAAAAGTCTCATATTTGCAACTTTATATCCTAACCAAAGAGAATATGGTTTCTCCTCAGATGCCAAATTGGTATGAGGCATACTACTATAAGACTGAGCTGGGAACAGTGTGAAGCCCATGCCTTCCAGTGACCTTGAAGAGACAAAACGTCATATATCACATTTATCTGCTGGAGTTAAGGAAATACATAAGGGAGATCCAGTATCTCCAACTAATAATAGGGAAGGGGTATAAGCTTCAACACCCTTCATTGCAACTGTAGAAGTATTTTATCAAGTCTTGAGAAAAGAAACATTCCCAGTTCTACTCCACTAGAGAGAATTTCTAGAAAGAATAGCTTTTTAGAGTTTTTTTTCAACATGCAACAGTTTCAATGAAAACCACAGTTGGCATTAAAAAGTTGGCTTTCTATATTACCCCAAGCAATGAAGAAAAATAATGGCAAATCTGTTTTGGCTATCTAAACCAAAACAGACGGTTTAAGTAGTGGTGGAAGTGTTTTCGTCACTTTTTCTCACACACTATTCCAACTTCCTGTTTCTTCTTCAACAGTCCAGAAAACCATATATGTGGCATTAACACAAAACTAACCTGATGGTCCTAAAGATGTTTAGAATACAATCTTCTCCATGCATTGTACAGTATTTTTCTTGGCTACATGCAGCATAAAATGTCTGCTAGGTAGGAAAGCTGAACTAATACTATAGGTGTCCTATCTGGGACATACAACAATTTCAAATCCAAGAGCATCCCTTATCATTGGATGTTTCTATAGTCTTACCACCCTGACCTTTTGAAGGGAATACATATAGAGCAGATCCTTCCAACTAGTGCAAACACACAGAGAAAGTATCTGTGGGACACAGCACTGCCTTATGACAGGAGAACCTCCTGAAGGTTCTACCTGAGGTCAAGGGCACATTTCTCTTCACTCTGATTTTACTTTGCTGCACATTCATGTGAGCAGGAAGCCTCACTTTAAAAAAATAAAAATAAAAATAAATAAAAATAAATAAAAAAAAAAATAA
>VXAU01003080.1:485873-548020 GCA_013399695.1 Formicarius rufipectus
ATAAAATAAATAAAAAAAAAAATAAAAATTAAAAAAAAAATAATTAAAAAAAAAAGCTAAACACAGTAAAACAAAGAGTTTAGTCATGGCTAAGGCACAAATAGGAAAAAATCCCAGCTGCAGCTGAGAGGTGATTGAGGTGAATTCTTTTTTTTTTTTGCTAGCTTGCTCTATTTTCTGCACCTTAAGAAGTTTATTCTGTAAAAGTTCATTCAGCCTGACTGGAACTGAGTTTGTGAGAGGAATCAAGGAATATGATCCATATCACTGGGTAAACTGAAATGAGTTCTGACTATTCCTAGGCACCTCAAACACCTTCTGTGCAACACAATATATAATAAGTATCATCTCTCATGGCCCTTAGATCACAATAGAAGTGTGTAATTGTCTATAATGCAGAGTATAGAGTAGCATCACACAATGTTTATATTGGAAGGGACCTCTAGACCCACTGCCCAGAGCCTCAAGCTGAGAGCAATTTGCACAGGGCCTTGTCCAGCTGAGTTTTGCGTACAGACAGGCACATTCCACTTGCTCTCTGAGCAATTTGTTTTCCTCTTCCTCAGTAAAAAGAAAATGCATATATGAAAGGAACTAAGTTTTTCTCACATGTTTGCACAGTACCTTTCACAGTAGACTTCTAGTGTATGGATGCTATTTTACTACTAGTAATCAAGAAATAGCAGAAATACAATTGTAAAATGCATTCAATTGCACTAATTATTCAAACACTATTGCATTATCTCACATTTATTAAGGAGAAAGACAAGATTTAATTGGAAGCAATGATAAATTCTGCCGTGTGTGCCTATGAGCTCTCTCTATTGTGTTGTTATACCCACTCTCTGCTCCTAGAGTTCATCTCCATGCACTGAAAGATCTCTTTTTCATACTAGCTAATAAGAAAGACAGAGTTTATTTTAAGACAGTAACTTTAAAAGTGAACTCTTCTGGGAAGGTCACACACATTTTGCTGAACTGGGACTTGTTAAAATCCAAAAAGTAAACACAATGCCTCTATAATCAGGCTTATCACACTACCAAAAACTGCTCATTCCTGGAAACTTCCATGAATAGCTTGACTCATCTCTGAAAACACTTTTGTCCCAGACTTATCTCTGGAGCACAAGGCATCATTTTTGCAGCTAGGTAATGTTTCACTGGGCGATGCTGAACACCTCCAGCTGATGGTGAGCCAATGGAAAATTAGTGCGCTTACTATGGCCATAACTCTACCAAATGGTATTTTGCTTGGAACAGTCCAAGATTATTAGTCTCTAAAAGAAGTGTCCTTGTGTGTTTGCTGCAAGCAAAGTCTCTTAATGGTTTACCACAATCCTAATTTCCCATTTAAATTAATGGAATAGTAGCAACATTTACTTTAATGACTCCCATAATATGCAGTATCATTCCTTGCATAATTTGCTTCCCAGAGCTAATCTGCTACTGCACAAAAAACCCTATTTATTTTTATGGTATTTAATGAAAGATACTCGGCTATCTACTTCTTGGAAAATCTGCCAGTCTTTTGTCAAGCAAAGGGTTTACCTTTATTACCATACAACTTACAGAGTAAAAGAGAAGGGTGGTTTTATAAAATTTATGCGTTTTTGCTGGCTGTGTTTTGGTTGGTTGGTTTGTTTGTTTTCTATTAGTGTTCCTGCTGCCATGTGTGATGCTCAGAATGTTGCTTCTGTAAGGGAATATGTTGTTCACATATTAGCATTCATTTGTGCTAAGGGGCCAAGAATAGAGGAAAAGCTTGAAAAGTATATGCCAAAATAACACAAAGACCTTCCGACCTCAGGACAAACAGCTACAGGCACCAGTCAATAGTGATTGATTTGCTATAATAACTGGAACTTAATTGCTCATCTCCCTGAAAGATAGGAAGCAAACTCTGTGATCACGGATAAAACATGAGACTCAAAGCAGCCACTTCTGGAGTGGCTTCCTGCGTTCAAACACAACAGCAATCACATGGAAAAAGAGCTAGAAAACCCTGACAAGAACTAAATTTCTACAGTAAGTTCCCCAAGACTTTGAACATCATCTTGAAATGAATCATTGCACACTTAAGTAATTGTTTTACCTGCAGGCTCCAGTCAAATGAAGACCCATTTCTGTCAGCTTTTACCATTCAGGAAATCAGTATTCTGCTTGTAGATTCATAATCCATACATAATCTAGATCCATTTGGCTTCAGCTATTTGGCATGAACGTGCTGTTTTACATTAGTGATCTGCTCCCCCTTGAGATGGAGGCAGTAAACAGATGCCCAAGGAATGAGAAAATGAATCAGAGCCGAGAAACATATTCAGTGAGGCTTGTTCAATCCCTGATTTATTGATTTGGCACATTGGAAGATGCAGGGATCCTACTGTGACCACTGAATGCAACATGCATTGTAACATCATAATCTCCCTCTATTGAAAGTAATATTTGCTATGCGACTAAATTAGCCACAAACACATACAGAGCACAGCTGCCTTTCTTCTGAATTTGACCTTCGTAGAGCATTCCTTATTAAACAGCTATTGTACCTGTGGAAACCGTGATGTACAATATATCCTATCATAGTCTACTCAAAGTTAGTGTTCACAGAGTTAGAACATTATTCAGTTGATTCTCATTTTCTTCCACATTCAACCCTTGGTTCTCAGCCATTCCCAATACAAAGTAGTTCATTTAAAAAAAAAATTAAAACCAATCCTTTTACCTTTTTCTCATAGTAGAGATGAATGAATCCTAGGCAGGGACTACAACAGGTCTGAAAAATACCAGGTTTATAAATCATTTTCTCAGAGACTTGCAAATATGCAAGGCAGGACCCTTACTGCCCTATGGAGCATAGCAGCAGAGGAAGGGAACAGGTAAAGTAACTTCATTCTCACTGCAGCCTGTCTTATTTATACATTAAAGTTATGTTGTGGAGTTTTAAGACATACCTTTGAGGCACCCACATGTTCCTAGGGATTAAGGGAACTGGATACAGTAATAAGTTCTCTGCTCATCTCTCAATCTGAGTCAGCAGAATTAAGTCAGCAGAAGTTGTTGCCTTTAGTTTTTAAGGTTGAGGAGATCCCAACGTGCTGGTCTCTTAGATGACACAGAGCACAGAATATCCTGCCTGTAGAAGAAATTTTAATATGTGCTAAACAAGCTACAACTGTCAGCCTGAGTATCTCCGAGCATTTTGGAAGGACATGTACTCCTGATTGCAATTCCCGGGCAGTTTTATGACATTAACTTTTTAGTAAGTGAATTATTCTTCTGATTTATTAATCAGTGTGATCATTAACATGTTTCATTTTACCACCAATCTTAATTTTAACAGTTTTAATAACTGTAGACTCACCATCTAATTCAGAAATGGCGTTGGAAGGGATGAAAAGGACTTGTACTGATTCAGAGTTAAAATAACAAGCAACTATAGCATAAGCTTATATACAAAGACTTTGTAGTTGGAGAATGTAACAACTTGGAGAAATCATAGCCCTCACCAGTTTACTACATACAGTTCTTATGAGGACTCTGTGGAAAGTCAGTTTTCCTCAATAGGAACAAGGAAGCCGTAAAAAGTGTGTGATGAAAAAAAGTGGTCTGGTTGCAAACAGATCACAAAATAATGACCACTGTCATAAAGTGTAGGGATTGCAGGTCCTGACACATGTTTATTTCTTATTATATTAAAATATGCATATTTACTCAATAGAGAAAGAATGTGTTATTATCATAAAAGTCGGATGTTATTATATGTATCCATCAGTATTACTTCAACACCTACAACTCCCTTGTAAGTTTTTTAATAAAAGACATGTTTTCAATAAAACTTCTGACATTTTCATAATTCTCAAATTCTGTGTAGGATATGTTCAATATCCTGGCAACAACTTGTACAATTTCCTCCTTACTTCTGTAGAAGTATAATTTAAAATGGGACTTTTAATTAGGTCAAATATGTAAAAAAAAATCTTGAAAGGTTGAAATCCTGCCTAAATGAGGACAGCTCCTCTTTTGATGTGGTAATTAAGTTTTGGTAGAACTATAGCAACAATTCAGAAGCATGAAGAGCAGAGACAGAAAACATTTGAATGGTCAAATGTTTTATTAATATACTGAGTAGAAAGGAAGGAGAGAATTTAGTGCTCGAAAAAAAAGACAGAAGGTGAAAGACAAGAAAGGAAGAGATGACCAAATACTGTGAAGGAAAGGAGAAAGCAAAGAATATAAAGGAGGGAGAGACAAGGAAATAAAACAGATGTGAGAAAAGCAAAAAAGGAGATATGAGGAGATGATATTTGGATGGCAAAATGGAAAGTAAAGTGAGGTGGAAGCATAGGACAAGAAAAAAGTGGAAAATTATATTTATTTTAAAAAGTATGTGTGTCAGTCATAGCAGCATCTGGCAGGCGAGGAAATTCAAAGAAACAATAGCTCAGGTGACAACTATTTGCTAAAGCAAGACTCTTGGTACCTTCTGTAGGAAAACTGATAAATTGTCTAGATAACCATCTGGGTATGCTCACAGTTTGGTTGCAGAAACTTTTGCCACCCTTTACAATAATACAGTCTAACAGCATCTGTTTGAGGTAAGCATCATTTCTTGTCATTTCTCCACCAAACAGCCAGTGACATGGAAACAGAGTGGATTTTTGCCATTCACCTAACACCATGCAATACGTTTTTCTGTTGCCAAAATCAGAACTCTGATCCAATAACTCCCAGGCTTCCAGCTCATGTTCATGGTCTGTAAAAAATCATTTGAATCATCATAGGACAATAAGAAGATTGCTAGCAGGCAATCTCATCAGCAAAACCATCTAATACATACAATTTAAAGATTCCTTTCTATGGCACCAACTACAGTAATTATCTAAGAATGGTGCTGTGTGAAAAATACATAACAAATTAGCAGTATCAAAACCTTAAAAACATTGCCAGGCAACCATGGGTTTGCATCATTCAGTGATTGGTTTGTGCAAAGGCACTTTATTCTGACTTGGATGATTACAGCCTTTCTCCATTACCCATAAACATTAGGAACTGAAAGTGTGGTTACCACCTGCCTGCTCCATTACTAGCAAGACAATTCCCACTTTTCATTCTTTGTTTTGCTTACTCTGTGCTGGTGTCCAAGAGTGGGAGAAGAGAAAATTCAATACTGATGCCTAATTGCCATTTCTTTATGATTTGAGCTGGAAAAACTGTTGCATAGAAGGCAGAAAAAATGCTCAGTATCCTGGGGATGAGGATATTAGTGAGCTAAACATTTGAAACTAGGCTGTGCATATGTCTTTATTCCATCTCCTGATTAACTATTCCGAAAGATGACTGAGATGAGAAAAATAGAACATCTCTCCATATCAGAAATTGCATTAGTTGAAATATCTCCGTTATTACTTTTGCTGTCACTTTCATTACTGTTTCTGTAATGCTTTTGAATTTTGTTCAGTCTCATCATGTTGAATGCTTCTGAAAATTGGTCTGCAAGTTCTGATAAACCTGAATTTCATACATGTCCAACCATGGCTTAACATGCTGAGACTTTCAGCTTGTGTCTCCTGAAGCTTAAGGGAAAACCAAGAGTGATGAGCATGGACAAGAAGACAAACTCCACGTGGACAGTATAAAGATCTGGTCCCTTGGGAGCATAAGATTCAAAAGTAATTTTTTCTAAATGAGCTGGTGAGCAACCATCAAGACCAGAGAAAAACATTTTGAGACCCTCAAGTAACTTTGAAATCTAGGCTAGATAGTTATTAAATTTAAGACCCTAGATCTCATTGGCTGTTTTGGTGTCTGAGAAGAAATCAGGAAATTTATAATGTCTTAGTTTTCTCTTCTTATACCCTGCCCAGCAGCAAGTGGAAATCACCCCACTGCACATCCAGCACAATCTGGACAGTAGGGAAAAGTAGCCCCGAAAAACTCTCAAAGCTAAGGAAACCTCTTATTTTCACATACAAACCCTAGATAACTGAAATTAAAATGATTACTTATTGAAGGGAAAAGAAGTATACATAATCATGTGGGGGATATGACATGATTTGGACAATCCTATCTTCCAAGCACAGTTAATTGAGACTCCTCACCTGTGCAGGGCTGCTTCAAAGCCATTGGTCTCACAGCAGCCATTTTCGATAGGGGACCCTGAGCTGCTGAAAATTCTTTTTTGGTTTAGAGACTTCTTGTTTAGCAATTTTTCAGAAGTGGCAAAATAAGTCAGGCCAAAGAGGCTGCCAACAGAAGTATTCCACATACATGCTTCTCTACAAGACCAGGGAGATCATTCCACTAATATACACTGAGGAAAATTGAATCTTCATGTGAAGATACATGCTAAGATAAAAACTGGACTTTCATTGTATATTCATATCGTTCTTCTGCTGTATGTTTTCAAATACTTGTGTCTTTTAATATTTTTTTACTATTATATATAATTTTTTTAAAATTTTTTTTTTTCACTGACTGGTTTCAATCAGGATGCTTTTTCGTCTCTTTTTCATCTGTGGTACTTGAAAAGAAATACACTTCCTAACATGAAGGAACGAGAATCACCATGGTAGTAAATTCACTGCATGAAATTCAGTATACAATTAGTAAATCAATACTAATAATGTTGGAAATGAAAAAAACATTGTTCACAGTCACATTGTATCTCTTAGTGGAAGAGTATTTGCTACACCAGAATAAAAGAAAGCAAAGGGGAAACTTACATAACAAGTAACACACAATAATTATTAACTATTCCATTACTGATTACAATAATGCTTCCAGTAAAGAAGCTTGTAGATGATGATTGAGTAATGGAAAACAAGATACACGGGAGAGCTCATCCACATATGAAGAAATTCCCTAGGGATTCTGGATGGACCAAGAAAAACTGAGTTTCTTAAAAATGAAAAAATAGAGTATCTAAATTATAATTGCTCCTTTGAGTGGCTAAACTTCAGATCTTAACACTGGAGGGGACCACCTAGGATATTTTATACCCTGACACCTTGTATATATAAATTGAAATGGTTTTGGTTTATTTTTACCTTGTTATGCTTTTATAAATATCTTAACTTAGTGTTTTATAATGCATCACAGGATAAATCTCTAATTCTCCTTCTATTGCACTTGCTGTAAAAATTATTGCATATGCATAAGCAATTTCTATATAGTTCATGTATGGAAAGTTTTACATTGAAATGCTTCAGACCAGGATGTTATGTTTCTGCACACTGCAAGCTGTTTCCCATTTCCAAGGAAATATCCCTGGCCATATATTAGCATCTCCTTCCTTTGTCCCACAGCTCTGGGCACAGTGGTCCCAGCTATCATCCCAGTCCCAGAAAGAGCCTTCCAGTTCTCCCAGGAGAGAAAACAAGACAAGAATACATTCATTTTCACTTTTAGTTCATGCAAAAAACAGTCAAATGCACTTGCATATTTTGTAGAGTAAGTAGCACTCACAAAGCACTTATTAAAAAACATTCGTACCTCAAAGCATTGTCTGAGCACATTGGAGACCACAGTCCTACATCCATCCAAATCAGTGCAAAGTTTGCAGGGATGGCTCTGGGACGAGACTGCCCATATGTGGCATCATGCATTCTACAACATAGATACTGTTCTCAGCCAAGGGACTCTTAAAGTGCACAGCCTCCAAAGCAAACCAGACAGTCATGGCTTGGACTATTGTAAAGGATCCCACCATACATCCCTACACACCGTATAAGAATTTTAAGGCATATCCAAGAGGCCACTACAAGCATTCTAATTTTTTTTTTTTTCAATATTTTGAGTTAACCTGAAGCGCATTTATCAAAGTTAACAATTAATGGGATGACACTGGTTCAGAGTCCTAGTAATCACTGAAGCTAAACACACTTTGTACACACTTTTTGTACAGGTCTTGCACTGGTTTTCTTAATCTTACCCTGGTTCACTGACTACAATGCAAAAGGAACTTTATAAATACCTTGTCTTCAAGTCAATTTTTGATAAGCCTGCTGGGTACCTTTTTAGATTTTACTTCGAAAAAATTACAGAAAATGATAAGTTATCTTCAAAAAGTTGAACTTCAACTCACCCTCAGGATATTAAGCCATTAGGCTATGGCATATTACTGCAAGGAGTGTGTAACGTACCTCTACTGTTTCCACTTTGTGTTTTGTTGTTTTATTTGTTATTATATGGTGTTTCTTTTTCATCTCAAGTACATATGCCTTTTAAAGCTCGCAGACTTCAATGACATTTTTGTAATAGGCAAGAACTGATAGGAGTTCTAGTAGAGCAGCCAAACAAAATGGTTCTAGCAAACAGTACTTCCCAAGTGATCACATCTAAAATTGGAAAAATGAAGTCTCAAAAATAGCAGAAAGAGAAATATTGTTCCTTTATATCATACAGTTTAAAATCATCAGGAAATGTCAGACATACTTCATACACACAAATTAAACCATCACATTTCTTTTAAAATAAATACATCAAATATAAAATTGCAGCATGTTCCATTATTCCTATGGTCTTCAAAAAATCTGAATCTCCTTTTTATTATTTGGCGCTAGATGTTTATGAGTTACATATTTAAGATAATTAATTGCCTTGCATTATCCACTGCTTTTCTACGGATTGTTGTGGAAAAATACAGCCAAACAATAAGCACCATTACTGACCTCTGATGCCTTACAAGGGAACGATTTCAAAGAGCTTCTTAAAACTTGGGAAATACTATTCACATTTCAGCAGTGTGAAAATACAGCTATAGGAAGGTTAACGTGCTGGTTCATGTTCACACTACAAGTTAAAAACAGAACGGGAGAGAAAGCTAAGCTCAGTCTCGTCCCTTAAATGTAACCCTTCTAACCTTCACTGTTCTCATCAACATCTCATAATCGCTATTTAGCTGGAATTATATTGGCATATTTACCATAATTATGAGCTACCAGCTGCTTTGGATGAGAGCTTTGGCATTTGTGTTGGGTGTCGCCTTCTAATAAGATCTGTCCAGCTTGCTTTTGGTTTCAGAGAAAACCTTCCTTTTGGCACACTAATGATGTCACCCATTTTAGAGTGATCCAGTACTGATCTGCAATGGGCAGTTGAGCTACAGTCATTTTAAAAAATCAGAATAGTCAGTTGATAATAACTGGGCAGAAAGCTGCTGCAATAGATACGGTATTGCTCAGAGAGCACGGGATTCAGGTGAGCAGCTCAAGGCAGAGGTGTTGAGGGAGTACAGGTTCTATGCCCGCATCAGGCCCTAGAAAAGCCTATCACTTCTCTACATTTCAATTTCTATGAAAAAGAAACAGAGTAGTTGATAAAAAAATTGTTTGTAAAGTGTTCCAAGGTCTGTGAATAAAGTGTCCTGTGAGAGCTGGACGTTAAAATTATCCATACCTGCATGAGACAAGAAGGATTAAATCAGATTTGTCTCTGGGATCATATAGCATCAACTCCTGAACTTTACTGAGGATGTCTATCATGCCTAAATCCTATCATTTGACAGAACATTGACAGATACCCAACTCAAAAAAACCCAAAACATTTCCTTCAGTCTAACCAAAGTGTCCCTTGCTGAAGCTGGTAAGGGGAGCCCTTTGTCCTTTCCCGGTGCTTCTTTCTGGAGCTTTCCAGCTTTTCAGATCTTCTAAAAATACTGCCACCAAGAGGATGCAGCCTTCCCATACAAGTCTCAATAATGTCACATGCAAAACAAAAATCACCTCCTCATTCCTCTATTCCTGTCCACTGCCTCTTAGCTGCTTTTGCTTTCTTCATCACAGAGTTGTTCCTAATTAGGTATTTGATGATTTCTACAATGTTTTCATGGCTCCTTTTCCTAGCTACGAAGCCTTGAATTCCCTAGAAGGAAACAGGTTTTAACAGTGATCCTTTCCTGCAGTCACCAAGTACTTCACATTTTTAAAAGTGGCTGACCTGCCTTCATTAAAATTCATCTCTGAAATTTTATTTGTGGTTCACTTCCAGGATGGTGATATGTCTATCATTTGTTCTTCTCCAAAGGAATGGAAGGAGAAAATGGGAGAAATCTGATTTAACACAGCCCCTGAAAAAAGTCTCTGGGTTGCCAGGATGAGGATCTACATTCCAGATGAATCAGGAAATCGGGTCATCTTAATGACTTTTCAGAGCAGATCGGTGCCTACTTGGTCATCTGGAATAGTTGGGTTTTCAATAGTGTTTGAACCCAGCAGCTCCAGCTGGGAACCCGGTTGAAAGTTTCAAAACTCAGCACTTAAAATTTTACTCCATATTGGATACAAACTTTTTATGAGGTTAAATCAAATAAGACCTAAAAAAATAGGCCAGTGAGGTTTTAATTAATAAAAAAGAAGAGCTTTCTTATTTCCATGTCCAGATGTCTTGTTGATCCCTTTTGAAAAACCCAGTCCAAATATGCATAGCTTTTCCAAGATGATGTTTTTATGGTAAATTCCCGAACAGCTACATGCTGAGGTTGGCTCTCTTCTTCCTGCCTTTCTCTTTACATGGGACAAAAACTAGGTCTGTGCTCTTCTCAGACTTCCTCGGTTTTGAAACTTTGAGAAACATGGTATCTTTGAGATACTGTAGGCAGTCATACTGAGAGAAAGCCGGTACAATTTCATAAGCCTCACTTCTTTAAGAAAACCCAAGAGTTAAGAACAAAGAAAAACTAGAAAAATATTTGAGAATGAAGACACTGTGAGGATTATCATTAAAAAATTATCCTCATTGCTCTGCTCAGCTTTGGCATCTCTTTCTCTCCCCATATTTCATGCTAACAATAAGAATGCTCTTTGGGACAAGAACATATCTACTTTGCTGCTTTACTAAGCTCAGTGGAAAGGGGAATCTGACAACTGAGTGCTTTTTATAATATTTAATTACTTGCATCCTCCACTGCTGAAGATTGTATGTCCCAGTGCACTAGCCCTCAGCATTATGTATGAAAATCTTGGAGGTCTGAGCCCACAGCTAAAGAACTGAAATTCTCAGGAGATATATTTTCAATTAAAGCTTTTTATGTTAATACTTCGGATGCTTCAACAATAATTTGCTGAGGCATGCAGGGTATCTCAGTTATAAAGAAAAGAGAGAGAAATAATGAATGTGCCCAGTTTGATCTTCTAGTTTCCCCAAACTTACTTTGTTTCTTGTAGAAAATTTAACTAGCAAAAAAACTAACAATAAGTCGGCAGCTGCTCTGGCTTTTCCTTAGTTACAAGAACAATTATGTAAAGCAAAATAATTCCACTTTGCATTGTCATGCAGGCCAATACAAAGAATTCAGCCAACTGATAGCAAGCTTTTCTTTCCCCAAACAGTCTTTGCCATATTTCAGTGAATCTCAATGAAGGAATAACTATCGTCAATAACTGGTAAATATTTGTGGTGCAGCAATGTCTCTGCAACCCAGATGAGACTGTAAGCCCTTTGTAAGAATCCACATACACGAATGACAAAGATAGCCCCAGCTCTGAAGGCTTTAAATTTAGATCAGTATAACAAAGGCAGGGAGAAAAGCAGTCCTCCTTTGTCCTATGTGCATGTAGGTTACCATAGCCTATGAAATCAAGAGAAATGTTTAGAATCACAGAATGGCTTAGTTGGAAGAAACCTTAGAGATCACCTAGTTCCACTTGGCCGCCACGGGCAGGAACAACTTCCACTAGACCAATTGGCTTAAATCCTCATCCAGCCTGGCCTTGAACATCTCCAGGGATGGGCATCAATGGCTTCTCTGGGCAACTTGCTCCTGTGCCTCGTCACTCTTTGAATAAGGAATTTCTTCCTGGTATCTAATCTAAACCTGCCCTTTTTCAGTTTAAAGCCATTACTCCTTGTCCCGTAACTAAACGCCCTTGTGAAAAGTCCTTCTCTAGCGTTCTTGTAGATCCCCCTTAGGTATTGAAAGGCTAAATTTGTTACCAATAATAAATTACTTTGGCAATTATCTGTATTTTTACATGAAGTCCCTTCTAAAAGAGGAGAAAACTCACCACTGCCATGCAGGAGTGCACTGCCATTGCCATGAGCCTATCCTTTCTCAGTAATTTAGGTAGTTCATGTTTTCTTTGAGGACCTACGGAGAGCAGTTTGAGTTTCACCACACACTTTACCACGATGTAGCTTGAAGTGTTTAGTGGACTTTACAGAAAATTCAGGAGTCTCCTAACCTCCCAAGACCCACTTTAGACTTCAGAGGAGACTACTAGGCTGTGCACGCTCAACTTGGGAGACAGTCTTCTCACCCAGCAGAGAAGAAAGAAAGCCTTACTAACTTTTTATATTTCCACGGTATTTCAGTTCTATTTTAAAGCTGAGACTGAAATCAATAATGCCAAGGACATAAATGACAAGGCTGTTCCTAGTGTTTGCTGCCAAACATCAATCTGCAAGGAGATGAGCAACAAATCCTTCACAGCATACCACTGTACTGAGACTTCCAGTCACACTTGGGGCTAAATTCTAGGAAAGCAGTTAGGAATTTGAAGTGTTCTCTAACCTCAACCAAATCGTAAGGCAGTTATCTGTAAACAAGTTGAATATGAAGGTAGGCACAGAAAATCAGTGAGCCCTTCCCACACTATTCAAAAACCCAAATTGATACTATGTCCCTCCCTTTAAGAGAGCTGTGTGGATGCTTGCTGTGTAGAGCATAGTTTGACTACCAATATGCATTGCTTAGAAAGTAAACAGTGTGATGAAATCTTGGGGCGTTGTATTACTTTTTATCTGTTTTTTAAACAGAAAATATATAATGAGTTCTTTTTGTGAAGAAATAAAAAAAAATCACATTTTACAGTAAGTATTTACTTTTTGATTACAAATGAAAGTATCCTTTGGAGTTTTGAGATTCATTTACATACTTAGAAAGTCATATATGCAATTGCAAGGAAAAACTATGTTAATGTAAGTTAAAAAATCTGGAAAGTCAGAAGTCCTTAATACACAATAGGCTTTTTTCCTACTATCCTCTAGGAATAAATAGCCTATGCATGGCATTGCCATAGACATCAGTTAGCTCCATGTGATCTAAGAACACAGCAGTTCAATCGGAAATTGAGGCCAAGGGACAGAAGAACCATGAACTCCCAATTCCTCCTCCCACAATGCCACAGTGGAAATTCACAGCTGTCAGTACAGCACAGCAAGTAATTTCTGACCCATGTGTAGGAGATACAAGTTGCTGAAGAGACTTCCTTAACTACTTTCCCCTTCCCTTTGTCATACCAAATTCATACCCTTTCAGAACTACAAGAACTAAATATTCATAATATAGGGTGAAAAAATGAGCATTCAAAGGTGACAGAGAGCAAATCATTTCTAGCAATAGAGGCATGCCACTGGGAGAAGAATCTACCTTGCTCCTTTTATCAGACCTTTCAGACCCACTAATAGAGGGCTCCACTGTCCAATATTGGGGAAATCAATTACTGTCAGACCTTGAAAATTGTCCTAAAACATGAGCTCTTCTTGCATGATTAAACTGCCTTCTCCTGTTCTTTGTCTGAGATGATTCAGGTTTTCCACTGATTCACATAAGACATGATTTTAACTCTAGTCCCCATTTATTTTCCTTGAGTCATGGAGGCACAGTGATGGGTTATTTGTTGTACCAATACTAGCAAGTGGCAAGTGTGCATCGAAGAGGGTGTCCATGGAGCTTTTCCAGCACTCAGAATTTTTAGTTTGCCAATCTTCTTTTACCCCAACTCTGGATCTTTATAGGTGGTATTTGTCAGTTATTTTGTGGCACAGACTAATAGGGCCTGTGATGAAACCAAAGCAAGATTTAAATTTAGACCTCCAGAAACACATGGTTACCTCAGTAACACTTCACTGCAATTCCTTTTCTTTTGTTTTTCTTCCCTTTATGTATATGTGTTCTATTACAGTGACCTATGGGATGCACTCTGAGTTCCAGGCAAGTACAGCTCAGCTTGAAAAGGCTGTCAAATTATTGGCTCCACTTATATGGATGTCTTACAATTTCCCAAAACAGATTCTCAGTATTCAAATTTATGGACTGAGACATCCAAAATCAATGGTAATTTATCTTAAAATAGCAAATTGAGGAGCTCTGGACCTGATTTCTGAGCAGCCAGATAATCCATGAACTGGGAATGCATAGACACTTGGGAGCAATGAATGTACCAGCTATACCAAACTAAGCCACCATCAGTGAGACTGATTTCATCCCTCTTCCTGTCACTGAAATACTCTGGGTTTCAACACAATATGTACCCATAACTCCACAAACCAAATGCACAGATTTAAAGAGATTCATGTTGTTTATTACTGATGCAGTTTCATTTCACCCAGACACTAACAAGACTGACAGTGAAACAAGACTCTAGCAGTTGATGGCTTCCTCCTCCCTCCAAGAAGTCACTGCCATGAGAATACACTATGCTGCAATGGGAGATTTTCCTAATCTCAAAATCTCATCCCAGATAATCAGGCAGATTAACTGGCCTTCATATCCACCTCACTGGAGGCTACACTGGCATCTTGCCCCTCAGAGAAATTTCAGGAGACATTAGGAGACACAAGTAGAACTGGAGTGTTGCAGTGCTAGAGCCTCTCCTTTGGGACACTGCTGCAATAGGCATTACAGATATGGACATTACAGGCAGTGCTGCTCCCTCCCAGACCAAAGCACTGGATTTCTTCATAAGCAGGTTTGGTGCGTAGGGAAGGACATGGAGGATGTCCATCTCTCAGCACTATTCCCCCACCATGTTCTTCATTAAAGGTATGGTGTGGAGACAGAGCCTTCCCAGCCTTTGAGACCTTTCTACCCTTGGCAGCTTGTTGGGCACAGCCTAGGAAGCTTAATGCTGCAGCAAAAACAGCTCTGGTCTTGACATAAACAGCAATTACCACTAAAGATCAGAGTGCATGTGGCTGTGGATTGTTGTCGTCTTGACACACAAGAGATGGAAAGTCATCCCTCCTCAGTGGTTACACCAAAAAGTCATTTGACAATTGCATGTGGATTTAAAAAATTATCTGCCTTTCCAAGAAATTGTGTAACTTTGTCTTACCATAATTGCAACTTCGCAAAATGTTATCAGCTACAACTGACATACTTGCTCTAACAGACTTCAGAATTCTTGGATGTTTCAATTAATTGCTTCTGTCTTATCCAATTAATCTCCATTAGCTATTAGTTCTTAGAGATTAAATGAAAATGTATTTCCTAGCAATTGCAACAATAAGGTGATACATCTGAGAGGCAACTTAGCTTTTACAAAGATTTGAGCACAGGATAGAAAGCTTTGGGACTTCAGCCTGATGCTTTTGATTGGCTTGTTCCTGCAGGAAAAAGGCTAACAACCACAAGCAGAAGCTGTGACTCTAAAGGTGCAAAAAGGTTTTGAACTCACAAGAATACAAAACAAAAATTTGATTAAAATACATACACTTTCCTCAAAATCCCTATGTGTCATTCACAGTGATATATTTCACAGAAAACCTTTTGCAAGTTAGCAATCCCAAAGGGAGCTGCTTTCACACCTGGACAAGAAGCACCCATAGGCAGCACCCAGATGCTGTTAGCAGACCAACACACCCAGTTCATGAATAGGTGACAGCTAAAACAATTTAAACACTGCAACCACTATTGCCTTATTCATCACGTAATGGTCTTCTGCTGATCTGCCCAATTTCTTCCACCTTTCTCCAGATCTGAAGTTGCTTGGACAGAAGAAAATCTTTGCTCCAGAGGGAATTTAGACAGAGGCATCAGTCTATTCTTAAGCATACACAGCAGGGTTAATGTAATTTTTCCTGCTACCGAACCAAATAGACCATCTCTTTCTTTTCTGTAGTTACATCCTAAATGTTTTTCAATGCTTTTCAGTACAAAATCCCAGGAGAAGTGATAAAACTCCACTGATTGATTCTTTTTAGTATATGCTAGAAATTTGCGCCCCTGGCCATAAAATTGTTTGCAGGAGGAACATTTTATTAAAACTTGCATGGCAGTCCAAAAAGAAATAAAACCCCTTGTGTAAACCTGTGCTGGAGAGTCTTCTAGAAACAACTTCTCCCATGAAGTCCAAGAAGCACCTGGGCAGATTGCTTGTCTTTCATAACAACTGTTGTTGCATCTGGTGCAGTCAGCTTATCAAAATGTTGCTCAATGGATGGTAACAGCCATTTTTAGTGTGTAAGACCCAGAAAATACCAAGGGGTTTGTAACCAATATCAACTACAGCGCTGACTACATCAAATCTGCAAATTATTCCAAGAAACCAGGTGTGCTTCCAACACGATACCTACATTCAGTCCAGCAAATTAAATGTTCATGGGGCTTTTCCTTGGCCCTGAGGTAGCTCACAGCCACCCTAACACTCCCTTGGCCTCAATAATGCTGGGGTGTCAGACAGACAGCTTTCTGGGAATCATCCCCAGCCCCCAGTAAATCTGAACCTGGCTAAAACAGTGCAAGTCATCCCTGGGCAAAAGGTAAGGACTGTACCCAGCAGGATGGGTCATAACAGATTCTGGCATCTGTGGCCGGACACTGATTTAATATCATCAAGGTAGACAGCAAGCCTCAGGAACCTGAACTGCATCCAGAATTTTCTTTGCACTTCCCAAGTGCGGTAGTGGTGCATCATGACCTGGAAGCATTTCCCATCAGTGAGACATTTACTGAACTGGATTACAGCCAACACAGATGCTTCTGCATTTCTGTTCCTTTTCTAGAACAAATTCTATTATTTTAAGATGGATGTATACTCTCAATCTCATCCAATCCAATCACATCTTGTCCAGCCCAATCCCATCCCATACAATCCCTACCAGTCCAATCCAATCCTTTCTGAGCTATTACAAGTGTAAAAGAGCATAGTCTGGATTCCCTGCCCGCCCTCCCTCCCCAAGATGTGTAATCTGAACTCTAAAGATGGATGTATAAATGAATCCATGATAGAAAAATGTAGAACTTCCTATCACATATAAATTGCATCAGTTTACACTAAATACATTACAAGAGTTTATACTTCCTTGAAGACTCTTGAAATCAGTGAGCTAAATTGAGAAGAGATAAGGATGCAACATAGGACTTTGGTAAATGGAGCCTAACAGAGCCTGTCTAAGGAGATATTTTAAAATGTGAGTTTTAAAATTAGTCAGGATTTCACTTTTCATTGTTTAAAAAGAAGACAGGGTGGGTAAAGCAGAAAGGAGAGTGAATAACAAGTCAAGTATTGTTGCACTACAGGCAAATCTGTATTGGTAGTGTTTTTTTCAGGGAGGGGATGCATAAAACAAGGTGACTCACCACAAGAAGCTGTTTGCTTGTGCTTCACTGAGCAAGTCAAATCCTAATGAGCTCTCCTGAAATGTTGTTGCAGGGGTGAGGGAGGACGCAGGAGTGACTACCCTGGGACCAAGCAGAAAGTGCTGCCGCACTGTGCTCTTTGACACATTCACAACACTGTTCCCTGCAAGATATGACACCAACCCTCTTACAATTATTAACCTTTTCAGATCAGGGTCAGTGAGGCTGCAGGACAGATTTGCCATCCATCAGAGTTGATGCCATTCTCTGTCTTGTCCTTGCTGGTCCACTCACTTCCCCCCTGTCTCCCCAAAGTTACACTCAAGGCAGTCACCACATTCCCAGTCTGCAGCAGAGGACCCAGATGCAAGAAGAAGGAGGAGATGTGGCAAAGACACAGCAGGTTCATTTTACGTGGACCAGCTTCACACAGCAGCCCATATGAGTATTCAAGATAAGCAGTATAGACCACAGCATTGAAATCATATTGGCAACTACTAATGCAAATACACTGCCTATCGCCCACACAGATGGCACCATTTGAGGGCAGTGCCAGTGTTTGCACATTTGAAAGAAATATGAAATTGCCCTGGTTTCAAGTGAATTTTTCTATCTTCTTTTAGGACAGGGGATTTGACTTTAAAGCAGACAGGAGCTGCCTGATTTTTAACTGATTTAAATGACATTTATACTCAGAAAGCCTGACCAGAACCAAGACTGCACCACACTGAAATTGTGCAAGCAAAGGCTGGGAGGGTGCCAACTTAGTTAATGGTTACTCCTGACCTTCAAAACTTTTATTAATTTTTTCTTTCTTCTTTTTTTTTTTTTTTTTACTGGAAGGCAGCAATTCTATTTTTAGCCACATGCCTATTCTCTGCATGGTTCATCAGCATGCCACCTGGAATTAATATTTACCTTATTCTCAGCCTCAGTTAAGATGAGCAAGTGACCCAAGAGGACCCCAAGCATGAAATATTCACTTTTGTTTCTCAACTTATCCCTGCCACATAAGATAAAAAGCCAAGGAGTCTCCTTAAGTGTCCCCATGCAGGTCTCCCTCCATTACAGAATAACAGCACTGCTGTCATCCTGATGTTCAGGACAGCACAGGGGAAGGTAGAGGCAGACAATTGCAAATTTCTGAGCAAGCTAGAGCTATATTAGCTTTCCTATCAAATAATTCACATTTTCAAAAGGTTTCAAGCCACTTGATGGCTATATATTGGAGTCACTCCGATGAGTCACAAGATGTTTTTGCAGGAGAACACCCCAAAGGCTAGGTAGCCTTAGTCAACCATGCACTCCAAAAAGTACGTGGCATGTTGCTTGTATGAAGAGTACAATGCTCATATCAGAAAAATATCTTCTAACTTTTGAGAAAGGATGGCTTGAAAGAATGACCAACAGGACTAACTTGTTTAACTACCTGCATCATCTACTGGTTCACTAGTTCCTTATCAGACTGGATCATATAAAAGCGCAGTGATTTCTACCTAATAAACCATGACCCAAGCTAAAAATACCTTCGTAATTTGATAAGTGAATTGACACAGTGAATGACTGTCACTATCTAGTATGACTGATGAAAGCCAGAAGGGTACAAAACCTAACACGATGAAAAAGATAGTTTTTTTGTTTTCACTTAGCTGTAATTCACATTTGGAGCAACAGAGAGTGTTGCCTTCTGGAATATCTGAGATGAGATGAGAACAGTGATGACAAACTCAAGAGACTCTAATTAACAACCCCAGAACCAGTGAAAATAAAAGCATTAAATAGAATTTCACAGTAAATTAATAGTGGTCAGAGCAAAAAATCTACATGCACCTCTAAAAAATCAGTAAACACATGAAAAAGGATTCATAATGTTGTCAGATCACACCTAGTTGCTTAGTGACTATGTGGTATGACCTGATGTGTCACTAAGCAACATACTGCCATTCATCAAAATAAATGTCTCCCATTTTCATGAATACATTTCTTCCTCACACAAAACTGTAAATGTACATACATAAATGTGACACAAACATTTTCATATCACAGGAAAAGCAGGAGGTTGTTTTATTTTTCTTTCCAATTTTAAGTGAGAAGGACAAATAATATTGACGTCAAGGTTGATAGCAAGGTCTACTGCATAAAACCATGCCCATGAATCAGTACAAAGGCAGTAATGGCTACAGGGACAGCAAAAATATAGCAAGCTGACATTTAGGAGAGAACTGTCTTTGTAATTAAACTGCTGATGTGCAAACCTACAACAGAAAAAGTGATCACAGTAATAAGCCCTAAACAAAGACTGAGAATCAGAACAAACACGTCAATACATACAGGCAGGGAGTACATTAGAAGTGATTGTCACTGCCAGTAATAAGTGCTTGAAAATGCTGAAGTTGTCAAAGGGGTTCTGCTTTTGATGACTGGGCTTGCTTATCTGTCTGTTCAGAGCACTCCTGTGTAACTCCTTTCCTCACTCCAGATGCAGGCAGCAGTCCAGCTGAACAGACTTTTAAAAAGATAAATTAGTACAAATGTCAGCTAAAATAGCTGAATACCAAAGAAGGAGTCTCAACTGTGTTTATAAGAGGGTTTGAGATCAGCCCAAAGTCTCTGTGTCTCTGAGGAGGTTGGGCAGAATATCCACATTGCTGGAAAGTACCCACTGTGCACAGCAGTCTGTGTCCAAAGGGCATGGACTTATTTATCCTACTTGCTTGAATCATGGTATTAAGGATGATATATGAATACAAGGTCAAAGTAGTTTGTCCTTTGCCACTGCTACTAGGCCTTTTTTTTGTTCCTTTACTAAAAACACTCTTCTTTACCAGTGTGGAAGATGAGCTCTTTTAAAACATCTTCAGGCTTTTATCTATTTTAACTCTTACTACACCTAAACTTCTTCATAACTTTTAACATCAGTCCTCTAAAGAGAACGCTGAGAAAACACACAAGAAGTAGACTCTTTTCAAAAGCAGAAGCACAGTTAGCACACATCTCCCTGCTGCATCCTGTAAATGTGAACAGTGGATTTCACAGCTGTGTGGGTAAAAACAGATGTACTCACTTCGCACAGCTCTGGCCAGAGCTGTCTCCTTTTGTTGTCTCTTTTGCTGCTTGGGAAGGTACATCTCTCAGACCTTTTTAGGATCAAGTAGAACTACAAACACCAAAATCTGTGGTCCTTACCACAAGGGAGCTCTGCATAGAGAGAGGTTAAAGCCCACATTTAACAAGCACAGTGGTGCATATACAGACCACACCTTGTGGTGCATCTTAGACTGCAGTCCAAAAAATCCATCAAGTATCCTCTCGGTCACCTCTAGAACTGAATTTGCCTTGTCATTCCTCATGAGAGGCAAAGAGGTTGACCAGGAAATGCCACATGCCTGACATGAAAACAGGAGTTTTAAACTGAAGTGTCCTTCACAGCAGCCTCTCCAGCAAATTTTGATGAGGTTCATGTGAATGACAAAGGAAACCTATTATTTTTTTCTCCTGACAGAAGAAGGGTTCTAAAAATTACATGCCTCTAATCTCTCATTAGCTGGCATTTTAAACTCCCAGGCTGTGTAGCCTGTGCTGAAGGAGAAAATGACAAGAGAAGAGCTATAATCCCTGTGGCAAGAGCTGTCACCAAATACCTGCTGGGTGATAAATCCACTAGGCTTTCTCAACTAGATTTTTTCATGCTTAAACTTCAGGATCGCATTCAAAATACAGAAAAAATAAATGAAAATGACACAGAATCTAAAATTCATGGCATGTAGCATGACCTGTTTATACCAACTGATATGTAATGTGCTCAATCTTTGAAAGACCTTTCACATCACAGGCTAGAAAATGCACAGATTGACAAGCTATATATTTTTGTAAATGGTTTTTTGGTCTTTTTCTCAGAAACTGTAGCTTGCAGCACTGCAGCTTGTTTGGAACCTGATCTTACCCTGTAATGGCCACTAAGACAAAACTCTCTATGAAGACATCCAAAACATTAAAATGAAACTAATAAAACCAGGCATCATACTGAATAACACTCTCAAATTATTTGAGTTCAATACTCAGCAGAACCAACTTGAGCTAACAATAGGCAGGCCAATTGCAAATGATTGCATTCTGCAAATGAACAAGCACAGATAAAACTCAAAAAGAAAATAATCAAATACATTTTAGCTTGTTAAGCTGATAAGCACTATGTAGTTTACAGTATTTCATATTGCACTGCATTTGTCACACATTTAGTAAAAGTCACGGTGCCATAATCAACATGACACTTACCCACTGTGCACATTGTCAGCACACAAACACATAGTGTGGTATAAAACCAGACTGATGCTAGAAGAAACTGTTATTAGGCATTGAAGCAAAATCCCTTGAGTTCAGGGGAAAATTGGTAAGGAGTTTGAAGGGTTTTGAAGTATAACCACAGAAGACCTAAGGTTGAAAGGAACCTCTGGAAATCACCCAGTCCAACCAACTTGCTCAAGCAGGGCCACCTAGACCCAGTTGCCCAGGACCATGAGCAGCATGAATGCTTCAGTGAAGAATAAAACACATTTAACTCCCAAAGGCACATTTATCTAACATACAGACAGAGTTCAAGTGGTGCAGGGTCAGATTTCTCAGGCTGTGCCACCATCTGCCTTTAACCTTGCTTGTGAGCAGCCAGCCCTTGGGGAGCAGGGAAGGTTAATCACCTGTAAGGGCTGATGTTCCCCCTTGTTGCTTAACATGACAACAAAGATGTTAGATATCGATGACTTCTTTTTCTTAGTGAAATGATCTCATCATCAGGATCTGAACAGTGCAAGCTTTCACATGGACTACTATCCCACCCTCATATCCCCCAACCTTGTTACTGACAGCTTCAGTTGAAAACCCAAACTCAGGATTTTTCAAGGTCAAAGAGGATTTTGCAGCCATTCTGCAAGAGCTGGATAACAAATAGATTCAAGCCTTTACACTTCACATACAATAGCTTCAAATATCTTGGAGTTATGATAGATGAAGTTTTGCTAACTGATGTATCATTCCTGTAGAAATCAATGGCAACACCGAATACTTTAGAGTACCTTGTGTAACAGAGACTTTAAGCCCTCAACAAAGCAAAACACAAAAATATAATAACATAAGTAGTTCTTGGGAACAATTTCAGTTTAGCCTATGGAGATTTTTTCTGTTCTCAAATTAGTCAGTTATTGCCTTTAAAAGCCATTTTATTTTTATATAGTTTTGTGACTATTACAAATAAATATTTACATTTCTGTTGTTTCACAGGGTCTCACATTTGCCAGTAGCATGAGGAGTGGAAACAATATAGACAAGTCAGGAAATCTGCTGATTCTGGCTGCTGTGAACATGGCAGGCACGACTCTCTAACAAAAAGAAAACCAAAGCATCTCTCCTTGCAGCTTCTAGACTCCTAAGGAACTGATCATAAAAGGAAAACAAGACTCTCTAGTCTTGGTACAAGAAAATAAACATTAACATGTATTTGCAAGTTGCTGTTGCATTCCACAGAAAAGAAGATGAAGATACCAAAGGCAATATCACCTCTAGTTCAGGAAGAAAGATTTTACCAGTCTTCAGTTTTTCAAGATGGATTAAAAAACCTAACCTCCAGCTTTTCTGACCAAGATGCCAGAAAGAGGGAGGGAGTAACTTCGGATTTGATTTTCATTTAATTTGCCCGTATATAATCAGTTAAACCACACACCACCCTAGTATTTAATACTTATATGACATTGGTGTCAATGACTGTGCAAGGTATAGGAGAGGAGTCCTGCTGTAAGCTGCAGTGTTAAACACTGACCTGTTCCCCTGAGCTGAAGCAAAATTAACCCATATACTCTTCTTTGATAAAAACAAACAAACAAGACCAAAACAAACACAAAAACCCCAAAACAAACAACAAAAAACAAACAAACAAAAACCCCAAACAAAAACAAACAAACAAAAACAAACAAACAAAAATACTTAGGAAGTTCCTACCCCTTCCCACTTATGTGCTGCAACTCAGTTTTCTCAATTGCAGCACACAATTGGGACCGCACTGTGAACTGGAACTATGGAAAGACAGGGAATGGAAAATTGTCTGCCTTGGAGACAGTTGTTTCCATTCTTAATCCAGAGTGCTCCCCTTGTTGGCTTGATGCATACCCACAGGCCACTACAGCATTACAGTGAAGCACATAGCCAGGGTGTACAGTCCTTCCTGCAGGTACCAACCATCCTGACCCAAACCCACCACAGGCCCAGGCACCTGCCCACTCTCTTATTGCAGCTTGGTCAGATCCTGAAACAAAGGAAGAAAGCAAAAATTATACGGAATTAGCCAATCTTTAATTTCTAATGAAGTTAGCAGTCAACCCAGTGAATTATTCAGCATCTTGTATGTTGCTAATTTACCATATTAAAAAAAAAAAAAAAAAGAGAAGCCTCTGCAGTGCAGGAGGTATGGCCATCTGGGGTCACAGGAAGTCAATCTCATCTTGCCAAACTTGTGTTCCCTGTGGTGTGACAACACAGACCATGAAAGCACTTCCACTTCCCAGAGAATTAACTTCTAAAGCTGTGATCTTCACACATGAATCAAGAAAAGGAAAATCTACACTGAAGACCAGACACCGGGTTGAATTTGGACTTTTCCATTCACCGGAGTGATGGTTATACCTCAGCTGGCCCTGCAACACAGAGCTGCTCTCCTCTGGGTTGCCTCACCACTTCATCATTGCACATCACACAGCAAGGGATGTATTTTATCTATTTCAAAACCAGAACCATTGAGTTATGAAACTGAAAGAAGAAAGTAATTTTATAGCCTACCTGATTTTTCTGGTGAATGCAAATACTTAAACCACTGTGTCCTAGTTGCATCAGAGCATTCCAGACAACGAAGGGAGATGATTGCCTGGCTCTACTCTGTGCTGTTGCAGCCTCACCTCAAGTGCTGTATGCAGTTTTGGGTGCCACAATATAAGAAGGACATTAACATATTAGAGAGCACCCAAAGGAAGGCCACAAGGATGGTGAAAGACTTAGAAGGGAAGCTGTATGAGGTTCAGCCGAGGTGATTTGCTTAGCCTGGAGAAAAGGGGACTGAGGGGAGACATAATGGTCTGCAGCTTCCTCATGAGAGGAAGAGAAGGGGCAGGCACTGATTTCTTCTGTCTGGTGACCAGTGACAGGACCAGAGGGAATGACCTGACGTTGTGTCAGAGAACGCTTAGGTTGGATATTAGGAAAAGGTTCTTCACCCAGAGAGTGGCTGGGTACCAAAAGAGGCTTCCCTGGGAAGTGGTCACTGCACTACACCTGACAGTTAAATACATAAGAAAAATAAACTGCGTCTCCTAAATACCATTGCAGCTTTCACTGACAAGGTGCATAGCGCTACACAAGTCACGAAAGAAAAATTCTAACAAATACTCCAAACCTAGTAAGAGATTTCAAGAATACCTGTATGGGGGGAAAAAATAAATTAAAAAAATACATCAAACAACTGTAGACTCTTTGTTGGCCACCTGTGAATTGGTTGTATCTACTGCTAAGATAGCATAAATTTTTTTCTTGAAAATACTGCTTTCCTTCTTGATGCATGCTGGTTCAGACTTAGTTTCAGTATGAAAGACTTATATTTTGTTCCTTAAAAAAAAAAAAAGCATGGTGTCTTGAACCCTCCATAGGTGCTTCAGCATGATTTTTTTTGTATTGCAACATGAACGTTTAGAATATGTAGCCAAGAATTTGCAATAATTTGAAGAAGGCTTGTGGGATTTAGGCAAAGAATACCTGGCATTATCACAAACTAATGACAAGATGATTTGGAAGCCCTCCCTGTTTCTGTGCTAAGGGGATTCCTAGCCACACCGATTTGCAGTTTCCGGATCCAATGAAGGGGACATTTCTGAGCAGAAAGTATTTGTAATGTGCTGTTTTCTGCTGCCATTCTCTGAAGTATCTGGTACTAGATCATAGCCCGGATCTGCACTATGCTGACCTTGGCTCATGTCCAACCTCTCAGCTATTGGATTCTGGAATCTCTTTGTTCCACTCCTATCCCTGTGTAACTGCTGCTTTCAGCTGTATTGTATGGGAGAGAGTGTTTCTTTCTGAAAAATTAGCCAGCTTTTCTCACTGAATCTGTTGCAATGTCAGCATCCCCTCCAGTAGGATAAGGAAACTATCTGAATGCAATTGCTAGTGATGCCTCAAAATCAAGTGCTACAAAATATATATTTCTAGAAATACATTACTTTCAAGTGCAGAACATTTAGGCACACCTTAATCATCTTCCCTTATGTGAAATGCATGGTACTGAGACTAAGAATCTTTTTTTCCCTGATTGATGCTCTCTCATATGTTTTGTACGGTCTTGTGCTACTGTCAGCCATGAAAGCAGTCCCTTGCAAAACTGCCCAGGCTGTTTAACTTCCATTCCTTTTGTTGCAGAGGCACAGTTCGATGTATATTTGTTTTATTGGGTGTTTCTGGTTTGCTAGTAAAGCTGGTTTAGTTGGTGTTCTCTGTTTCAGTTTGCTTCTTAACTTTGTGCCTTTCAATTTTTAGTACCATGCTAAGCTGATTTACTGTAAAGACATGAACAAACAGACATGTACATTCTGGTAAAGAACAGACATTTATCTTATGGTAACAGCTATCTTTCAGATGTTTTGCCCACATGCAGGAACAGAATGTTTTTAAGAGGATGTCCACCCCCCAAAACACTGGTTGAATATCTAGTGGTCAGGTTGATGAGAGGCTGCTTAAACATGTGCCCTTTATTCTTGGCCAAAGCCACTTTTCAACTTAAACCTCTTCATGAGGGCATTTTCTACTACACTGCAATTTTACGAACTGTTTGGATGGACTTTTTACCTGCCAGTAAAGAAGAAAACTCATGGTTATAGTGGTGTTATATATATCACATCACCATCATGGCTAGACTTTGCAAACAAAGATTTGGGAGGACTCTACCCCACTTGCTGCAAGCGCGCTGATGCCTGATAAAACCAGTGTGAGATAGGCAAGTCCAGTTGCAAAAGGCACAGCAGAAAGTTTCTGTAGGTGGTACTGTTAAGGCACGGTTCTTTCGGCGTTGTCTTTTCTCCTCCAGACTGATGCTGTGTGTGTTCTCAAAGATGGTGTGTCTCCACGTGTCCCAGTTGGAGGCCAGGGTGGACCACTGATGGTGGTCAGTATGGCCAAGGCTGAGGTGTTGTTTCAGGCAGTCCTTGTATCTCCTCTTTGGGGCTCCTCTCTTGCGGCAGCTGGTGGTGAGTTCACCATAGAGCACAATCTTAGGGAGGCGGTGATCCTCCATCCTGGAGACGTGCCCTGCCCAGCGCAGCTGCATTCTCAGCAGCATGGCCTCGATACTGGTGACCTCTGCCTGTTCCAGAACGGACACATCAGTCACGTAATCAGACCAGTGGATGTTTAGGATTGTACAGAGGCAGCGCTGGTGGAAGTGTTTGAGGAGTCACAGGTGGTGGCAGTAGATGACCCAAGATTCAAACCCATATAGAAGAGTAGACAGTAGGTGTTTCATACATACATATATATATATAGTATATATGGTCATTTTTAAAATAGATTAATCTGTATTAACTAAACTTTCTTTCACAGATAGTAGTGTATTAACTTCCTAATACACAGATATGCAGTTCATGTTCCATCCATTTGCAGAAAAGCATGAGCTATGCTACATGGCATCTCTCTTCAGCTCTCTATTGACCTAGGCTGAGCCTGCCTAGGTATCTGAGTTAAGTCTTTTAAGTTAGATAACATGAAACTGGGATTTTCATCTGTCTAGATAGTATACAAGGATGCTCTGCCCTCAGATCTAACTCTCTTCAACTCCTTTTATCGAAGAGACACCCACTGAAAAGGTAGTGTCTATTGAGAAACAGTACAGAAATGGCAATGCAAAGGGATGGATATAGTTTAAAATTGTGCTTAACATCAATTTTAACAATATTCCTTATTTCAATGTCTCTTTTTTCTTAAATAAAAATAATAAAAGCATTTATGAGCACAAGTGAAATTGCGTAATTGAAAAACCAGCCTTAGAAATATTATGAAGCAGATTTCTGTAGTCTATGAGCTTCTGTTTACACAAGAAAACTAATTTTTCTGCTGTTGCAGAAGGATGAAACCTGTAGAAGTGCTACAGTCTTGGTGAGCTTATTGATATTGAGGCAGCTATTCTTCAAATACCAAACAGTGCACCTTTTTTCTAAGATAAGTCTTTCAACACATGCTTGTACGTTCCCCTCAACCTCAAGACACTATACAAACCTCCTTCTCTGTCTGCTCTGATTTCCTACAGAATTGGGATTTTTCCCCCCTCTTTTTCCCAAAAAGTGGTTGAATCTTCCCACAGGTCTTTAGCTTCCTATTATCAAACCACCATAGTAAATTATTCTTCACTTAACAGATTGTCATAAATTTGGAGGCATGTGAGGTTTGTTACTTCTCCTTTTAAGGATGTATCCTAAACTTTTGGAATACAGTGTGAAATAAATAATATTTAGGTACTAAATTCTTTTGTCTATACCTCTGTTACATAACTTTTTTTTTTTTTTTTTAATGTCAACCAAAAAGTCTTTGCTTAAATTACTAACTTCTATAGTGATCTGTTAAATTCAGATCCTTTCAATGACTATGTAGAGGTGGCATACTTAAACATTTTTATATATCTGTGTTAAAAAAATAAAATAGAACTACCGGTAATTCTAAAACTACTTTGGTAGATAAGGAAAAGCAATTAAAAATGTTGTCATTGCAGAGGGTTGGACTAGATGACCTTTAAAGTTCCCTGCCAGCTCTGTTCTTTGATTTTATGATTCTATGATGCAAAGTTTTCAAGGTCAAATGATGAGTTGCCCACAGGAAGCTTTCATGATGAGAGAAAAGCAATTGGGTGGGAGTAAATATTAATTCTCTTTCTCCATCTTCATTGTTGTCTTTAAAATAGTCATACAGTGAATGATTTCCCTTTCAATTATTTAGTGAGAAGCTATGAAAAGCATTTTGACATTCAATTGTTTGAGAAATCATTGACCACAAAAGAAAATATGCATTTTTCACTGAACACTTTAATTGCTTTCTCACTTGAAATGAAATAACTAATCTATTTTGGCAGTAACTCTAGTTTCCACTGTACTATTTTAGCTGTGGATGAATCTTAGAAAATAGTATTTTTTAATTTTTTTCATGACCAACTGTTTGAAGACCTACAGATATCCGGAGACATCTGGTGTTCTACAATGTTCCATGGTGTTTTATTGCTTCCGAACCAGTCATGATGTTGTTTCTAGCAGCAAAATAAAAATATAAACCCAAAGACTTGTTCCAGTGTTTCACCACCCTTGAAGAATTTCTTCCTACTAGCTAATCTACACCTACCCTCCTTCAGTCTAACGCCCCTCTCCCTGTCCTATCACTACATGTCCTTGTGAACGTCCTTGTCCAGCCTTCTGGAAGGTTGCTATGAGGTGTCCCTGAAGTCTTGTCTTCTCTGGGCTGAACAATGCCAACTGTCTCAGTCTATTTTCATAGAAGAGGTGCTGCAGCCCTGTGAACAGTGGTCCTTCTCTAGGCTCGTTCCACATCCTTCTTTTGTTGGGGGCCCCAAACCCTGACAACAGTACTCCTTGTGGGGTCTCACCAGAGCAGAGAAGAGGGGGAGAATCATCTCCCTTCACCTGTTGGCCATGCCACTTTTGATGCAGCCCAGAACACAGTTGGTGTTCTGGGCTGCAAGGGCACTTTGCTTGGTCATGTCCAGCTTTTCCTCTAAGTCTTTCTTGGGGCTAGCCTTGATCCATTCTCACCCAGCCCTGTGCTTGGGATTACCCTGACCCAGGTGCAGGACCTTGTACATGGCTTTGCTGACCTTCATGAGGTTTGCACAGACTCATCTCTGTGAGACACTGGATTGTTATATTACTTATTGGCTCAAACCAACTCAGGTTGAGGTGGGCAGGGAACAGACAGGTCAAATTGTAGGAAGGTGAGATGATGTCCTGTCCCATACCCCAGCCCCTTGGCACTTGTTTGGGGAAGCCCGGGGCAGCTGTCAATCAAAAGCAGCCCAGAAGCACTGGCCATGCCACACCACAGAGCCTCTGGCCCAGCCCCAGATCTGCTGGCACACCAGAGGTCCTGCCTGGGTGTGGGGGGTGTGGCCGCAGGATGGCTAGAGGAAATAAAAGCAGCAATAATGTTCTCTCCATATGTTCTATCCCTACATTCTGGACATGTCGAAGCTGGACTCACATGGGACTCCAGGTGGTAGCTATAATTCTCTCTTTTTCTCTGTCTTTCTCTACTTCTTCTTCTCCTAATCTTCTTTCTTAATATTTTGGGTTACTTAAATACAAATGGGTTGGATTTTACTAAGTTGTATGGGTTAGTATGTGCCAAGTCAAATCTTTGTGGAATGCTTTATTTTGGCTGAATGTTGCCCTTTAAACTTTTGCAAAGTTCCCTTATTTTTTAAAGTTTACCAGTAAAAGCACATTACTTTTGACCTCCTGATAAAATGTGTGTGGTGTCTTCTTTGCACTCTTCCTTAAGGTATTTGAAGAACTGAAGGCTCTTTTAATAAATTCAGTGTGTGAATTTGTAGCCTTGTATATTTTTCAAGTAAAACCCCTTCAGTGAGCTCGTAGGTTGGAGCATGGGGTCTTGTGGCCTCTCAAGCCTGTTGAAGGAATAGGAACCCTTTTTATAAGACTTTATATAAAAATATAAGAACTCATTTTTTGCTTAGGAAGCCTTTTTCTTTCTGAAAAGTGTCTCTCTCTGGTATGCAGGACAGATAATATTTGCAGACGTGTACAGGGCCTCCTCCAGCCAGAGAGGGTGGAGGAGGACAGAGAAAAGATAAAAAGTCCTGGAAGGCTGTGGGAACTGCCTTTCCCTGAGGCCTGGTGCTGTCTTGCAGCACTGTGAGGTTTAGTAACTTTTCGGTGTCCTTGCCTCCAAAATAAACCTGTTTTGAATTCTTTCCAATATCGTGACTTTTTGGGAGATATTGGCACGTATCTTACTTTATACCTGCCGAGGCCCCTCTGTATGGCATCCCTTCCCTCCAGTGTGTCAACTGCACCACAGAGCTTGGTGTCATTGTCAAACTTGCTGAGGGTGCACTCAATCTCACACTCTGTGTCACCAACCAAGATGTTAAATAGTGCTGGTCCAAATATCTACCCTTGATGAATGTCACTCATGGCTCACCACTTGGACATCAAACTGTTGACTAACTCTTTGAGCATGACCATGTAGCCAATTTTTAATCCACTGAGTGATCCATCCATCAAATCCATGGCCCTTAAGTGTAGAGACAAGGATGCCATGCAGGACAGTGTTAAATGCTTTGCACAAGTCCAGGTAGATGGTGTTTGTTGCCCTTTCCTCATCCATCACTGCTGTAATCTCATCATAGAAAGCCATTAAGTATATCAGGCATGATTTGCCTTTAGTGAAGCCATGTTGACTGTTGTCAATCACCTCTTTGTTTTCCATGGGTTTTCGCAATTTCCAGAAGGATCTGCTCCATGATCCTGTCAGAGACTGACCGGTCTGCAGTTCCCTTTCTTATTTCCCCTTTTTAAAATAGAGGTTATGTTTCCCCTTTTCCAGTCAGTGGGAATTTCACCACACTGCCATGACTTCTCAAATGTGGCTTAGCTGCTTTCTTGGCCAGTTGCCTCAGGACCCATGGATGTATGTCATCAGGTCCCACAGACTTGTGCACCTTCAGTTTCCTTAGATGTTCTCAAACCCAGTCTTCTACAGTGAGCAGTTCTTCATTCTCACAGTCTCAGCTATCACCTTCTGCAACTTGGGTGCTGTGTTTGGAACACTTGCTGGTGAAGACTGAGGCAATAAAGTCATGAGTGCCTCAACTTTGTCCATGTCCTGGGTAACTAGTTCTCCTGTATCCTTCCTGAGAAGGACTCACATTTCCCCTAATCTTTCTTTTATCGCTGCGGTACATTACCTTTGTCCTTGACCAGATTTATTTCTGCCACTGCTTTAGCCTTCCTAAGCAGATCCCTGGATGTTCAGAGAATTTCTTTATATTCCTTCCAGGCTACCTGTCCCTGCTTTCACCTTCTGTAAGATACCTGTTTTGTTTAAGTTTGTCCAGGAGCTACTTGTTCATTCATGCAGGCCTCCTGGCATTCTTCCCTGATTCCCTCTTTGTAGGGATGCATTGCTCTTGAGCCTGGAGGAAACAATCCCCAATATCACTCAGCTATCTTGGTCCCCTCTGTCCTCTGGGGCTCTATCCAATGGCAGTCTACTAAAGAGATCCTTGAAGACACCATAGTCTTCTTTCCTAAAGTCCAGGGTAGTGTTTACAAGCTGACTTTCATCTGACAGTCCTCTTATTTTTTCTGATTAATGCCAAATCATATTATCATTTATATTATAAATCGAAAGTGTGTTTCTAGATGCAAGGGGGTATATTTACTTATTGATGGGATTTTAACAGAAATCTTTATACAAGTCACGGACCATGCAAGAATATAATTCAAAGAATAAAACATACAGAAAAAATATTTGGGCATAAAGTAAGACGATTACCACTTTGACAGCTCTATCCTGATGAGTGCAGAGTGAATAAGACCCAAAGGCTGTGCCCCACACTGCTTTTATTTATTTTTCTGGTGATACATGTGATGGATTTTAATTAGCTAACAGAAGTTAGAATACTCAGGTAATATTAGCAGTAATTTCTTTTCAGACTTAAGCTCCCTGTAAATTCATTCCACTGTATAATTTTGTGTTTCATAGGTAGTAGAACATATATCCATAAACAGTCTGAGACATTTAAGATCCACTCTTTGTGCATACCTGTAAATCACAAAGTGTGAGATCAAGTATACACAGCTTTATTTTAGACATGATTTCTGTAAAGACGAAACAGCCTTCCGCAAACATAACTCAGATTTTCCGCCAGAGGAACTGCTTGTACTATTTCTCTCAAATATTCCCAGATCTTCATCTTTTTCTGAACAGGCTGTTCAATTTTCACATTGCAGATTTTCAGCAAAGTCTTAGTGAGTCCCTCACACTCAGTTTATTTGAGTGTTTTCCCCTCAGAAGTCCCCAGTACTGTGATTCTGTCTTGGCCAGTATAGCAAGCTCCAGGGAAAAACTTTTGTCTGCATTTTACCACAGAGCTCAAAAGTTTTCCCTCTGCAATAGCTTTAGTGTTAAATGTGTTTGTCCTGTCGGTATAAAACATCTCATAACAGTTAATTACCCTTCTTTTTCAAAGACGCAAAATGTGCATGAAAATCTTCACAGGGCACTGGTGAGGGGTATGCTTGGGAGCAATGAGGCAAAACCAGAAAAAGTTAATACATTGTTTTACTTAAAAAAACCTTCTTTTGTACCTCAAATCTGCCTTGCAATAAAGTGTATAATGTTTATGTGTGGCAAGTACTTGTTGGCTACAAGAAAACACATCCTCAAATATTTTTGTTCTGAGTGCAATTTCGTTATTCATGTTATAACATTCCTAAGTATTTAATGGTCAAACCAGAAACACAAAACCATGTTTGTGATTCTTCCTGCAAATGTGGACTTCAATGAAGTCTAAGGCTAGTTTAAGGAGAGAAAAGAATTTTGGACATTTTTCTCTAGTTTTTGTTATGACCCTGGGTCTCAGCTCTGAAAACAAGACTTGATCAATATATTATCAGGGCTGTGAAAAAGTTGAGTCACTCTGCCTTTTACTTAGGCAAAAGATGAAGCGATGAATCATAAAAGGAAGAAGTAATCACCCTCAGGGACACTTCAAAAAATAAGGAACAGGTTTAAACTAAGCAATATGTAGTCATCCAACAACAACCAACACATGCTTTCAGCAAACACCAGGTAAGGAGAAAGCAACAGTCCCAACTGACATTAAGAGAGTGATTCACAAAAAGTTCTTCCCTGGGGAGGCTGATCTCAGGATCACAGCCACATGCTAGTGAGGAGAGATGCTCTACTATGGGACAGTTGACAGACCCAAAATTAGTCTCCTGTTTCAGGACATGAGTGCCTTTAAGGTAAATTTTGCCCTTGTCCACTTTGTGTACCTGGAGTACATGTTCCAGGAAATAAGTGCATGTGCCTAGTCTTTGAAAAGGAGCCATCATTTTCTGGAGTTCTTGGCTTTGTAATGTATTTCCTTGCAATTAGTTTTTAGTGACAAGTTTAATAGTCTAGTCTTGATATTTCCACAGACATACAGCAGTCAAAATAGCACAATAAGGAAAAAGTGACCTCACTGTTTCCTGGAAAAGAAGAGCCCTCATGAGGTTTTCAAGGAATTTATTGTCTCTATTTCTGTCATGATTTATCTGCTTTCTGGACCTTTACACAGGACAAGACTGAATCTCTCTTGAGCTACTTAGCAGTAAAAGCTCAGCCACTCACCTATTTGCTAAGCACTATTCCTGAAAGAAATCCTCAATACCTGTGTACAAGAAGTGTCCCCACTAGAACCAAATGGCTTAAAACACAGACTCAGGGCTTTTGGTACAAAAAAACCTATTAATATATATACTTTATGGTTTTATCCAAGCTTAAGAAAGGAAGAACATTGCAATGAGGTCCTGTCAGAGCACAGAAGATAAGAATCTGTCCAGGAGTACTGAGGGAGCTGCCAGAAGTGCTCATCAAGACATTTTCCATCGCTTACCGGCAGTCTTTGCTAACCAAGGAGATCCCAGTAGACTGAAAGTTAGCAAATGTGACATCCTTCTACAAGAAACGTCGGTATGAGGATCTGGGGAGCTAGAGGCCTGTCAATCTGACCTTGGGACCAGGAAAAGTCATGAAGCAGATAACCTTGAGTGCAATCACGCAATACGTAGAGGACAACAAAGGGATCAGGCCCAGTCAGCATGGGTTTGTAAAAGGTAGATCCTGCTTGACCAACCTTGTCTCATTCTATGACAAATTGAACTGCTCTAGTGAATGAGATTGAGTGGATTTTCTCTGCCTGGAGTTTAGTAAAGCTTTTGACACCTTTTCCCACAGCATTCTCACAGAGTGTGTCCAGAGCAGGGCAACATAGCTGGTGAGGGGTCAGGAGCACAGGTCTTACAAGGAGCAGCTGAGAGAGCTGGAGTTGTTTAGTCTGGAGAAAAGGAGGCTCAGTGGTGACCTTATCACTCTCTACCACTACCTGAAAGGAGGCTGTAGTGAGGTTCAGGTCAATCTCTTCTCCCAGGCAACAAACAAGAAGACAAGAGGAAATAGCCTTAAGTTGTACCAGGGAAGGTTTAGATTGAATAGTAGGAAAAAAGTAGGGACTTCTTCACAAAAGGTTAATCAGGCATTGGAACAGACTGCCCAGGGAAGTGGTGTAATCATCATCTCTGGAGGTATTTAGAAGACATGTAGATGTGGCACTAAGAGAGATGGTTTAGTGGTGGATTTGGCAGTGCTGAGTTAATGGTTGGACTCAGTGACCTTAAAGGTCTTTTCTAACCTGAGTAATTCTATGATGCTATGAAAACAGCAATAATAATTAGTTTCAGAGGGAATTGCAAATAGCAGTGACCTTTCCGCATTCAGAGTGCTGTCTTCATGCTTAGATCTAAGAGGACAAACAGAGCAAATTCAAGTGTCTAAGTTTGCACAAAACCCCAGCAGGATTTGGCACAGCCCCACACAGCTGCCAGCTGGAGTTGCCCCACTGCTAGGATAAGGGAGGCAGATACTGTGATGGGACCGTGGGAAGGGTCTGCAGGACGCAGTAACCACTAGAACACTTGGCACCTTCGGGAGCTCACCATGAACCAAAGTCATCCCAATACTTACAAAACCCTTTAACACACCTGTAACCCTACCTAGGAATAAGGATTTAAAAATCTTTCATTTGAATGAAGGAAAGAAATGTCAGTAATGCAAATGGCCTGTAAAACTCTCAGAAACATGGCAAATTGGTATTAACTGTGATAATGAGTTAAGAAATGTAAAAAAGCATCCAGATGTTGAATGAACACTGCACTTTGTCACAACTTATTGCACTTGTTTAAAAATTCGAAGCTGAAATGGAATTACATTAATTGAGTAGGGAAAAGCTTCATCTCTTAAGCAGTACATGTACCACAGCCAAAGCACTGGTTTAATTGGGGGAGATTGGAAACTGTGAAACATAAAACAAAATAAATTTTACAGGAAGATCCATGTAAACCACAGCACAGATTTCCTCATATCTAATGATTGTTGAGATGAACAAACAGGAAACAATCCACCTACATCTCAGTGGCCAGTTAATCCCATTTGTGCTGTAAAATGGGGGCTGCCTGTTTCACTGGCACTGATGTCATGGCAGAGATTTCACAACTGATTTTTCACAAGCTGTAAGACTGCACAATGCCTTGGCATGCATACAGGCACTTTCAGGGAAAGCATGGAGCTGTGTCTGTGCTGTCCCAACATCCTGCCGTGATTGCAAGAAGGGGTGTTTCTCACCTTTATACACCTGTTACAGTTAAGGGTGAGTGAGAAAGAAAAATTGCTGATTTTTTTTCCTTTAACAAGATCAGCCTGCCTTTATTTCACATTTAAGTGATTTTTTCTTTTCTTTTTTTTTTTTTTTTAATGTACACACACCCACAAGCCAGCTGCTAAGAGACGTGCCCTGAGCAGAAAGAATGTGCTTCACACAGGCATAGAGCAGCTGTAATTCTGCTGGTTGTGAAAGGACAAATGCACAACTGAGTCATGAAGTGCAAGCCTGCAAATTTCCCATTTCAAACGGACAGCAATCAAAATGCGTCCGTTAAGGCTGTGTGTGCTGAAGCCCACACAAGGTGAATGAAAGGGAAATAATCCTTCCATTTTGATTGTCAGTTTTTACACCTCAAAGCCCATCAACATGCTCTAATTGAAACAATGGTTCCTGGGCCACATAAAAAGAGCAATTCTTCTGGTGAAACTGTGAAGATACCAAGTACGGAGAGCCTGCACTGCCATTTACATGCACTGGCAGGCACTGAAAGCAAGTCAATTGAAGCATCTCCTTTTACCCCTTCATTCTCTGTAGAATATCACAGAATTTCTAAGCCTGGAAGAGGTCACTGCCTCCAAAAGTGGTCCTGCCCCTTGGAGTACAGAAGTAATATGGCTTATCCCAAAAATGTTTTGGTTACTGGAATTATCATGTGTATTCATTCAACCAGTCCCTAAATTAAAAAAAAATAAATATAAACAAAATTTAAGAAGGTTTTTGTTGTTGTTGTTGTTGTTTTTTGTGTTTTGTTTTTTTTTTTTTAATTAAGAAGATAATGTGATTATCAGTCTAAAAAACACTAATATGCATGGCATCATCACCTCATCTCTTATCCTGGAAGAGACAGAGGATACTCCTTACAGAACAGCTGCACAGAGAACTGTTCGACTACCACACATACACAAGGACAGCAGAGTTTGCTTTCAGGAGTAAATGTCTAGCATTGCCCAGAAGTCCTGAGGCTGCTGAGCAGCACTCACCTAGAATTAAGATGTCATCTTGTCTCCTGCAAACAGAGAGTGAGTGGGGCTGAAAGCTGGCAGGCAGAGGCTCAAAGACTTGCAGAGCACTTTCAACCTCCTAAATACCCTGCAGTGACAATCACCAGCAGCATGTTTATCTGCAGCTACCTTGAAGAAAAAACCAGAAGGTTTTGACATGCTGCTTGAGGCAACCTGGCAGGGAGAATGAGCAGAGAGAGGAGTTGATTGGGAGTCTTCCCAGCTGTGCAGCCTGTGACTTTTGGTGAGAAATGTGAATGCCAATGAACCATGGGGGCAGCTGCGCATGACAGACCTGAAGAATCCATGCTACTCACACTGGCTGATTTCAAGAACTTCTACAACTGTCCTCTTTCAGTGTAGCTTGGTGGTAGGTCTGTTTGAAAGTCCAAGCCCATAGGCCACGGTTGGCTCCATGTCTATGAATGGCTTATGTCATGTATGTTAGAAGCAGTCTCTCGGTAGGCAAAATAAATTTTACCTACCAGGGAGACTTTGACTATATTGTTTTAAAGCAGATGGGTCCCCAAAGCAGATGGGTCACAAGTGCAAAATGCAAAGTCTGAAACACTGAATTGTGCAAGCAAAGAGCACTGAAAGGGCGTTGAAGACTCCTCTAGACTTACAGCTCACACAAGGCCCCACAAAAAAAACACCTCTTTGAGGAACTGGGATCTTGAACATCACTGTCACAGCCCAGTAGCTTGTTTCAAGCTGAGTTTGACAGTGAGACATTTCCCCTTTCATGTGGCTCTAATTTTGGTGCTGGTGATCCTTTTGGTGTCATGTTTGCACAGGGGAAGTTTGGAGGCCAAAGGCAGCTCTGGATTATGTCACCCAGCAGCCTATGTTGGCTGTTCATGCTGTCCATTGCACAGCCCCATCTATTCATATTACCCACCTATGACAGCCAGGTTCATTTCAATCACCCCAAAACTGTATACAAATTTCTCAGACTTCACCAGAACTGCTGGATCAGGGTGCATATCCCTTAAAGCTCTCAAGATTTGGTATGCATCCCATTCAGTCCTGCCCTCTGAACTGTGATCTTTGAGATCCCGCCAGACAGTGATAGTACAGGTCTTGTCAGCCCAATGGAGAGCAAGGACATAGAAAAGGCACCTTTACTGTGTTGGGAAGCAGTGAGAGCCTCCAGAGACATTCACTCATACCTGCTCGGAGTGACATACTTGGGAATAAGTAGCTGATGTTTGTGGTTCTTTGGATGCAGTAATCATCATTTGTAACAGACACAAAAATAAGCAGTCTTTTTTTTTTGTTTCTACAGAGTCCTGTTGGCAGCTGTTGGCTTGGGGAGACTGTGTGTCATGGGTTTCTGTAGCTGAATTTTAGTAGAAGGGGGGGCTTCCAGGATGATTTCTGTTAGAAGCTGCTAGAAGCTTCTCCTGTCCTGTGGAGGCAATGACAGCCAGGGCCAGGAGGGACTTCCTGTTGATGGCCAAAGTTGAGCCAATTAAGAATCATAGTCACGCCTCTGTGACAACATATTTAAGAATTCTGGAGTGTTGCGCAGTAAGAAATTCCAGCCATGAGATAACAATGCAGAGCGAAAGAGACCAAGGTCGGAGCAGGAGGAGGCGAAGGAGGGACCCCACACTGGAGCAGGAGGGGGGAAGAACTGAAAGCTATCCGCCCCCCCACCCCCTCCCTGCAGCCCATGGAGATCCATTGGGGTGCAGAGACCCCACTGCAGCCCCTGGAGGAGCAGGTGGATGCCTGAAGGAGCTGTTGCCCTGTGGGAGACCCAGGATGGAGCGAGATCGTGGAAGAGACTTGCGGCCATGACTCATGAGACCCACGCTGGAAGCAGGTTTTTTCCCCCTGGTAGAAGTGTTGCCTGGGGGGTGGACTCACGTTGGAGAAGTCTGTCAAGGACTGTCTCCCCTGGGAGGGACCCCATGGGAGCAGGGGAAGGACTAAGAGCTGTGGCCCCCCTGTAGACCGAGTTGGAGCAGCTGTCCCCCTGCCACCCACAGAGACCATCGGGGTACAGGGACCCAACTGCACCCCATGGAGTGACCCCCAGGACAAGAGCAATGGCAGTAACAACAACCACCTGCAAAACTCCCATTACCTGCTCCCTTGAACTGCTGGAGGGAGGGAGGAGTGGGAGGAGAGGAGTGTTCTTGGGACTGATTTATTTCTTACTTTTTAGTTTTATTACTTTTAGTTTTAGTACTTATCTTGTTAGTAATAAATTTAAGTACTTAGCTACTCTGAGTTTGTTTTGCCATTATCTCTCTGCTAGTTTTTTTTTCTTCTTGCCTTTTCTCCTTTTCCTTTCCCTCAGGGAAAGGGGGGCCTGGAGGTTTGGGTGGACACTGGGTGAAAACCGCCACACTGTGGTGCAAGCCCTTGGTGCTCTGGGCTCTAGCCCTGCCTCTGCAGGCAAAGCACCATTAATGCTGCTGCAGAGTCTTGAGAAGAGCTGTAAATCCTGCTATGGTTGGTGGCTCTTGTACAACCACCTGCACCTAAGACTAAATAAGGATGTATGTTAACCACCAATGCCTATTTATGTCCCTCATTGTATCGAGTGGTGGTGGAAAAACACCCAGAGAGACACACGTCTTATTTTTAACCTGTCCATAGGCCACTAAAATTTGTATGCATGGTGCACAGATCCTTTCTGAATCACAGCATGCCCTGGAGGCTGCTTATTTTGCTGTCTGATTTTTAGGAGCGGGAACTAAGCGAAAGTGGCACGGAGCAGAGAACTACAGACTGTATACTGACCTTACAGAGAGAGAGGGAAGTTGAGGACAAGACATCTTAATATTGTAGTGAGCATTTTAAAAAGAGAGACAATAATGTATATTAGCAACAGAAATAAATTCCACTTATTTCCTCATAATTTCATTAGGAACTGGTATTTACACAGGATAAATGCCTTGGGTAAATCCCTATAACACTTCCTTTTATTTGCTTGCATTGCATGTTTTATTGCTCTAGGGTTCTAATCTACAAACACAGAGTGCTTAGAAATAAGACAACTCAAAACAATGATTTAGCAGCATACTAATTTCTATAAATACAAATAGAATCATTCCATCAACTTTAAATTATGGAAAAAAAAAAAAAAAAGATAGTTAAGAGCTTAGTGACTTGTTTAATAGTTAATGCTACATAAGAAAAGAAGAAAAGTTTCTTACTTCTGAATTTGTCCCAAACATTCCATCAAACAAAGGCATTTTCTTAATGATTACAAAGCAAAATTAATGATCCATGTTATTGAGGCAATATAAGCTTCTCTACAGAGACTATTAATAGCTTCCTCAAGTTGCCCAGCCCACGGCCTCACACAGCACTTGCCAAGCACCAACTACCACAGGTCCCCCACTGCAAATCCATCACACCGCCTTGGAGAAAAAATGTTGCCCCCCACAGTCCTGAACACAATCCTTCCAGTAATGTGGAGCTCAGAGACGGCGGCTGGGGTATGCAGGAAGCCTGCAGGGCAGTTTTGGGAGACCTGCAGAGCCCAGCAGGGTAAGGGGCTGGCACAGGCACACAGCCCACGGTCCCTGGGAAAGCACCTGCTGCCCCACTCCTTGGTGCCACAGGCTCCTTCCCACAGCTCCCAACGAGGCAAGACATGGTGCAGAGAGTGTTTGTGAGAGGCAGTGCTGCCCAGTGGAAAAAGCAAGAGCAGGACCTATTCTTGTCTCTGCTGAACGCTAATCATTCACTTTTCTTTCACCAGACATTTATCACCAACTAAATGTGGTTAATTTTGTGAAATCCTTTGAGACCCCTTGACAAAAAGGGCTCTATGAGAACTAGACGCTCAGCAATTTCAATCCTATTTAGGAGGGAACAAATCAAGCCTCCCTTCCAGATTCCTCACGTCATGGTGTGCCTTGAATACTGATGTGCAGCCTCTCACGCTGGTTTGTTCAATGGGTTGAATAAGTGAATAGGGACGGAACAAGGAAGCACTTTACTTGTGATTGCAAATATGGTGACAAAGTACCATCCTCATGACAGCAGGAATGTGGTGGCCTTTTAATCTCACTGACTTTCCCTGCAATGCTGATGACTTCTTTTACCTGCAGGCAGTTAGCACAGTGAGGAAAAAGATCACATGGAAGAAAAACAGTGAGAATAATATTGCATCCATTCTTCTTACTGAACTGTGAGGACTACCTGACCTAGCTGAAGATGTCCCTGCTAATTGCAAGGGGTTTGGACTAGAGGATCTTTAAAGGTCCCTTCCAACCCAAATTCTGTGATTCTGTATATACAGTTTATGACCTTTACATAGTGTGGTTTACTATAATAAAACAGAAGCTGCAGCTTCATTCTGATCCAGCACTTTCACCCATTTTTTTTTGACATGCCAAAAAATGGAGACTAAGGAATGATTATGAATCCACTAGAAGTCTGAAGTGTTGACACCACCAGAAAATCAAATAAAGAACCTTTGCAGGAGGGTGCATTTTTTGGTTCCCTGTGAGTACAATCAACAAGGGACACTCTTGAAAGCACATTTTTTGAAAAGATTTTTTTTTCTTTAACAAATTCTTATGCAGCAGGAGGTAATGTGACTGTACGTGAGTTCCAGGATAAACAAAAAACACAATGTGAGAAGCAGCTGAAGAGATGAGCCTCTCATTGTACCCTACTGTATTTCTCCTGGAATCTTATGACTTCTTATGCACTTTAACATTTATTAAACATTATATTTCTGAGTTCCACTTTATACAGAGCATTCTAAGTTCTTTTTGTATCATATAGACAGATTAAATGGCAAAAGATTTTTGAGTAAAGAAGGTAATACAATTCAATAATTGCTAAATATTTGTTGTAATTTCAAGCTACAAAGATAGAAATGGATAAATATTCAGCAGTGTTGGGAGCAAGAACTAAAATTGGAAGCAAAACATTTGCTTAAATTTTCCAGCATTAGGACTTCCATCCTTTCTACAATACACAAAAGACAGAAGCTTCCTAGTGAGATAGTACTGAAGCAACAAATCCTGGTTCTGCCATGCTCAAAATAAAATCATATGAGGTCATATCTCTTTTTCCTAATTACCAGATGGAAATGACTGAGTTGTGAATGCAATCCACTGGTGAAGTGCCCTGCCTACAAAATGTCATTTTGTTGAAAACACTATGTTCTTTGGTAAGTCTGTTGGGAGAACATACTCCATTTTGAGTAACATGAAAACCTTCTTCTTCTGTTTCCCCAATTAAACAAAATGTGAGAACAGGCATAAACAGCCTCTGAAGCACACATCACCTTAAACTCGAACAAGGGGTGTTACCACTACTTGAGAAATTAATTTCACATTTTCAGAGAGCAGTATATCACTTCCTTGGTATGGAAGGATTAAATGAGAAATTTATTTTAGAATCAGCTCCACAAGTCCACTAACATTTTTAAAGCATGTTGTAAATGTAATTATCTACAATAGCAAGACTATTTAAGTCATGTAACTGCATAATTAAGGTCTCTTCTGGTTCATCATTAGGAGAGATTAAATAAGATTGAAACATGACTTGATTTTTTTCTATTTTTTCTACTTTGTCACTTGACATTTCTTGGTAACCTTTAATAGGACAGATAACAAAGAGGAAATGTTTTGTTCCCCTCTTCAGTAATAGCCATTGCTAATTCCCATTACAAGTGGTTTTTCTCAGGCTTTGTCAAAAAAAGAATTGTATTGATAATAAGTAATTTATTTCTGTGAACAGTAAAACCTTGACTTTACAGCTGATAATAAACAAGTGAATATTTTCCTTTAGCAAGAAAAAAATTGAAATGTCAAAATGACATCAGAGGCGAACCTAACAATTACAACTGATGAAAAGTGGGTGCTTTTTCCAAAACAGAGTAGTAGCAAATTCTCCAGACATGGCAAAACTGTTGAAGCTGTTTACAGGCACTTGTGTACACAGTGAATGAGTAAAAGACATCTTGGCATTGAATATGAATCCAAAAACTGAAAATTAAGGCAAGAATCTTGAAAGCAAGTCAACAGTGGCCAACTGATATGCTAGATCACTTTACTGCCTAGGAGGCAAGTAGGAAAAGGTAGATCTTCTGTTAAAGCCTTGTGCAGCAGGAAAACTATGACGTTATTGCCATCATGAAAAGGCGGTGAAACAACTCATACAACTGGAGTGCTGCAGTGGATGGCTAAAAACTCTTCAGGAGGGATAGGCAAGGATGGAAAGATGGTGGGGTGGCCCTGTAGTTTAGTGAGCGTCTCAATAGTCTGGAGCTTAACGATGGGGACAAGAGGGTTGAATGTTTATGGGTGATAGTCAGGGAGAAGGCCAGCAAGTCACACATCCTGGTGGGAGTCTGTTATAGTTCCCCAGGCAGGATGAAGAGGCAGATGAAATATTCTGTAAGCAGGTGGGAGAAGTCTCACAATCCCTAGCCCTGGTTCATGGGAGACTTCAGCTTGCCAGATGCCTGCTGGAAATACAATAGAGCAGAGTGGCAACACTCCAGGAGGTTGCTGGAGAGTGTGGAAGATAAATTTCTCACAGAATTTGTACGTGAGCCAATCAGGGAAGGTGCCCTGCTAGACCTGTGAACAGAGGACTGGTGGGTGACGTGAAGGTTGAAGGTTGTCTTTGGCATAGTGACCACAAAATGATAGAGTTTTCGATTATCAGAGGGGGTGGTGAGCCAAACTGCTGCCTTGGACATCCTGAAAGCAGATTTTGGTTTGCTTAGGAGACTGGTTAACAGAGTCCCTTGGGAGTCAGTCCTGAATGGCAAAGGAGTCCAGGAAGGGTGGGCATTCATCAAGAAGGAAATCTTAAAGATGCAGGAGCAGGTTGTTCCCATGTGCCAAAAGATAAGTCAGCTGAGAAGAGTGGCCTGGCTGAACAGAGAGATTTGACTGGAATGCAGGGGGAAAAAAATGAAAGTTTATGACTTTTGGAAGAAGGGGAGGGCATGATTTTTACTAGCAATAGTAGATGACAAGACAGCTAAAAGTACAAGGGGGAGCAATTACATCCTACTTGATTTGAAGGTAGTTCTCTTGCTTGGCTTTTCTTAATATTTGAAGAAAGAGGTGGCACCATTTCTCATGTCACTTTCTCATGTGTATGACCTACTCTCTGGTAGGTGGTGTGTGGGAAAATAAAGAAGCAAAGCTCAGGTGATGTGCAGCCAGAGATATGATGCTACACAAGAGGATATGCAATATCCAGAACAGTAATTGAGGCTGTGGATGAGCTGTACCCAGTTACCCTGGAGAACCATTGTCTGCTCTATACACCCCAGAACCCATTATGCCAGGCAAGAGAAGAAGGATAACCATCATCTTTATTGCTAGAATTGTAAAGTAGAAAAATGTCATTAATAAGAGCATGAGTCTCATCTGCCCATCCCTCCCTATTGCCTTTCTGTGACTCCTTCATGCCTATTGAAGTTCCCTGTGCATACATATACTGAGGTAATATGGGAACAAAGCTCATTTTAAATTAAAAGGAAAATGTTATGTATCAGAACCTTGAAAGGGCATATATGAAAAACTGAAGACACAACCTTACTTTAGCCAGTGGCTTCACCACTGCCTTTTTTCTTACTCCCAGCCTATATGCTGTTTATGTGTGAGGTTCTATAGCTTTAATACAGGGCTTTCCACCTCTAAAATGCCTGCTGGTATTGCTAACTCTGTCTTCAAACAGGGAGATTGAAACCTATCTCTGTCCCAGTTACCTGCCTCATTCCTTTTTTGGATGTTCCCATTCTGCTGCATAAGTTCAGCTGCTGCAGTATGGACAGCAAATATTCCAGCCCCACAGCTGCGCAGACACCTTTGCAGTTTCTAAGACAGCTTCTGATATACATCATTTCATTTTACATACAGCTTGGCAGTTTAAATCAGTACCATTTATCTCAGCACCTGTGAACTCGGGCTGTCGAACAGTTGCTAGACAAGGAGCAGCAGGCATTATCAGAAGGGATAGGATGGGCTGCCAGGGACAGGATCTGCTACAGACATCTCCACTTAGGATCCCTGTAGACTGCCTGTCAAGCAGGAGTCATGAGGTGCACTGGTCAACAGAGAGCATCAAGTGCTTTGCTCAGGTGGAGGTTGTCAGGCATCTCACACCTAGTCACATCAGTGTGTGCGGCAGCCCAGATCTGGCCATCAGTCTTTCCACCAGCGCTGTGAGATTGAAAGACTTCCAGTGAGAGCAATGACACAGGCATAGCCTCTTGTAACAAGCAGTGGTTCAAAAGCAGGCTAATGTGGTCAGATCTACTCTCTGAGTATTAGGAATAGCAGTAAGTGGACAGTGACTGTGCTTTAATTAGGAGAAAAGCCCAGTAAGCTCTTCTCTCTTTAAATATATTCTCCTACACCATGAACAATTTAACAGAAAGCACATTAGATCCTCAACAAAAACACGGCAGAGCTTGGACTGTGGGAATACAGCTGCTAAGCAACCTTACCAACATCCTGTCTATTCCTGCATTGTAGATGTGAATAATTACTCGTACATGTAACCCTCGTCTTTCTGTCACTGCTCTTCCACAGCTGCATACTGTTATAACTGCAAATGGGCCCAAATCAAACCCCCAGAGCTAAAATTGTTCTCATATTTAAAGAAATCTGGCAGGAAATCCAAACAGGTGTCTGCCCTCCCTCGGTACAACTGGATGAAGTGGAGCCCTAAATATAAACAACCAAAACTTTCAAGGTTATGTTTTTGTTTCAGATTCTGTGGCTCAAGCCAGTAATTTTCGTACCCTGATTTCTACTGACAGAGACAACTTTTTAAAACCAACCCATAAACCAAACCATTTTACCAGCAGCTTTACCTCATTGTCTGTGAGAGTGCCCTGAAATTTACTTCCTAAGGATCCTGGCCTATTTAAATTCTCCAGAGCAGGAATTGCACAAGCTTTAAAAACACAAATTTTCATAGAAAGACTAAAGTCTGATGACCATACATCAGAAATACACAGAAAGCTCTTTGCTTTGAAGAGTAAATTTGCAGCATCACAATACTAAGCCATAGTAAAGTTACAACCCTGACAATGCAGAACTTAATCTGTCACCAGGATATTGCATTTTTAATAAATACGTGATTGTAATATCAGATTATATAACCAATAGTCATTACTAAAAATATTATAAGTATTACATTACGAAGATTGAAATATCTAATATTGAAGAAGTCAATATTTATAAAAATAAGTGTCTAGCACTGAGCCTGATGTGGCATTACAAGGTAACTGGGAGGTACATACACCCTGCAGAGTTGTACCCATAAGAAGTATTATTCCAGATCTTAGAAATTGCCATCTCAAGACAATAGTCTAGGTATGTGGAACTGAAAATATCCCATGGGGACTGAGGATTCCAATATAGTGCAGTTCAGCCTAGTGATAACAACTTTGATTTTCCTCAACACCTGTCACAGAGCCATTGGAAAGCATCATCAGAATCTAGCAGACTGAGCACGGATTGAAAACCCCTTTTTCTGGACTATAAACATCAAAGCAGGAATACTTCTTACCAAGACATAAAGGCAACTGCCTTTGAAAAACAGTCTAGAGGCTGAGGAACAGGAACTTTCTGGGAATGAGGCACTCTGCTTTCTGACTGCAGGCAGGCCATTTAACGTCCCTGTTATCTTGCACCTGTCCGAGGTCAGCAAGTAGCCTCACTGCCAAAGCCTGCAACTATAAGTGCAGGGGGAGATTTACAAAGAAAAGCACTTCTACTTGGATAGGGTCATGATATTTTACCTTCCCCAAGAACTTCTTGGAGAGAGTTCCTCTCTCTCCACTAGAGATGTGGAATAGCTCATACATAAAACCACAAATAGTGGAGTCTCACGGGCTTACACACTCAGAGCAATGACGAATGGAAGAACTGCACACACCAAAAGGAAATCACTGCACTTGCTCCTTCACAATTTCCATACACACCCCTATTTCACCAGAGAACAATCATTTATTATAGATCACTAGCATTAGATAAATTAAATTTATTCTAAACATTGAATGTTAATCTCAGGAATGCCTCGGTCTGTTCAAGTGCTGAAAACCAGTTTCCATAGAGTCATAGAAGTGTTTAAAGTCAAAGACGACCTTTAAGGTCACTGAGTCCAACCATTAATCCAGCACTGCCAAGTGTACCACTAAACCATATCCCTCAGTGCCACATCTACACAGTTTTTAAATAATTCCAGGGCTGATGACTCCACCACCTCCCTGGACAGCCTGTTCTGGCACTTGACAACCCCTTTGATGAAGAAATTTTTCCTAATATTGAATGTAAACCTCTGCTGAAGCAACTTGAGGCAGGTACCTATTGCCCTATCGCTTGCTAACTGTGAGAAGAGGTTGACTCCCACCTTGCTACACTCTCAGGCTATTGTAGAGAGTGTTAAGGTCTCCCTTGAGCCTCCTTTTCACCAGGTTAAGGAACCCAGTTCCCTCATCTTTCATAAGACTTGTGCCTTTACCAACATGACACTGTGACTGTTCATGTGCAAACTGTACTAATCTAGGAACCTAATTTTCTATTGTTTATATATCCATTAAAACAATAAACCTGTCCTTTTCCACCCTAAGAAGCTAAAAACCTCTATGACTACTACAGTTTTCATCTTACAGCAAATTTTTATGTTTTTAACTCTCACAGTAAAAGGCACATGAATAATATATTTATAGTACAGGTTCTATTTTCAATGCAGTTTAGAAAATCAATTCATGCACGTACTGCTTCAAAGCAGAAAACTGCTTGTTTCATCCTATCACTGATACCCAAGAAATCAGTATTAGCCAGGTGTTATCTAGTCCATATGCATCGGGGTGGGGCGGGAGGGGGGTAGTAATCTAAAAAAAAAAGGATTTTAATAGTTTATTTAAGTGTCTGTAATTTCTCCATGTAGACAAGGCTTGTACCTTTCTATATCTGCCTGTATCAGACTACTCAGTAATGAGGGAATGAAATGCAGTTTCCTCCTGAAGAATGGGTCTCTTCTCCAATCCTGCATGAAGCATGGAGAAGTTGTAAAGAAGTCACTAAGAGTTATTTGATAACTATTAAAGCTGAGGAATACAAAGGTCTTGAAATGAATGAAAGCAGAACTATTTACACTGAACAGGACACTCATTTTCTGAGGATGCAAATAATCCATCCTAACCAGGTCCACTGGAAGCATGGCAGCATTGTGCTATGTGGAGTCATTTCACTCTTCTCTCATCTCATTTAAACTTCTGCCTATTTACTTGCACACAAGCCATGGGGAGACTCCCAGACATTCCAGTTGCCCATATATGCAATGCTGAATTCCACTAGTGAGGGCAGATTGTGAGGGTATTGTTCCAGCAGTCTTGCTAGCTGTTTTTCTTGGCATCTGTGCAGTAAGGGTCTGGCAGTAATTAGCAGGGGTGCTTTGCAATTTTGTCTGCTATAAAACTTTTGTTAAAACCTTCATTTGCAATAATCTTAGCATTCTATATAAAATAGCATTAATGAAAAAATATTTGAGGGATTAACATAGCAACAAATATAAAAATATTACAGTTTTTAAAAGAATTACTAAATCCTTTTCTCATGACTCCCCTATTTAGAATATTTATTCTAAATTATTTATACTGCTCTTCCAAGCAAATCTAGCCCTTAAATTCAAGCTGCACTGCTAAATATAATAGCAACCTTATTAACAGAGTGCTTGAAGTTGCATGCCTCATATCACACATTGGCAATACTGTTCATCTCTGCTGTTCTTCTGCTATGCTCACTTAGCACATGAAATCTGGGGGCCCTTTGTACCAGAAGCATTACAGTTTTTGGTCCCTTCCTCTTTCTCCAGACCCTTTGTAGGGAAATTCCCTGGCCAGAGAGAAGGCACGAAGACAATCAGCTGTTAGGACAAGAGTCACTGGCAGAGCAACCCTGTGCCTCTTCCTCTAGGGACCAAGTTCATCCTGCAGGATATTGATTAGGCCACTTTTCTGTGTACTATATAAATGTTCTGTACCTTGATGTGTTCTGGAGGGGATAGGCTCTTTGGGTTTGTTTTTAGGGGTCATATTAAATCTGAAATCTATTACCTGGCAATCCACAGTTGTGGAGGACAGAAGTGGGAAAAGATTCATGGGAACATTCCTGTTTTGTGCTGTGCAAATGTAAACTTTACTTCTCATCCTTTACTAGCTATCATCCCATTAGCAAAAGTGTCCATTTAGATCCCATTTGTGTTGAGCCTTTTAAACATCAGTCTTCATTATTTTTAAGCTTTGTTATGGTCCATGTTTGAACACTGACTAATACCACTCATATCTAGGTTAACTCATTTTGGCTTTTATGACCAAAGTTTAGAACACACCATGAGGTGGTAGGGAAAACTGGAGGCATAGACACTTACTGGCGTAGGATGTTTATTTCAGGAAAGGATAAACCAGACATGATAAACAGATATGACCCAGTCAAGCATCTGCAGTGCTTCCTTCAGTGAAGTTCAACAGTCCCAGCTGGTGTGTCAGGGAGATTTTTTAAGCCTTTTCCAGTTTTCCTGGATGGATAGCTGGATAATTTAGTTAAAATGGTACTTGTAAATACTGCTAACCTTAATGCTAGTAGTGGTGATTTCAACCCTTTGATTACCTCCCAGGCGTGCCAAGCAGAGGGAAGGAAATTAAAGTACAGAAAAAGTAAAGAAGCTCCTCTCAGAGCAAGCATATTTTAGAAATACATACTTAAAAACATCCTTAACACAGTCCCAGGGAATAAGAGATATAGCCAGGCCAAACAGCTGGGGGAGGGGGGGGTGTTTCTTACCACTGTCTGTCCTGCAAGCATATTCAAAGTCAACTCCCTTGAGACAGCAAAATTTCATCTATCCTCCTACTAGCCTTGCACCGCAGAGAAACAGAAAGGTTGCTGGTTCTGGCACCTTTCAATGGAAATTCAAAACTCTGCAATTTTCTTGTTTACGTTACGAAGTTAATCATAAAATTCAGAGACATTGCATGCTAAGAGAATGGTTTGCTGTGTTTAATACATACCATGCACTTTAATTGAATGATCACCTGCCTATATATTTTCTGTTACTTCCAGTGTCTTGATTTATATCCCTAGAAAGTCTCTGCCTGCCCTAGATCAGAATAACACCAAAAATCCCCAGGTTTTTGTGACCAGTTTAGTATTGCTTACAGCAATTTTGCTTTTATTAAGCTTGCTAATGTAAACCACTCAAGTAAACCAATTACTCCAAAAGGCTTTGTTGCTGTGTTGCGTAGACTTTGAGAGTAGGAAAGACAAAGGATGGAAGGAAGAGTTCAGAGACCTCCAAGCCACAGAATAAAGTGTTAAAATGCCTGATATTGCACATACCATAGGGTCTCTACCCAGCTTTGCACAGCTTTTGCACCTTCAGCTGTTCCACTTACTTTTACCACTTTTCAACAAAACTGTCTTCTGCCGTCATTTTTACTCAGGGCAGATATTCACACTCCTTGACTATGGAATAGCTTCTGGCCTATTTACAACAGGTACTGTAGCATGGCTTTGAGATTTTGTCTGGGGAACATACTGGCTCAGGACTTACGGTGCTCAAGACGGCAGCATTAGTCTTGCTGACAAATCTGAAATAGAGTGCAAACTTCCCAGAAAAGGTGCTTCCTTCCCAGAGAAGGAAGTCATGCTATCAGTGAAACTGCAGGATACAGGCTTTCATCCAAGATCATCACCCCAAAATTGAAATACCAGTTTTAAAGACAGCAAGTTGGTGAGCAGTACTTTGTTCTGTGGCATTCAGCAGAAAAGTTTAGCTAGTAATATGCAAATAAACAGAGTTTTTTCTTTCAGGCTTTGACTTGAATGTGTCTATGACAGTGACTGAAACTACACTTTCTAGCTGACCTGAAATTTAACATCAGTCTAAACTCCAATCTGCCCTGCCGGATGTGTCAGGGTAACATATGGCTCTGCATTGTGCATGCTAACCCAAGTGAAAAGAGGAGGCAGACTAGAACATTACAAAGCCAATATCCTATAGCAAATACTTCTTTAAGCCTTTTATTGGGTTTGAGTCGGTATGTAACTCTGTTCAGGAGTTAACTATTAAAGAGGCAACCGTTTCAGACACTGCCCTGAAATACAAGATTATTAAGTGGAAAATAGGTGAACTTGCCATCTGGAGTGGGGAAAGCTGAATACACAGTCACTTGCAACATTTAAAATCAAAGCCCAATCCACAAGAGGAATTACCAGGAGAACAAAGTGGACAAATGCCCTTTTGATACGTTCCTTTAATTTCCTAGCTCCATGTGCCCATGTTTGCCTACTATCAGGTAAGTGCTGGGCGTTTCATGTGATGGTTCAAACGCCAGTGCTATTTTTAGCTGTGTACACATTGCAAGGTAGCAGAAATGTAGGGCAATTCACACCAGCACGGCACATACAATTCTCGCCTTAAGGCACCCAACTCTCTAACTGCTGCTTGAAAAGAGAGGACCACTGTCCCTGTCAAGAACTGGTTTATAATATCTCTGGGTCAAAATCTAGTCCAAATGCCCTCAAACAAAAGTGGCCAAGTGAAGTAGATGTTTTGTCTGGGGCTCTGGTTAAGCAGACAAAGGGGTGAAACACGGCCACTATGTGACCCTCACAAGGACTTCCCCGCTGCCTTCCAATTTGAAATATTTAGTTCTGACCAATCTGTTTTAAATTCCATGTTGGCATTGGCTCCAGGTTCACGCAGAATGCAGAGGGACTCTCAGAGGGCACCAAGCTGGGCAGATCAATGCCCACCTCAGTCTAGTCTCCTAAAGCCCAGCAGCCAGGGTGAGGATTCAAGGGCACGGGCTCGCTAAGGGCAATTTAACAGGGCCCCAGGCCAGCTCTAGCACACTTTGGACAACAGGCTAACTAGAGGCATTCAATTTGCTGGCAGACCATAACAGAGACTCATTGTACACTTTTCCTTCCATAAGGACATTATTGGGCACTGGTATAATCTCCTGACATTTGTGTCCTTCTGACAAGTTTCTCCAGTACTTAGATATGGAGGTTGCTCCAAGATGCAATGGAGTTGTTGTTCTACATGGATTGCCATGAAGGAGAGACAGCAGTAATTTTTCTGGTGGCTTTGGGCAATGAAGTAGCTTTTGCTCCTGGGAGGAGAGAGGAAACACAGATGTGACCACAAGCTGATCCTTGGAGGTGCCAGATGATTTTGATGTCAGTGCAGAAAGTGGCCTAGAAGTAGGGTAGGCTTGACAGCACCAGAAGAGGGAGCTAAGCCCTGCAAAGCCAAGATCACATCAGATAAATCATCCATGCACACTATGTACACTTCAACAGGTGAAGGAAGTATTGTTGCTTGGGATAGAGCTAAAAACAGTGAGGTGCAGCTGGTAAAACAAAAACATTATTAGGGATAAATTCTAGAATACATCTGAAATGATGAGCAATTTGCACACTTACAATGAAAACACAGGAAGGAAGAAAAAAAAACATCTGTACCTGACCCGTCATTTTACCATACTGCAAATTCTGATTTAACTGGAGAAATACATGTCTGAATGAAGTTGGATGGAGTTCATGCAGAGCTATTAAAAGAAAGGCTCAGGGTGAGAGAGGTGATGGCTTAGCTACCTTTCAGTAACTGTCTGCATATTATTAAAGGTCTGTAATGTGCTTTAAAGATGAAAACCACTGAGTGCTTAGTCAATTAGAACCAAAAAATATTCTCCAACAGTAGCATCTATTAAATTACAAAATAGCCTCTCCAGGGAAGCCTCAGAAGTATTGACACTAAATAGATTTAAAACTGAACAGCTTGAAATGTGTTTACTATAGGAAAGAGACTTGCATTTGCCCCAGGGAAAAGAGATGAAATGTCCTAAGGCTTCAATAGTCTTTTATCTCCATTTTTTTATCACTCTTTCCTGATGCACAGGGGAGAGAGATGATTATTTAAACCCTTTGTTTCCCCTCTGGAGCTGTCTAGCAAAATATGCTGACAGGTACTATCCATCGACTGTGTATTTCAGGTAGTTCACAAGGCAGGCAAGTACAAGGGCCCACATTCCTTGACAAAAAGCACACACATGCTGGAAGAGGAGGCAGCTTCTCTTTGAGACCAAGACAAGCTGCCAGTGATTGCCATTTTCAAGGCAGATCAGGAAAAATTTTACCCAGACATACGTCCAGACAGATGCACACAGCAAGCAATGATTTAGTCAATTCTAGGCTGTCACATGATGCTGAAGACGTAGCCTTCTCTTTTTTCTTATGGTCCTGCTGCATCTTGTCTGTGCTAAAAGAGCAGCTCTCTTCTCTTGCTATCACTGACAAGAGCCAGGATGGAGTTTGTTTGTATTGACAATGGCAGAGGGAGGGGCACAGACAGGAGTAAGGGGAATGAGAATCTAAAGAGCTAAGTCAGCAGGTAGAAGAAGCGATTCAGACAATGCCAATGCCAACTTCTACACACCAAGAAGCTCAGTTGGTTTGGCTCTGATTTTCCATCAGCTCAAAGATACACCCTCATCTGGGATGGTTATATGTTGCAGCCCCCATCCTGTGCACACCGCACAGTAGCTGTATCTGCCCAAAAACACTGTGGAGCAGGCTAGAGGCTCCAATGAGGTTTTTTTATAGCCTCCAGGTAAGGGTTTCTTCTAGTGTCCTGAGAGGTGCTGTCAAGCGCAATTCGAGTGAATCACAGGGAGGCTGCTATTATGGTGAGTACCAATTAAGCTGGAGGACATTCCTTTGACTGTGTGACATGAGGCTCAAGAGTGTGCAGGCCTTTAAGGAGATGGAGCTCCTGTCTGACCAACATAACTGTTCTGTGGCTCAGCAAGAACGAGGGATGACACTATGGCAGACACTCTTTGAGGAAGGGAGGTGCAATCCAACACAGAGGATGCCATCAAGAACACCAGGGAAGATAATAAAAAGCTCTTCAGCTACTTTTTCTTAACTTGTGCATAACTTCAATACTTCTGTTACATTATATTTTGTATCATTATTTGATCACCTGTAGGTTTCTGTAGTAAACGGAAAGTACAGCAAAAATATCCAGAAATAATTTAATATTATTGCTGAGATATATAGAGTATACAAAAGTTCTTTTCAAGAGTATACACATGGATCCTCAGCATAACTACTTTACTATGAAGTTGTCATCTCTGCTTAGCAGTAAAGGGCTTGTATTTTTACCTCTGCATTCAGCAAGGTGCCAGATATTCGTCAGACACAATGATATTTGCAGGCCACATAAATCTTCAGGGCAGCAGGAGAAGAGAGACAGAAATATAAATTGAAACTCCTCGAATGATATCCTTATTTCCAGAAACATTCTGTAGGCCAGTTGGCAGCACACAGGAATCAGGTGAGAGCTTATAAACTTGATATCCACAGGCAATAAGACAAGTAGAACAGAAGCAGGCAAAGATACTTTGGTACGACCTGCCACTACACCATCCATAATGAAATTTTGCTAGGCAGCATCGGCAATAGCTAATGAGGATGGCTGGTCACTGTCCCACCTTGTTTTTTAATCTTTATGGGTTTTTAAGCTAATTTACCTCAATTATTTGCAATTTGCAAGTAAGTCATATACTATTGGTAAATCTGAATTTCCCATCTCTGCTTGTCCTAATTTCAAGGATAAAGTCCCAGGACTGCAGTACAAAGTTGCAAGCCAGGTATCACAATTCAGGGAAGAAATTTGAGCTGCAGCTCAAAACCCAAGATGCTTGCAAGGGGAATTTTTTATGTGGAGAAAAGATCTCATATTACAAGACCTTTGCAAGTTTGACATCAGAAATCAATCCAGTACTCTATTTCTCAGAGTGTTCAGGTACTCAGAATGCTTATTTTACATGATACCACTTTCATGCTGTATCTTAATGGGAAATTAGTTGATAGGCAACAGCTGCACTATCAGACTTAGAAGGAAAGTTTTGGTTATAAAGTGGTCTTTATATTAATCAAATTTGTCATTAAAATTCACCAAAGGAAAATTTCACTATCAGCAAATTTGATTGATGTACTAGAAGACGAGTATATTTAAACTGAACTAGAAAATTAGGGCATATTCCAATAAATTCACCACATTGTTGTAAAGTACATATAAAAACATTTTTTAGAGGTTTGTTTTGTGATATGGTATGTTAATATTCATACTTGTACAGGGAAAATAAAGTCGCAGTACATGTGCCAAACCTCATTTTAAAAGCATATTATTCAGATAATATCCTAAAAATAACAATAAATTCTGTTTTATTACAAGTTTCTATTAATATTATAAGGCAAAACAAAACACAATGCATTATATTTTGAATACAGCTTCATGAAATAATTGAATTAAATACTTACTGTATGCAATGAATGAATCAATAACAAACAACTTCTCAGCTTTTAATAACCAGTGAACCACTCACCTTTCTTTCTATGAAAAACAAGTGATATAAATGACTTTTCTCAAAGCTTATTGAAGTACTGATAGTAAATATCCTGAGTAAAAGAAACATATTTGACTGAAACAGCTAAATCACAGGGCTTTTTTGCCTTTTCAGAATTTTTTGACATTGTTTCACCTCTTACAGATCAAATACGCAATTCATTTGCTTGTAAAGAAGCAGCTAAGGAAAATATGTAGCATTGACTTTAGGGAATTTCTGAGCTGTTTCACCACCACAGCTTCCCACTCAATATTCTCAATGTGAGATGAAAATCTTTTTAAGAAGGCATTTGGATGCATTTTGTTGAAAAGTCCTGGTATGGCCAAAAAGACACAACTTATGAGCAAAACCAATTGTTACTTTCACTGAATCTTTAACTTGCAAGCACTGAATTATTAATCTTGACCTAATTATCATAGAGAAGAAAATAAAGAAGAATACTATCAAGTCTCAATAATGATAAAGGTGAAACTACAACACACATCTCTTAGCACCTACCCCTTCTCTGCTTTATACTCACCTTGTCGCTGCCTACCTGGATCCTAAGGTGGCTGGCCTCACACCATTTATAAGATCTTATATACACTGGATACTTTCTCTTTATTACTCCTAAAACCAGTTTTACCCAGCTGTCAAGTCTGCCTTTATTTAACTATTAGTCAATTGACCACTGATGCGTTGTTTATAGCCCTCTACTGACATCTCAGATCTGTACTCCTGCAGTGCATGGAGTAGCTTTCCTTTTGAGGCCTCTGACATAATACCATGTTTATTGTCCTCTGTGCCACCTCATTTTGCTAGAGTCATGAATTCTTCATTCCACATAAAATAACTACTCCTTACTCTCAACTAAATAAGAATTATGGTTATATCATGCAACTGTACAAAGCTAAGCAAAAGCAGAACAAATTGTGTAAGAGTTACCTGTTCATTAGGAAATAGCTGTTGCAGCTAAACAAGCTAAAGCAAAGCCCCAGGCAGGTCAAGACAAGCCCAGATAAAGCCTTAAGTCCTGAGGCCCTGCATAGCTCTTGCAAAATCTCTGTCCTGTTACAAACAACAGCAATATGTGTTACCATGAATACAGTAAATACTGACCTACAGGGCTATACAAAATTTGGGTGCATGACTATCTGTAAATGTAGTTCCTCCTTGAAAAGCTCTATCATGTAGTCACGGCCAGAGAAGGGAACTTGGGTCAGCTGGGCTCCTCTTTGCAGTCACTTCAGTCTCATTTGGATGTAATGAACTTACTGTAATTATTCCTAACAACTGTATCTATCCTGACCCAGCTGTGCTGATCAGTGACTCCGCTATTTCCTTCCTACCTTTTAGTAAGCTTTAAAGGGGAAAAAGTTTATAAAGCTTCTTTTGCTTGTGACTGGCTTTTCTGTATACTTTAGCCCTGGCAAGAGGATACAGAGAAATGCTTCCTTCTCTTCACAGAGTAGCAGAAGCTGGCTTAATAATGAGCCATAAATGGCCCCTAGACCTAGGGGCCAGTTTAATTAGGTTCTATTCCTGGTTCTTCAGCAGTTCTTTACATGACCTTGAGGAAGTCACAGGTAATCTGTGACATGGGGCTGATGTTTATCCTAATAAATTGAGGCAGTATTGTCCCTTATGATGTCATGCCAAAGCAGTTCAACAGCTATAGAAAAAATGTGCCATTTAAATGCATGCTGCTATTTTATTATCCACAAAAGGTGCCTCCAAGCCAATTTTGCCACTCCTGACATGGACTTTTTTAACTTGCACTGAAATGCTGCATCAGCCCTGAATGCTAGATCCTAGCGAACATCACCTGAAGCAAGCAGTGTGTGTATGCCTGGATGAGTTGTAAGAAAGAAGGTGCCCTACCTTCATTAATCCTATTTCCAAATGCAACACATACTCTGGAAGTGAGCATTGGGATGCTGTGCTTTGCATCAGTATTCTTCTGGGAGAAGCCTAGAACATTAAAAAAAAAGGAAGGAGGAAAACAATCATAATACTTCATGCCACTGCCCCTTTATTTTTCTTCCCTCATTCCTGACCTTGCCAGCTTCAAAACAGCTCCTGCTGTGCAGCTCCCTATGACAGTCTTAGAGAAACTCCTGTGGCTCATAAACATGTCCTTCTTGTGCTCATTTCACTTATTCTTCGTTTCAGACCAGACTGAATAGAACTTTGAAGCCAACAAAAATTCAGCTGTGTTTAACTGAAAATTCAGGGTCACAAACATGTCCAATTTAATCCTTCAGGGAGGATTTTCTCAAATTCTTGGTTCCTTCTGTCCTGACTGATCCCAGACCCCAAACATACTGTCATTTCTGTTTTGCTCTAAAACAAAAACACAGAGATGCCTATGTCCACAGTTACTCCTCACCCTTCTCTGCTGTACAGGTTTTCTAGGCAGAAGCTTGTCAAAAGATGCTTAAGTTTTCTATCCACCAATACTTGAAAAGAAACTCCCCATCAGGCCTGCAAGTCAAAGTGGAGTCATGGATTGACCACAGAAAAAAAACAACCAAACAAACAAAAAAAAGCAAACAAAAGCCCAAACAAACAAAAAACAAACACAAGCCACCCCAAAACCTCACAAATTTTTGTTTAACAGAGTTGGACTCCCTGGGAGGCTCAATGGAAAGTAACAAACATTGCTGTAATACTAACCCATCGTCCTTTCTGCGCTGTACCCTGGTGGTTTATGCTGTTTCTGAGTTATGCACATAAAGTCTACAGACACCATTAAATGTTCATGTATTTTCATAAACTTTCATAAATTATAAAAGTCACAGCAACCATATATTAATTATCTTTTATCTCAGATTTACAGTGATCTTTGTAAAAAGGCAACGAGGAAACTGTTCTTTACTGTACCATTTAGGAGAAATGCTGTCAATAGGTGATTGTTTCTATTAGTGACTATTGTAGAAGCACAAACTACTGAAGAGTGTAGTTTGCATTATACCTGTAGGCTGAGTCTAAGTCAGAGTTTTCTTAGTGAAATTATTATCTGAATCTTCTAAATCCCCTGATGCTAATAATCCTCCCTCTTCAGAATAACCCTTGAACTATCTTCTCTTTTTAGGGTATCTGTAATGTCCTATTGCTCAAGTTAACCAGCTTCACTTATAATGCTCCCAAACAGGTATGTTATCTCAGGACAGAAGCATTGAAAGCATAAAAAGCACAAACTGCAACTTTCATTCATTTTGTTCAAAACCAAACAATTCCTAAGGGCTGCTCTCAAATGGAAAGAGTGCCCAACTCAGACACTGCCATGTGTTTTTCTTTACTAGAGTTTATATCACCTTTTTTTTTTTCCCAGAACACTTTCTCTCCTTTGTTTATGACAATTCATGAAACCAGACCTGCACAGAGAGAGGATATTAATGTTACATTATACAGGGTACTCAGCCCATCCTAGCCTATTCAGCACTGCAAATTTCTACCACTCTCTCCAGTTTATTTCTAAGTACTTCTATTCAAAGGTCTTCTATAATTAGGCCAAATACAATCAATCCATAGAGCACCATTGTTTTCCCATGTTTCAGAGAAGTTGTTCAGGGCCTGTTACATACTCTGAATTGATTGAGCATGGGGATTACTTTATCTCCAGGGGAGATGATGATCTGTATTTCCCACCCAGTTCCTGAGCTGTCTTTACTAATTTATCTTAATAACATCTTTGTGTTTTGACTCAGAAGGAAAAAGATCAAAGCAGAGAACAAGGCAGGCATACTCTCAAGATTAAAATTGGCCAGAGGCAATCAGCAGAGCAAGTAAACAGTTCTTCAGCAGTCTGACAAAAAAATTGGTCTAATATGAACATTTCTGTGCTCCTGCAAGCTCTCTCTCAGTTATCATGGGAGGTCACATCTGCTGCTCATGCTATTTTTTGTCATCATCCCTTCCCTACTGCCCTTTATCACCCTTGAACTTCATTAAAGAGTAATATTACAACCAACCTTCTTGTTCCTTAACAAGATAGCCCAGAACTATATTCCTTAAAGAAATGGGGGCTGATTTTACAATTACACCGGGCTTCACTTTAATCGCAAGCACTGGCATGCTGAGGAGAACTCAGATGTCTCTCTGAGGTGTAAGGCTCAGTCTCCTCAGGACATAATTTGGGGCTTAAAAAGTCACTGTATTTGAGTGTTTCAACACTATCCCATTTCACTTTGACAGCAATACAGGGATGAGCACACAAGAGGTGGGGGAGCCTATGTCCTATTTAGTACTAGATATGTCTCACTTGGTAGTTTTCAGTCTCTAATGGTTCTCTGCATTCTCATCTGTCTGACAAATGAAATTGCTTTCCTCTAAGTTGGCTTTGCATCTTGAACAGGACAACATAATCAGAAGGAAAATTAGAGGGAGATTGAATTCCTTGTCTTTCTGCATGGGAGCCTAAAACAACTCCTGCTTATTTTTTTTACTTTTATACTGAGAAGATAAAATTGATGCAAAGGAGCACTCCAAAGTGTTCATTTTAACTTCCACTGGAGCTGGATTTGTAAAGTGGATTTTGCTCCCAGTGAGTTCAGGAGCCACTGCGGTCTAATTTAAAAGTGATTTTTCCTTTTTTTTTTTTTAAATCAATGAGCATTAGTCCTATCCTGTGCATTTATCTTCTTCAAAGCCAGTGGTGAACAGAAGCAATTCAAATTTCATTGAGAATCAATGCATACAAGGTCATGTGCCTGGGAACAACATACAGATTTGCTGTAGAACAGCGAGTCAGATCCTGCTAAGCAGCAGTTTTGAAAGTGACATAGGAGGTCACATCAGAGCAGTACCCTAGTGTCACCACCACCACACAAGAAACACTGCTGCTACCTGTGTAGTACACTGAACACAGAAGTGGTACATCCCAATTTGGTGGTGATTAGGCTCTTGCTGACGCACTTCAGCCCAGACCTTGGCCTTGCAGTATTGGAGATGTGGGAAGGACATTTGCAGTTTCTGAGTGCTGTCAGTTTCGTAGGTCCTCTCATCTTTCCACTCTTCCCCAAGCTTTGAGCACACTACAGGTGTCTGCCCTGGTATCAGTCAACTTGTAATGCAGCCCAGTACTAGGAAACAGAAGACTCCAGGCATCTTTCAAAGAATGACCTTGTGCAGGTGTTCTTGCGCTAAGTGTTTGCCTAAAAGGCAGGCCAATTCCACCAGTCCCTTCATACCTGCTGCTAAGAAAAGAAAAGAAAAAAGAAGAAAGCCAGCACTGGTCCAAAAGAAGTGAGGAATCCTGTCTTCGTAGGACTCCCTGATGAGTGCTGCACACCAGAGCTCTGCTGTGACACATATCTGGACAGAGACAGCTAAGCTTAACCTGGGAAGCTTCAATGAGAAACTTATCTTATTCCCAAGTCACAACCTTACTAGAGACCAGAATTTGAGGGGTCCTTCAGGAAAAGATTATCACAGTGCTGAAAGGCAGCTCCCAGAGTACAGGTGATGAAGGAGTGAGGAATACAGCCACATGGATGTACGGGGCCTGGGTTCAGCTCCATTCCATCCCAGCCTGCCATCATGGGCAAGCCCAGTACTGACTCCAATGCTTTCTTTACAAAAAAACAAACAAAAAACCAAAAACAAACCACAAACTATATTTTCATTTTCCTTGCATGTAGTGCTGTAGGTCAGAAAGGTAGAAACACTAATATAGAAATGTTACCTTCTTGAAACCACATCTGATAGCTAAGGAATAGGAAGTGATTAATGTCTGGGCATTGATTTTTAAACAGCTAAACATCTAGGCATTGTTGTTTGGTTGGTTTGTTGGTTTGTTTTTTAACCAGCTAAAAGACCTGTCAGATTTATCAGGATATGCAAGGTTCTGACATTCGTGTAGAATCAAGCATTATGACCAGGAATTATGACCAGGTTGACTGGAGCTTCTACAGAACTAGATGATCAACCCTTACTACAATTTTCCATGACAAAGTAGCTTTAATCTCCATGCAAGGCATGTGCCAACCCTATTTAACCAGGGAGAAAATTGGGCAAAGATGAAGTCAGGATAATTAGCTCTTCTTTCTCGCCTTAATATCCTGTTCATGTGAGTATTTACAGAATACAAAAATGATCAGTAAGTTCCAGAGAGTAACACCAGACTAGCTGGCCATGCCACTGGCAGAGAAATTGTGGCCTGCTCATGGCCTTCATATCGCTAGTTGCACTCCTTTATGTGAAATCATGGGCTGTCTCTTGCTTCCTACAAGGCTGGCCACACTCAAGCTGGGGTAGGGACACTATCTTTCAGCTACATCACCAAAACTGAACCCCTTGCCATCACCTAAACATAGTTGCTCATACTATTTTCTTAGGAAATACTGTACTTAATAGATTTGCTTTCTAGGGTGAAAAGCCACCGTCAGAAAGTCGTGTAAGCTTTAGACTTTTTTCCCTATGGTATTACAGAAAATAGGAGAGGACAAGGAGAAAAATAAAATAGTCTGGAGGGAGTAAATAAAATAAACTGGAGGGGAAAACATATGGAAAAAGGCTTCTACTTTGAAGAGCAAATAGAAGCAATTTAAAGTTACCGCTTTGGGGGGTTGATTTTTTTTTTCCCCATCGAAATCATGTGCTTGGATGTTATAATGCCACACAGTGATGTGACAGCTGTTCTGGATAACATCTTTGTGGTACGTGATGAACTAATTCACCTGTAAATTCCCCTTGTGTGTGTGTAAATTCTCACTCAATGTTATGTTTTCCCAATCTGTTTTGAATGCATTTGCTTTTTGAAGAAGTGAAATGGACACAAACATCCCTCTCACTTTATACTCCTCCTCCCCTGAACATCACCGACAAAAGCAGAACAGCCCTGCAAGCCAGAGCCATTAACTTGCACACAGTGTGCTGGGTGCGTCACTGGGGAAAAAG
>VXAU01003080.1:548030-581097 GCA_013399695.1 Formicarius rufipectus
AGGAAAAAGAAAAAAGAAAATTAAAAAAAAAAAAAGAAAAAAGAAAAGAAAAAAGAAAATAAGAAGAGGAAAAAAAAGAGAGAAAAGAAATAAGAGAAAAGAAAAAAGAAAGGCTTTGTACAAAAATGACCTGTTTTCAGGTGGGAGCACGGCGCCGTCCGTCACTCCCACAGGGAGGGGCCCGCCGGCGCCACCTGCCGGCCCGGCCCGGGCCCCGCCGCCTTCAGCGCCCTCGGGCTGAGCCGCCGCCGCCACCGAGCGTCCGCGGGACTCGGCCCCCCCGTCCCTTTTCTCTCCCTTCCCTGGGTCATAAAAGTAGCACGCAGACCCTCTGCCACATGGGCCTGCTGCCTCCCCGGGCAGCATCCTCTGCGGCACGCCGGTGTTGGTGCTCGTCCCGGCCCTCGGAGCAGCCCCGCCAGGGCCGCGTTGACAACCGCGGAGCGATCGGGTCGGCTCCTATCCTGCGGCTTGAAGTTTTGCCTCAAATGCACCCTTATCACATGGAGTTACCCGTCCTTAGCTTCACGCGTCACTCACTCTTCTTTCTGGTTTTTTTTCCCCTTTCTCCTCCAGCCTTGACACCCCTTGCTCTGCTTTCCCCTGGCCTGGTGTCTCCTCACCTTGCTTAAAAACGGTGCTTGGCTCTTCAGGAATCCTCAGCAGCTCCAAAGCTTCTCTTAACTGCATTACAAGCTCACGAACATTTACCAGAGGTAGAGGGAGGGATGTTATTTGTTAGAGAACAAAAAGGGGTGCAGGAGTGTTGAACAAACAAGGCAAGCGCACACAGGGTGGCAGAAGTAGTGGGCATTAGCCGAGGAGATGTGCCAGGAGTGCCATCCCTGCAGAACTCATCTCTGTCGGGCTTTCTGGGGAGCAGGACACACTTTTGCCAGACTGTGGGCTTGCATCTTTTCCCTTCTCTTAGCCCACGAGTACTTTGAGGTCTCTGCCTGTTGCCGAGAGGAATAGGCTGGTTAAAACACTGAAATATTTGACTGAGAAAGTTGGAGCTGTTCATCCTGGAGAAGAGAAGGTTGCATGGAGACCTCACAGCAACTTTCCAGTATCTGAAAGGGACCTACAGGGAAGTTGGAGAGGGAGTCTTTGTCAGGAACTGTAGTGGTAGAACAGGGACTAATGGGTACAAACTGCAAGAGGGGAAATTTAGGTCAGATATTAGGAAGAAATCCCTTACTGTGAGGGTGATGAGACACTGGAACAGGTTGCTCAGGGAGGCTGTGGGTGCCCCATCCCTGGCAGTGTTCAAAGCCAGGTTGGATAAGCCTTGAGCAACCTGGTCTGCTGGGAGATGTCCCTGCCCATGGCAGGGGGCGCTGGGACTAGATGGTCTTAAAGGTCCATTCCGACCCCTTATCATTCCATGACTCTATGATTTAAATTTGCATTTATTTGTTTTCATTCCGTCTCTGGAGCAGATGACAATTTCACTGGGTAATTTTCCTCTGTATATGTGGGAGCTATAACTATACTTGTGAAGACATGTTTTGCCATGTGGAAATCCAGACTAGTGTAACAGGGAAATCACCAAAACAATTTGTATATGTTTTACATCATCTGTGTCACCTGAAAGATTAGCTACATGGTTCATTCAGAGAGACAGAAAAATACACCAGAATATAAACCTAAACGAGATGGTTACAACTCACTATTTCCTTTTCCTCACAGCACTCCTAAACCCTACAAATGCAAGGAGGTCCTGCTATCTCCCTGAGCAGACAGTAGTATGTTGAAACCTGCTTACAAAGCCTGAATTCATTGAAGCACAAACATGGTTATCCAAGTTTGTAAAAGGTACATAATTTTTCAAAAAGCGTGCTTACAAAGAATGTACCCTGATCTTCTCACTGCAAACACTATCCTATTAATAAAAAATAAAAATAAAAAAATAAAATTGCCTACTAACTTTTCCAAATCACCATGCTACCAGCTATGTGCACTGCCATGGGTTTTACACAGAGCCCATAGCAAATTGCAATTCAAAATGGGATAAATAATGTCTACCCTAGACTTACCCTAGTTAAGAGCTGTTCCTCTGACCTTATTGAAACTGCCCACTCAAACTGCCCTGGCTCAGGAGGATCTTTAGAGAAGAGGCCTTTTCTAAAGCAGGAAGAGGGGCAAATACATGGTCCAGTATTTTGTCTGTTCTGCAGCTGCTAAAACCAGCAAAGACATTTCTATTGCAGTAGTATTTAATTCTACCTGTCACTAGTATCCCCAAAAACTGTCAGAACAAGTATCAAAAAAGAACAAAGATTCTGATTCAGTCAAAAAAGGACAATAAAGTGTGGAGAGGAATAAGAAGAAAAAAGACTTCTCTTCACCAGTTTGTTATCCCTTTTCTTGGAAAAAAAAAACATAAAAGATGTGGAGAGGAAAGAAAGGGGAAATTCCAGGTTCTATGTAGTCACACTCCTTTCTGACACTGCATTTCTATGCCAGATAAAGAGCCACTAGATTAATATTCTTGGCTGGTCTTTACATTGGTTTGAAGGACTATTTGGTTGTACTAACAATGATTTAGAGGCAACAGCTATGAAGAGGAATTCAAAAGTATCCAATTACAATCTAATTCTACTCTGCTTAAATTAAATATGGAAAGGAATTAGTCCAGCACCCCACATCAGACTCTTTGCTAAGGTAGATCCAGGAGGAGATTCTCACCCTTTACAATGACAACAGATATATACCACTAAAAGGACACCAGCAACATGCACAGCAAATCAAGGTTGAATTTGCAGCCCTGTCCCAAAATGGGGGGAGAGGGGGGAACTAAAGAAAATAATATTTTCCCCTACTGTTTTGTCATGCACAAATAAGTCTTGTAGAACTGCTCAGTTAATCAAGGCTTCCGTGAGCACATCAAAAGATCTTTGTTAAATGTATTCGCTGCGTAAGAGGCAGACCAGGAGCTATGGCAGCTCTGGCTGCTACTCAGGACAGAAACCAGCCAGGCTAAAGAGACCTGAGATAATTCAGAAACCAGCATGTAACACACAGGACAAACAGTGACACACGCAACCCTCTGGAAAATGACCTACATGGCTATCATTTTTGAGCTGCAGCAGGTGCTTTGCCAGCAAGGAAAAAGAGACTTTGAACAGTTGGAGGGATGCTAAAAGGAAATGTCTGCACTTCGGAATAGCTGCACACTGGGAATATCACTTCTAGCAGCCTGGAAATACCACCTCTTCCATGCTGCCCTGCTTTTTTCCAGCTCCCTCTTGTCATGCAAGACAGGATCATACTGGATCAGTCAGGGTGACTAACAGGAACAGAACCAGAAACAAAAAAGGACATGGACAATGTCCATGGACAATGGATGATGAAGAACCTCTTTTAGAAGCTACAATGGGAGGCAGTGAGGTCATGGATTCAGTTTTGGGGAGTGGAGAGAGAAGCAAAAGTCCTGGAAGAGCAGGGAACCTAAGTCATTGCTGTTTACTGAAGATGAGGATTATCTTTTTGGAAAGAGAAGACAGGCATGTCCTCAAGCATCTATCTCATCTGGGAAATTACACTGTTCTAGACAGATCGTTTTCAAGTTTATTTAACTTACAAAGAGACTGTGAAAAAACACAGAGTATCAGAACAAATTTAAACCATCTGTTTGATCATCTTGCAAACTGTAAACATTGTCTTTGAGAAAATAATCTTTCTTCAGCATAATAATGTGCATGGATTTGACTAAAATCTGGGTAAAAGGAAACTTCCACTAAGTCACATGGAAATTGCCCAGAGCACAAGTCAATATTTAAATTATTTTAAGTAATCCTCCTTCTTTCATCAGCTTCTTCCAGGAGTAGCCAGGAATTTAAGCTCTCTCCAGCTGACTTCCACACCTCCCTGGGCATTTGTCTACCCAGCACCATTCAAATTAATTGCCATACTGTTTATCTCTTTAGAGCCATGATGCACATGCCCTAACTTGCCCTTTACTCCCTTTATTCGTATAGATTTTGTAGCATCTACATTTATCCTTTCCAGAAAGTACCAAAGTTTTAAATGACTGCACTGCAATCAAAATTATTCTCAGTTGATAGGATGTTTTGTCTTGTCTGCATATTGTGCTTTTAAACTATGTATTACGATCCATAATGCACAGTTCAGAGAGGATGCCTGCCTATAAAGGGGAGGCACCAAATTTGCTCTTTCTTCTCCCAACTCAAAGCCCCTTATCAGCAATTTCACTGGATTAAAATAACAAAGAAAGCAGTTCCTGTTAACACCCACTGGCCACACTGATAATTCAGCCTTAGCCTTTTTGAACGGCCTATTTGTTACTCACAACAATAACATTAATTTCCTAGATTAAAAAAATGATTCAATACATGTACAGCATAAACATGAATATAAAGCAACACTTCGGAAACAGTGCCAAACTTAATACATGTTGACAGCTTTGGATTTATGGATACAGAGGTTCAAAACAGAAGCAGGAACTGCTTTCAGAATGTGCTCACACACCACACATCAAACCATGCTAATTAAAAGATATAAATCTTGCACAAGCAGATGATTTTTCGCACAGTTACAGTGTGGATGGGCTAGTTCAGTACAGACCAGCTGGGGGCTGCAGGCCAGATCCAGCCTGCAGGAGGAGGTTTCTGCCTGGCCCAGAGCCTTTTTTCCTCTGGAGGAGACAGGAACAGTTGCTCAGTGCAGTGCTTACAGCACCTCTGCCTGCGCCCAGCCAGAGTCAATCCAAAGAGCCATGAGCCGTTGTTCAAGTAAGGAAGGGGCGAGGTGCAGACACATGTCCTTTTGTGTGCCTCCCTTGGTTGAGAGCGACCTTCTGCCACCATTTCAGGACAGCAGCTGAGTGGGACACCCCAGACTGCAGAGCAGCTGCTCACATCCCCAGATCAGGCCACCACGAGCTGGCTCCCAGGATCCCTCTTGCCATAAGCAAGGTATCCCAATGTAGAGATACTATTCAACCTTCAAGAAACTACCAAACCATTTTGAACCATTCCAACTCAGTCCTTCTCTCTGTCACTGATTACACATGAGGTTGTCAAGCCTTCTGTCCAAGTCTGATGTGCACATCTCTACCAACCAAGAAAAAAAAGGCATGACATCATCTTACCCAACAGTATCAGAGACATGTTGAGGCATTGTTCACAGTAATAGGAAATGTAGAGAGGGGGCCAGATTTGGCCTCTTTTTCATTGTTGGCCACATTCAGCTATCTCTTAAGTCATTCACACAGTCAGGCCTGTTTCTGAAGAACCTCTAGAAATGTGCATTTATTTAGGAAAAAATAAAATCAGGACTGCAAATCTCATCTTACTTATATTACATGCCAACACAACATGGAACAGACAAACATAAACAGAAAAGCACCACAGGCTAAGTGAAACCAAGTTAAAGAATCAGATGTTGGACGTCTGACTATAAATTTTGAATAAGTCAGCCACAAAAAAATCTGCTTGTTTGTAACTGAAGCACTCAAAGCTCCTGCTAAGAGAATGGCACTACCAGTGAGATCCTCTCTCAAAGTGTTACAAGCCTACACAGTTTTTCTTTTGATTGTCTAGTAGCAGACTAACACAGTATTATGGTCAATCTATATGTGCTGCTAGCTAATTACCAGCTACTAAGTTCATTAAATACTATACTAGTCATAAAACAGAGAAACATACCCCCTTTCCTCAGGTACAAAAACCAGACCACTGTTTCAGGGAAATACAGATTGATCTAGACAGTTTTCTTATTCCACTGAAAACAAAAAAACTGTGATACTGATTTTGGCGTGTGCAGAGGTTGGTTTGCAAAACTGATCAATTAACCTGTTAATAGAAATAAAAATAGAAAGAAGTAGTTACCTACAAAAATTCCAGGCTGATAATCAAGTGGCAAATTCAGCTGTTGTGGCAGACAGTTTTCAAGGCCTAAGTAAACTTTGACATGCAGTATTTTGTAAAAACTTGCATGTAAGCAAGGTAATAGAGCTACTGAGAAATTTGGGAGTATTTAGTAGGTTGAAGTAAATTAACACAGGTAAAGAGAAATGGAACTGTTTCAGATGAAAAAATTCTTCCCCAGGTTTGGATATTGAAATGTTGGCTCACCTACTACTTCTGTTACACTGGGGCCAGTATGGTGTTCATGATCCTAAGCAAGAAAGCTCATCTGTTTGAGCAACCAGCATTTAAAGGAACAAAGGTTTAAGGAAGTATTACCTCTTCTCCTCATGTTTTCTCCCATTTTAAACTTTACTTGGCTAAGGCGAAGGGTTGCAATCCCTGCTGGAGGGATAAAAGTTCTCCCATAGCTAGGGGCTTTTTCTTACTCTCTCACTGACTGACAAGGGTCATGAGCAAGGCTTTGACATTTTGGTAGATGCTTTCATTTAAACAGCAGCTTAGTGCTCAAAGAAGAAAACACAGTGGTAGGAATTATCAGAAGGACTGAAGAACTATCACCATGCCAAAACTGAGGACAGTGCCAGTCTCCTCATGTTAAAATGAAACAGCAGAACTGGAAAAGTTTGATTATCCTTGCTGTCATCTTTGAAAGACATGGAATAACTTCTTTATAGTTTTCAAAAGAACCCAGGAATAGAGATAGCTGAAGCTATTGTGGAGGTCTAAGTAGCATGAGGAGAGTGGTCAAGGGCTGACCTTTTGGCCCGTCATCCACCACCAGAACTAGGGATGGTCAAATGAAAGCAGTAGGAACTGGATTCAGAAACACAACCTCACGGGTGATTCACACAGTAGTTGCTTGTCAGGAAGCACCCTGCATGTGCAGCTTTTGTGGGTTGAAAGGAAGGCTGGACTTGGAAGAAACATCCATTGCAAGTTATTAAACAGTTAAACCACAACAAGCTCAGGAAATCCTCTGGACTGAAAATAGTTCACAGCAACAGTGATGTCTGGGGGAGTTACTATATATTTTTATCCTGTTCTTATTTTTCCTGAGGCACCCATTTCTGACCACTACTAGAGGCAGTCTGTCTCTCTTGTACAGGACATCTTCCCAGTAAAACCACTTTGATCTCAGCCTCTCTCCACAGCAAATGAACTCCTCCAGTCATGAACTCCTGTGCTTGACCTGGTTTCTGCTATTCACATCACACACACTGGCATCTCCCACATCCTAAAAGAAACCCTTGCAGGAAGGAAAGGTAAAAGTCCTGCCAAAAACTACTACATACATAACACAGGAGAAGGCTGCTGGGTTTGTTGAGGTTTTTTTGTTTGTTTGTTTGTTGGGTTTTTTTGTTTGTTTGGTTTTTTGTTTGTTTGGGGTTTTTTTGTTTGGGTTTTTGTGGGTTTTTTTGTGTTTTTTTTTTTTTTTTGTTTGTTTGTTTTTGTTTTGTTTTGGTTTTTGGTTTTTGGTTTTTTTTGTTCTCTTCAGTAGATAAGAACTATGATGGAGAAGGGACACACAGATTTATCCCTATGGAGTACCATATTAATGGAAACAGTCCTGGTTATGGTACTATGTCTCCTTAATAAAACACCCCTTTTACCCATGAACATAACTAACTCTTGGGAGTCTCAAGTGCTATAAGAGGGAACTAGGTGAAGAAATAAACCATGAATTCAAATAAAACTTTTTTTGCAGTGAGATAGAGGCTGCTTTATCAGCCTTTTATCTCCAGTTCTTGCCAGCAGAGCAGCTCTGCTATCCAGCTCTTCGATTCATCCAGTTTAGAGGCATAAAAAAGAGCACTGGAGAGAAGGCAATGTAGTGTTTCTGTTGAAGATGCATGGGCTAAATTTTGTCTTCCTTTGACAGAAAAGTAAAGGTCTAACCTGCCCTCTGCTATATGCAGCCAGGCACCTTGCACTAGCCAAAATACTACCATCCCCATTGAAAGAGGAAGAATGTGGCAGTGAGGCATGGCTAAGCCGCAGATATCCATACTCCTTGGTCCTTGCACAATGAGAGAAATCATCTAAGTGTCTTCCTTCAACTGCAGCAATAACACTCATCTCTTTATTTAATTCTCTAGGACTTCATTCCCATGGCTGTATTTTCAATGCATTTACCTAGACGGTAGAGCGTAATACAGAATCACAGAGTATGTTTGAGGTTGGATGAACCTCTGGAAGCTGAAGTACCCCTGGGGGCCAGGCCCTGCAAACATGAGGCTTCTTCGAGTTGACTGAAGAAGGCCTCAGCTACTACTTCTTCCTGATCAGGCAGGCTTATCAGGACCCACAACATGACCCATGGTGGCATTCCTGCTAATCCTGACCCATAAACTCTCAGCTAGCTCCTCATCCATCCCACATACAGCTCCACACACCCCTGCCACACTCATGTAAGGGACAACTCCCGCTCCTTACCTTCCTGTTCTAAACTCCCTAAAGAGCTTGAATCTATCCATGGTGGCACTTCAGTCATGTGAGTTATCTCACCATAACTCTGTGATCTGAACTGAATCATAGCCCTGCACCTGTATGCAGACCCTTAATTTCTACTGTTTGCTCAGGATGCCAAGTGCATTAGTGTACCAGATACCACATTGGGTCAGTAGATGGAGTCTCCCACTCGTGCCATTCTCTGCTTTCTCCCAGTGCTACCAACTGAGGTATGGAGCTGCACTGTAGGGAGCTTGCAGCCCCTGTTAGCAGATCTGCAGGGGGAGCAGGAGCCATGTTTCTGGGCCCAGCCTTTAGCATAGTGGGAGTCCTGCTTTCCGACCCAATAGTCTCTGCCTGTACTTCCTTAAGCGGAGCATTTGGGGGTTTCAGGCTTTTATGCCTGCAGGGTCCTGGAGGTCTAGTTGATCTTTCTTGTCATCCCTGATGCTGCACAGCCACTTACATCCTCCCACAGCTCTGCTAATTGGCGACACAGACCTTCCCAGGCACAAAAGCCCACCTCCCCAGCATCCCTCAGCCCCAGCCCTGCGGAGTTACCCCCAGGTTGTAGCTGCTGGCGTCACAAGGGCCACTGACACACCACCACTGCAGTCTGCTCTGTGGCATATCCTCACCATGCCCACAGCGAGGTCCCTTGGCTCTATCCTGTGCTGGCTGCTGCTATGGGGAGCTTGTGCTTGTGAAGGGCTGCCCTATACCTGCTGAAGATGTGTGTCCACTTCGGCCAGCTGAGCAGCTAAGGGTCCCCTTTCTTCAGGAACATGCTGGATTTGTTCGAGGTTGCAGTATCCTGACATGCACCAGCAAGTGATGCTCCTCAAATGTCTCTGAAGTGCTCCGTCAATCCCAGGAGAAACTCAGAACATCCACAAGACTTCAAATCACAGTCCAGAAACTGTTGCACACACTGCTGTGCCTGTTTGCTGCCCCAACAGATGTGCAATTCCTCAAAGGTGTTTCTCCAGCAACCCAAGTTTGTCTTCAGTGTGGGCAATTGTCCACTGGGGAGTATTCATCTTAGCATATCAAATAATTTTAAAAATCTTTAAACAAGCCTGACTATGCTAATGTAGTTCCTTACTTATCCAGATCAAAAGTCCACCACAGTATCCTAAGATTAGAATTTAGTACTCAGGGGATTAGGAGAAGCATGAATTAAGCCCATGGCCATACAGGGCCTTGAATATACTACGTGACTTGTAATAATAATACACACAGCATTAGCACAACACCACACATGTTCCTGGTACTGATAACTGGAAATCAGCTAGACGTGGAATTCAAGCTGAATCTGAATTCAAGCTGCTTGTACGTGTGCAGGCATGAAAATACATAAATATATATCACAAATGTATGATAAATTATTTTGAACCCACATTTAAAAAAATTAACATAAACCAATTTATTAGCTTTGTATTTGTTATCTTCTGAAGTGTGCTAACACTCACCAATGGTGATGCTAAATGGCAGGTGGAAAAAAATTGAATGCTCTAATAGAGTGACCTAAATTTGTCAAGCCAGGGAAACTTGTCCTATTTCATGATTCCCACTTCAAAAGCTGTGCTGTTACAAGAATAGGGTCATAAGTTAATTCAGTCAGGAAGAGACCTCAGAAGGTCTCTAGTCCAAAATCTAGTTCAAAGTAGAGTCAGCCATGAGGTGAGGCCAGGTTGCTCAGGGCTTCATACAAATGGGTACTGGAAATCTGCAAGGGAGACTACAATCTCCTTAGGCAACCTGGTCCCATGCCTTACTTATGCTGTTCTGGTCAGTTTGTCTTCCTAAGTTTCTCCTTGCATCCAACCTTACACCAAGGTTCAGCATATGACTTTGTCTCTCTTCCTCCCACCACGCGTTGCTGTGAAAAGCCTGGATCCATCCTCTCAGTACCCTCCCTGCCAGTATCAACAGGCTGCTCTTGAGTCACCCAAAGCTATGCTGAAAGCCCAGCCCAATCAACCTTCCCACACAGAACCTATGCTCCTGGCCCTGACCATCTTGGTGGCTCTCCACTGAACTCACAGGAATTTGTCACTTTCATGTCCCCAGGGTGCCAAAACTGAACACAGCATCTATATGTGGACTAATAAGTACTGAGTAGAGGGAATAATCACTACCTCCTATTTGAAGGTGGCTTTGCTCCTATTAATACGTCCCAAAATGCTATCTACCAGCCATCCCAACTAATCTTCAACACATCTGCTGCTCAAAATGGTCAGACCCCAGCCCTGCATCATTGCCAAGGGTTCTCCCTGGGCAGAGGCTGGACTTCACATGGGTGCTTATTCAATTTCATGAGGACATCCCATTCCCTCAAGAATTCTAGGTGTCTCTGTGTGACAGTATGCTGACTGTCCCCTTCCATTTTCTGTCACCTGGGAACTTCACTAACAAGCAGTCTGCCATTTCCTCAGGTCACTGAAAATGACATTAAACACAGCACATCCCAGGACAGATCCCAGACAGTCATTACTAGCCTCGAGGCAGAGTAGCCCTTGAAGCACTGCTCTCTAAGTCCGCTTTTTCAACCACAGTTTCTACCCCTCTGGCTGACACCTCCTACCTAAGCTGAGAACTGGGCTGTCTACAGGTGCAAGAGAAAAAAATTCTTATTTTGGTATAAGCAGCTGGAATACCCATTCCCTATCTCATGTAATTCAAATATGGCCTGGGTTGAAACATGCTATGGATCCATCCCAGGAATCCCATCTTCTTTTTCCAGCTCCATTCACTATGGCACATTTAAACTCGTGACTGGGCAAACTAATTTTTATTGGAGCCTCATCAGTATCTCTGTAACCACCTGTTCCTCTCTTAGTCTCTTGCTCCATCTCAGCAGTAAACCCCCTAAACTCACCCTGACTGGCCAAAGTGCTCCCTTGGATGCAAACTCACTACACTGAGAGGATTAAGTGACACAACGTTGCCAGAATCCAACCCCATAGCCCGTCTCCTTCCAGCAACACGAGTACATACTGCTGCTTCCTTTCAGCAAAGAAAGTGGTGTGTGACTTGGTCACCATATGACCATTCATGCAGTGTTCAGTGAAGTTACTTCTCTTTGCAGAGTACTGGAATACTTTTGATTTTTTTATTCATAGAGACACTTTCTCAATAAATCACCCAAACACCACCAATATCAAATTCAACTCATTACTTGAAAAGGCTATCCACAAGAATCTGCAAATCTGCATTTTTTTATGCATTACTTTTGAAACTCCTTTTTTCCTATGACATTCTCAGGGTTTGAAAAGTGTATTTATTCCCTTACACTGTTCCATCATTTTTAATTTATGAGGTTTCCTCGTGCAGAGCTCTGGCTCTCAGCCACAGATCTGTGCAAACAGGTACATGTTCCAGTGATGGTGGCAGATGAACCTTCCTTCTTGAGGACTGTTTTTAATCACTGCTGCTCATCAAAGCCTCAAGGGCCAGTGAACATACAGAAAAGAGCAGAGCACATCTGCTGTTGACAAAGCAGGCAGACTTTTATGAGTTTTAGTCAGGCTTTTTCTAGAGAGAAATTTGTTTTTCCTTATTTGTGTCTGTGGCATTAGACATGACTAACACAAAGGAACAGTATAGAGCAGATGGGAACCCACAGCAGAAACATCAAAAGAAACTAAGACAGTACAGAAGATATCCTGCTATCTACTTGGGATTTTTGTATGCGCTGATTCTTTTTTTAATAGCACATCACATTTGCATTCTGAGTTTTCCATGCCAATGTTTTATTGAACTCAGATGCTGCCTGCTGTGTAGAGCAACAGAGTACTCTGTTCACCCATGAGGACTTGAACTTTCTCCCTAGTTTGGTAGCTCTCCCCTTTCTAAGACGATTCCCACAGCAAGTGTACCTGTATGAAGAACAGTAAGAACCAAGGTTCAAATAAGAAAAACAATGTAATATGCTTAAGTCTTGAAACTTTGTTTTCAAACTTTTTTTTGGTGCATTAAAAATGTAAAAGTGTAAGAGGAAAAATAAGAGGTTACACACAACTGGCACCAGAGTTATTACCAGTAAACACTGCCAGAGGTGTGCACAGAAGCCAAGACCATGAACACCTGGTTTTTTCAGCACATACTCCTAAGTAGACCTCTCTTACAAATGCGCACATGACAAACCTGTTCCATTTCAGCTCCTACTCTGTAAGAAATTAAAGCATCAGGTGTTTCGATGACTAACAACAGAAATAGCAGAAGGGAAGAAAATGCACTCATCTGTTATTTTAATACATGGTTGTGTTTCTCTCTGCCATGGGTGACAGAAGAGTTCCCCTTGCCATACACAAAGCCGTAGTGTTCTGCATTCCAACTCCTCTCATACTCAGCATTTCAGTACCTTTTAGCTACAGGAATGTGTCCATAGCAGACATCAAATTACAGAAAATCAAGTAGAATGCTCATGTCTCTCAAAGATCACCTACTATGCATACACTAACTTATGCTTTCTTTAAGTGAGTTGGCCTGCACACCACAAAACTGTTAGACTATTTTTAGTGCAGTTAGTAGTTCAGTAGCAATTAGCTACTGTCAAGCACAGGAGAAGGTTCTCAGAAAAACCCACCACACTGTGCCAAATTACCCCCATCAGCTCTTGTGATGAAATTTGTGTGGTGTGACCTAGATTTCATGAAAGCATGGATGAGACTGCACACAGGCACGCAGGGGATAACCAGAACACAGCAGATCTTCAAGCACTGCTCCAAAAGACATCGGAGTCCTGGCAAAACCCACTGTGACCACTGACCTCCCAGAACTGCTTCATAGAAAGCCTGGACACAGCCTACTATCCTGTTGTACAGTAAGTGGTTAAGAAATTGCAATACCCCTAGACAGAATGCCTGCAGGGGAAATGAACAATTTAAGATGTCCAGAGGTCTGAATTTATGTGGCTAAAAATAAGTAAATAAATCAAAGTGCCTTCTGATATCACGACTAAAAGCAGAAGGCTCACAAGAAAAAGATATGAAGCAGTTTCCTGGCTGAGATGAAACTCCCACTACTTTTGAAATTAACACAAGAAAGGAATGGAGAAATGTGGCTGAAAGACAACAGAAAGGGAGATGTGAGGGTATCTCCTTGTGTCTACCAGAGATAATGGCTATCAGGAACAACACATTTCATTAGCAAGAACATGGAATTCAGAGATTCAAATGGGATTCACCTCGAGCTCTCCAGTTGTCTCAGTCATTCTCCTCAGAAACTTAAACTGAGTAACAGTTTGGGTATTTTTAGTCCCCTTATAACACTTTGGGTATGACCCAGCTATTTAGCAACTACATAGAAGACCTCATCAGTCTTGAATTTAAATAGGATGCTGGATCCTAAGCAGGAATGACTACAGTAATAAGGACTACTTTTTCTTGCATAAAGAGAAAGCAATACAAAGGAAAACAATGTTTTAAATATTCCCAACTCAACATCAAATAGTAGCATAGAAACTAAGACAACAGAGTCCCAAATTTTGAACATATTCATGACTTACGTAGGGATTTAAAGCATTGTCCTGATATATCAAATATTTTATCTAAAGTAAATGTAACACTAAAAATGACAGCAATTCTGTGTCATGGCAATCTCTCACATCCATATTTTGGATAAAGGCAAAAGTTGAAAGCAGGCAATGGATGTTGACCATTATTAAATACCAGTTATAAAAGGATAAAAAATAAAAGTAGGAGAGATTAGGAAGGCGAAAACAAAATTAATTTTCAGATCCCTACAGAGATTAAAATACTATCCCATGCAGAATTAGTGTAAGACCTCATAACCCACTGTTCCACATTTGTCAGCATAGTACCCAAGTACATAATCATTAAATGTTGCTAAAGCCAGAGGTATTTTATGAGTAGCTTTTCCTGTTCCTTCCATGACTATAAGAAATGGTTTGGCAGAACTTCATCTTCCCTAGTGCAATAATCTTCATTTTCTTTCACATTCCTGCCATACTCTTGTTTCCTCTCTAGTATCAACAGCAAGGAGTGAAGTTCTGCTTAAATATCTCCTAGTTATTCCTTCTTTTGACTTACACTGTTTTGTTTTGGGGAGACAAAGTTGACTATTTATGCTTCAGGGGAACCCTTACCTGCCATTTCATTGGATAACGCAGGCCAGATATTGGAAGACTGTTTCACAATTTTGGAGAAGTACTGTAACCTATAACCTTGGAAGGAGCTTAGTTCACTAGATGCTTGGAAAATGAGGTATCAAAATGTAGCAGCAGTTCAATTACCAAACTTGTACACACCTTTTTCAATATGCCCTGAAGTTGGGTAGCAGTCTAACGACTGCTTTTGTTTTATAACTCAGTGGCTGTGAAATAAGCAGCACAAGGGCTGCATTTAGAAACACAGATTATCTCGAGTTGGAAGGAACCCATAAGGATCATCACATCCAACTCCCTGTTCTTCACAGGACAACCTAAAAATAAGCTATGTGACCAAAAGTGTCGTCCAGACACTCCTGAACTCTGGCTGCCTTGGTATCATGACTACTTCCTCAAGGAGGCTGTTCCAGTGACCAAACACCTTCTCTATTAAGAGTCCATGTCACAAACAAGAAAGATTTGGAAACCGGACTAGCTGGGGCCCACTGCAAGGAATGAAAAACAGCAATGACTGGGCATAGAACTCACACTGTCCTGCAGAAGAGGACATCTATCTGTGAAGGAAGGGTAGAACCATCCCAGGCTGCTAAGAAGGTACAGTGAAACTACTAAGAAAGACCAGATAACCAGGGTTTCATAATAAGCTGCTAAGAAAAGAGAAAGATTTCATGACAGATGCTGTAGGAGACATCTTTACCAATGGTTATTATACTACTATCTGCAGTGTGGAGCTGTGCAGATTGCTGCTATTAGGCAGCTTTCAAAGCTCTTTTTTCCAGATGGCTTATACCTTGGTCTCTTTTGCCTCAGTTTTAGTGTTGGGCTTAAATGAATGCTGCCTTAACCTTACCTTCCTACCTATGGAAGTTAGAATTCTCTTTAGCCAAACTATTACAAATTGCTTACTAATAACATTTGCCCTCAGCAGCAGCCATTGCCCTCTTTTCACAACCACTCCAGGCATTGCTCTCACTTCTGTGGATGTTCTTACATATATTTCAACACTCCAACCTCCTCCTCCAAATCAAAGAAAGAAACATATCCTCAGTTCTCCTCTTAAATAAATATTAGTAATGATAATATCATCATCACAAACTTAGTTTCCCCCATCTAGGCTTTCATCTTGAACAGAGGACTTCTATCACAGGTCATCTGATATTGAGTAACTGCATTCCTACTTAATTTATCTCAATTCTCTACTCTTTACTCATCTCCCTAGCACCTTTTAAATCAATAACTCATTTCTAATACTCAGTTTTTCACCCAACCACACCTGTACACACCATTGTTTTTTCATCACCTAAACCACACAGAATGCAGTAGAAAATAAATAAAACCTCATTTTTCTCTTCCTTCTTCCTCCAGTTCTTCATCTTTTGAACTGGTTATGGAAGGATAAGAGTAAATGTCTTTGGGGGAAAACACAAAGGCAACTTCTGTTGCCTTTCAGTATGCTGCAGGTCAAAGACTCCAGAAAAATGGTGGTGTGCATCATGTTCATGTAACAAGTTATTGCGTCCATAGATATGGCTATTAAAAAATAATAAATAAAATAAAAAAAAACCAAAACAAAAACCCCAAAAAAACTCTTTGCTTAAATTGACCACCATATTATTTTATTAAATAAGGACTAAAAACTCTTCTGTTCTCAAAATGTCTTTAGTTTACAAAAATTTAACTATGCTGAATAGAAACATACTACAAGGAAACAAGATCCTGGAAGTTGAAAGTATATGTACTAAAAAAGTGAGCTGTTTCAAACCAGACTGTTTCAAGGTGCTGTGACTTTTAAGAAAGCTGCTGTACATTATCAGCTTGTCTACCCAACATATTAAAGAAAAAGCTGTTTAGGGCAAGGTCATCCACACTCCTTTATAACACCAACAGAAGTTACTACTACTTAGATTGTTACTAAGTTCACACGATTATAATGTGCATCTTAATTTGAGCAATGTCTTCTATGTATAGAAAATTAATGAAATGCAACAATAGTGACATAGTATTACAGAAAATAATCTCTAAAGCCATCAGATCACTGGATTTGTTTAGAACCACTAACAAATTTGTGAACCACAATTTTTTTTTAATAATAAATTTACTTCCAAGTAAGCAGGCACAGTATTCAGCAATACTGCTTTGATTTGCAAAATACTGCATTCTTTTGTACCTAAATATGTGAGGTAGGATACAAGCAATAGAAACATGGCTAGCCAAAACAAACACCTTATAAAATGTTATCCATCCTTTAAAGAAGCTTTATGTTAATTGCAAATATATCACATAATTACTGAAATATTGATTTGCAGGAGTAGAAACCTGTATTTGAGATACTTTCTTCCTTCTTACATAGATATGATTCTGTCTCAAAAGAATATACATCTTCATTATAGAAACAAAAGTGCTACTAAAATCCACATCATTACTGTAGTGAGGCACTGAAAATAATGCACGCATACTGCATATACACTGTATGATACGTTTATCCTGCCCACACAAATACTGCAATGGCACTTTGTGACCACTGTGAAGAGGTCAGATCTTTTAGACATCAGAATTTGAGAAATTTTTTTAAGCAAACTGGGGGAGAGGGGGTTTCTGTATTTCAATGCCAGTTGCCAACATTCAACTTTTTACTTTTCCACAGGCAACAAAATACCAGTAGCTGTACTGCATGCAATGAAGCAGGTATCCTAAGTATGCTGGACAAACCTACTGACAGGGTAGGCAGGTTGCTTATGTCTGTGGAATATACGTTACTTCTGTCAGCTTTAGGAAATTGCACCTAAATTAGTAAACATCTTTTATAAAGGCAATATCCAAAAAATATGCAAAGACCAGAATGGCAATCTGTGAGCACAACAGGAAAGAAGAATGCATTCAGATTATTCTACTCCTCCTGATGAATGACTGGACATAGTATCATGGTCAGGTGAATTTTATCATTTTGGTCATCCCAGAATCATCAGATTAAAGGGATGTTCATCAAGAACTCATCTTAGTCGTGTCTCTTTGTACATATGCTGGCTAGATCAAATACAGTGGAATACCTAAATGTGTCTCTTTAAAAAAGTATTTGCACCTACTTTGATGAGGTAGAGATTTATCAATCTCTACACTAGATATATATATAAAAAAGACATATTTAAACACAGATAAGTCTTTAAAATTACTCCATCCACAAACTTAAAATTTCGTGTATCTCTGGTAGCTTTAAGATACTTGTATGCTCTATGCGCACAAGTGTGAGACTATTCAAACATATACTTGGGTTTGTACTTGTATTTGCATAGGATGAATTCATTTAAGAATTAACCACACAGAATGAACGTAAACTTGCAGGATCCAAAACTTACTATGTGTATTCCAGAAAGCAGGTTTTGATAATCTGGCAAAACCTACGCATGCAAAAAAAAATTGCAAGAAAACTACACACACACCTCCCAAGTTTGGTGGTGCCTTTTTTAGAGTATCAGAGGACAAATGCTATGCCAGAATGATGTATTTATGTGTTTTTGCAAGTTACTCACAAATTGAGCATATTAATTTTCAATTAAAATGTCTTTAATATGAGTATCTTTTTGCAAATTCTAATGTTTTTGTTCACAGAGATCAAAAGAGCAAGTGTCAAAATATTTGAAAAAGGGTTCAATTATGCTAGAAAATAAATTGACAGAGTCAAGTACAGTTAATACAGAATTCTAGATCATCCAAGGTGGAACAGGTGAACTCACACTAGAACTTTAAAGCCATTTCATGTTTTCCTTCTTTCAGTATTCACTATCTCAGTCCATAACAAGTAAAAGATCACTATGTTTCTGGAATCAGTGAATTATTCTTAAACATTAGAATCAAGACTACAGTCTCTGTTTGGACTTTGCATATGAACTACAGATAACTGAAAGTTTCTTGTTGCACTGCAGCAAGAAAAGGAAATGTAACAAAACCTTAATGTGCTGCAAAGCACAGCAAGATACTTCGGTAATCTCACAAAAATGTCATACTGGAACTTGTTACAATGAGTTCAATTTGATATTTTAATGTAATACAGTACATTTTTATAAACTTAACATCATTGCAGAAGAGCATGCTAACTGAATGTTAGCAATTGATCTTTTATACATAATTATAATCTACTGTAGCTACTGTACGCAGATCTCAAAATGTTAGTACATAAAATATCCATTTTTTTATATTATATGAGAATGATCGTAGAAGAGGTTGGAATATAAGAATGAAATATTTGTTGTGCCTATTTCTCAAGAAATAATGAATTACACATTATAACCCAAGAAATCAACATTTAAATTGCAAAACTATAGTTTAAATTTACAATAAAAATTATGATCAGTCATGGTGCATCAATATTCAATGAAGTTTAACCTAACCATGTTTATGCACATAAAGCCTCAAGAGTCTGCAGCAGTTTCAGCATCAATTTTTCATATTCTTTGTATAAAATTGACTTAAAGGTACATCTTCCATAAATGTTTTCAGTGCAATTCTGTCAAAGAGGAAAATATAAAGCTAGCTTTCCATCATTTTATACCACAAAAAAACCCCTCAACTTGCATTTGCACTGCTGAAGCGTAAGTAAGCCAGTTCTGTTGTGCCAACTATTTCAAAGTCAATTCAAATCAACCATATAGGCCTTTCTAGGCAGCATTTCCCCCATATCTATAGGTATAAATGTTGAAAAGCTGAATACTGGAAGAGGGGGAAAGTTAAGATGAGGCAGAATAACCAAACTGTTCATAATACTTTTTTCCATTGGTACAAAAAAAAATGCATAATGAAAAAACGTGTAAAGGTTGCTTGCTTTACTAGTGATCTTTACAGTTTGGAAACTGGTAACTCCATGTTTTAAATATTATCCTTTTCTCTGATCTTTACAGGCTACCTTGTAACAATAACTTATTTATTGATGGATTATACGAAAATGCTCCATTATTCAATGAAATAAAATTTTCTTAGGTTAGAAATTACTTTTTCACAAGTTGTCAGCTATAGAGTACCAGAGGGAGAACAGCACCTGAAGGTATAATGTGTGCTTTGCTAAGCATAGTGTAGTAATTGATGCATTTTGGTTCAAAGACACAGTCTGTAAACTGTAAAACTGCATACAGGATACTGCTCTAAGTATTTTGATTATTTCCCTTTTTTTTTAGTATTATATCTAAAAAAATCCCAAACAAAACAACAAAAAACAACCTGTCTATGATAGCACAAAATAAAGATGGAGCTTCATTCAAATCTTGAATACCTTGACTGTAATAATTGACAGCTGGTTATTCAACAAAAATGTAGCTCTTCATACCAAAAGAATTTGGCTCAAAAAACAAAACAGAAAGGTACAATAAACTCTCAATAAAAGGTTCTCTCATGAGGCAACCTACCATATACTACTGCTAGATACGAGTTTCCAAAAAAACATTACATCCCATTTTCAGCACATTTTTCATAAACATGCAACTTCACTATAAAATACAAAACACTTGGCTTTCAAGAACAGCTTTATAAAGACACACTGCATCAATAAAATTTCTCTTTGTGGTTAACTTTACATTGTAATAAGAACTGTATTTTCACTAATGTTTATATATCAGATTTCATATTATAATGTAGTAATAATTTGCTCTTTGTGAACATCATGTTCAGAAGGAAATATCTATACACATTAACATACTAGACTATTAAAAACTCAGTTACAGAATTTTATTGATACAGTAGATTAATAAAAACTGATAGGGGAAGATAAAATGGGTAGGGTATTCAGTACATTATTTAATAACACACTTTTAAAATTAAAATATTTTAAATCCTTTTTGAATTTTCAATGCCACTACAAGTCCAGAAAAGTCTGGCATCAATACTGAGGTGTAAAACAAAACTTCTTTCACAATTTGCATGTCTTGTATTATTCTATCCAACATTGTTCAACTGCAAAAGAAAGTAATTTAGCACCTCTGATGATGAGTAGGTGCCTGAAGGTAAACACTGGGTTATATTCATGAAGGAAACAAAGACCTTGTTTTTATTTCTTCTTCTCCTCCATACACAAATAGTGGCAAAAGAAAGTGGCACTATTTGTTCAATTATTTTTTTTTTCACAGTTAAATGTCAACAAGAGTACAAATACAAACACTGACAGATATTGCTTGAGATCAATTTTCAACAAACTGTTCTTTTTTAAATCAATTGATCCAATAAACAGTTGGGGTACTGTCAGTTTAAAGCCGCAGATAAAAGCTATACAAGCACTTTATAAGTCAGAAACATTAAAAAAAGAACTATTTACAGTTTTCTTCTTTAGTTCATATGTCTACAAAGCCAGCGCACATTACACTTCACAAAAATCCACAGTTAATGATATCAACATGTGTGTGGCTAAAGCTTGTGACCTAGGGACCGCAAATGCAGGGGCAGTAAAACAGGTTTTGTCTTTTTTTCAGCAACCCCATTTGTGCACTAACAGCTTCATTCAGTCTCAAGCTTTATATTAAAAGCATTCTTCAAAGCTTTCACCTGGAAGGCTGGTAACTACATGCTCACTCATCGCCTTTCCCTTTTGGAAGTTCTGCGACGGACCTATTTGGAGGAAAAATATATTCAATGTTTTTACAGGAAAATTTTGAAAAATTCAAGAACAAATAAATGTTATAATGGGAAAAAAATGCTCAGTCTCAGTAGTGTTTAAGTAACTGTACACAGTGGCAGTGATTACTCATTTTATCACAAGTCGCAGTCAAGGACCAGGATGTAGCTTCATTTGATGTTACTGAGTCTGTGTCCTTCTCATATTCAAAAACAACCCAGTTTCCTTCCTCAGTTTTCATATACTCAGATGCTTCAATCATAAGATGTATGCAAAAGTGTGAAGGCATTCACAGTCAAATTTTCAGTATTACTATTAATGTTGCTAATGTATTTGTAAGAAATAAATATAAAAGGGAACTTATTTTAACATATTTCATATGAGAGTAAGAGAAAGAAATTGGTCTAGGATTCTTTTCCAAGAGGTCATGTTTATTTTCCAGTACTACTCATTTTGTGTGTCTGTTTTGTATAAAGAAACTTTCTTCACTATCACAATCCGGCCAAAAAGTATGAGAAGGAGTTACCTGAAAAATAACTCCCATTAGGTACTACACAATTCTGGCATACAGTTGAGAAAGGCTACACAGAACAGAAACTTTAAGATGCTTGACAAAAAGGTATTTTCAAAGAAATGCAGCTTATCTGGGAAACGACAGTGCAGCTCCACCACATAACAGTGGCAGCTGACAACCACCCCATTCATTTTAAAGGGAAGGATAAGTTCTAAGAAGCCATTCTCTGATCATCAATACAAAGAGGACACCACAAAGATTCACAAAGAAAATCTCAGGCATTTGTCTTACATTGATTGTGGAAACTTCCTCTTCTTCCATTACTTCTTCCTGGGGAATGTCATCACTGACTGGTGAACTACTCTGAAATACGTCCATCTCTTCACTAGATTCATTCTCTTTACTGGCTGCTTGTTTGGAACGTCCAGCACGGCTACAAAGAGAAGAAAAATAAAGATCAGCTTCACAGCACATGGGTCTGCAAATGTATAAACTGTACAAGCAAACATTCTGCTTTTCAAGAACAGAAGCCTTAAAATTTTGTGTTGTATAATCCTGCTGTCTTACACACCTATATAGTTCATCCATACACGCAACAGAAGAAGTGGAACTAGGAGGCTGGACAAAACCATTTGAAAACAAAATTTGTCCATAATAAGAGGGCTAGGAGTACAAAGCTGAAAAAAGTCGCCTCTAAAGACAAGGCAGATTTTTCTCTTCAGTGTCAGAGTAGAGGCCAAAGACAGTTGACACAACACTGAACAGTGAGCAGAAAAAGCTGAACAGCCAGAGACTGCATACTATTTGGTGCTTTTCTCCCTATTCAATTCAATGAGTAGACATACTCAACTTCTACAGGAGTTTATACATAACAAAATTTGAGTAACTGCATCCATGTTTTTACAGACCTAGAAGAACCCTATTTCTATTTATGAAATTGACACTGCAATGAACCTAAAAGCAACTCTTCCAAACTAACTCACGCTAAGAGCTAGGGATAATCAGAATAACAATACCTTAATTAGGATAATCAAGAACAATCAGTCAACAGTATCTTAAATTGTATATTTTAGTTATGGAAGCTGCGCCACAAGCAAAAAGCACCCACTTGCTTAAGATGAGAACTAGCCATCCCCTCCTCACCTTTGGGAAAAAAAAAAGCCAACTATGCATGTATCCAAAACTACAGAGCTGCACCCACGTTACATTAATACAATTCAGAATCAAATCACAGAATGAAATTAAACCAGAAACTCTGCTCCAGGTAAGCCAACAGACAGATGTCAATCTCCAGGGGGCACAGGTCTAAAACAACCGTCCTTTTACATCACTACATCACAAAAGTCATAGGAATTTTCAGTCCTGAGAACCACTAAAATCTGGACAAAATAACATCTCTGAACTGCGTATAGTAATTACAGTGGGGGTTTCAGCACCAACCAGCATGCCCCATCCCTTCAGAAGTAACACAAATTAGCCCAAATCAAGTCTTCCAAGACTGATTGAAGAAACAGAATTGAAAAGGAAACTGAAGAATTATTCACAAGCTACATTTATCTTTTCACATATTACAAAACTAAGCCAATTAACAGGTGCTAATTCGTAACCCAATTTGCTATCAGAAATAAGTGATACACTATCACGCCACAGGATATGCTATCACCTTGTAGGCAAAAATCCCAAATCCATTTCCAAGGAGCCCAGAAAGCTTTAAGTATTTGGATTAAATATGTTCTATCTTGTGGTGCTGCTCAGTCTATCAACTTCCTTCAGTTAAAGCTGCTGTAGATATGTATGTGGGAAAGAAGAAAGGTATGACTACAATGCACTTTGAAGACTGAGAAATTACTACTGTCTCACCTTTCCCTTGAAGATTTGGAAAAAGGGTGGTCTTACACAAAAAAGATAGAGAAAGAAAAAAAAAAAGAAGACAAAAACAATCCACAATAATTTCTGTAATGAAATCTAAAATAGACCAAACAACTTTGAACCCTGAAACAAGTTACTTGGGTTCCTTGTGTCAACAACAACATACATAAACGTGAAAGAGCTATGTTTGTGACTGATCACGGGCAGTGATACAGTTTACTTTCTGTTTTAAATGGGGTAAAGAAACACAAGGGCTTCATCAGCTTTACTGAGAAGTGAATTGGAAGCTACTTTTTAGTAAGAGGCATCTTTGACAAACGCCATCCAGCACGTCACCCAACAATAACTTGTTTGCATGCCTTCTCTGCATGGCAGTAGCAGTTTCCAAGTCTTGTTCTACTGCACATGTAGCAGTGACTTCTGTAGCAACCAAGACAGTGTTGGGTCCTCTGTTTCTGGTTACAGAGTAAAGGAGTAGTAGAGATCTGACCTGAGGTAGGGAAACAGAACACTGGAAAGGTCAGGATATTGTGTGTGCAAAATGCCAGATCATGTGATCTGGTGTGAAACTAGAAATCAAAATGAGGGTAACAAGCTTGTTCAGCAAATCTCTGGTATGGAATATCTCCAGGGTCCAGCAAATCAGTACGTGACACTGCCAGAGGAAGAACAGTGTGACGCTAACTAAGCCCAGATGATCAAAACACAACAGTGTGACACAAAACGTCTGCAGGTAGATGAGCCTAACTAGTGCCCCAAGGAATTTATTGACAGGTTCTGGAAAAGTAAATCTGTTCCATGAGCTGCAGTTTTGACACAAGTGGACAAATAACCACTTGTACACCTCAGCTAACATATCTTATTACTTGTACATGTACAGAAAATTTAGAGATACCTATAGTTTCCTACAGCAGGCACAAGCAAATGAAGGTAGCCAAAGAGTTTAACCTCATTTTGAAGCTTAATCCAACTCACAATTTTCAGAAGCTACTGTCCTTCACTGATCACAACACACTTATACATGTGGAAATTATTCAAGTGGATAAGGAGGACAGAAATTAGAAAGTGAATATTAATTTAAGGAGAATCAAAATAAACTTAGTTCTCCACAATACTGTTTCACCACAGTAACAATCTGATTCTTCCCACCTATCCAAAACAAACAGGACCACTTTTCCCTCCTTAAAATCCTAAAAAAGCCCTATCTTCAAGGCCCTCCTGCACTTCATTGCCTTTTCTCCTCAAAAAGCAAAGCTATGAATATGTTACCTGAGCACCCTAAACTTACTCGCAAGCTTCTTGTTCTGGTTGGAGATGCCCTGGAAGAAGCAGCTAAGGAAAACATTTTAGAAATAACAATGGTAATTTTCTTAACTGTCAATTACAGCATTCTGAAATATTTTCAGTAAATATTTGCTTGAGGGCAGAGAGGCATACTTTTAATTTTCACTGAAAACAGATTTAGAACACTTACACTTTTTTTTGCTGTGATGGTGGTGTTTGTGATGACCTTCCTCGTCTTTTCTGTGGCGTAGACTGTGCTGATTCAACTGTACTAGTTTCAGATGGCTCTGCTCTGTTTTGAGGAAGACCCAAATTGCAAAGCATCAAATTATAACTAATGTCCAAATATAAAAAATATGAAGCTTACAAGAAGATGGACTTACCTCTGCTGTGTTCTTTTTGAGGTCCTATTTTGCCTGCCTTTTGGTTTTTGTTCAATGTTTTCAGTTTGTCTTTCTTCCTCCTCCTCCTCCTCCTCTGCTGCAGCTGCTGGCGGTTGTTTTTTTTTGCTCCTTTTCGATGACTTTGCCACTGGTTCTTCCTTTGGTGCTCCTCCATTATTTGTTCTGGCAGGGCGTCCTCTCCTCCCTTTCTTTGGTGGACTGTTCTGTTCATCCTCACTTTCTATCACATCTTCTTTTAGTCTCTTTTCCTCTTGCCATTGTGTTTCATCAGCTTCTGAAACAACTGCAGGTCTCTTCCTTCCCCGTTGACTACCTCTAAGTTTCTGCTCTTGGCCCAGTTTATTCAGATCATCTATGCTTAATTTCTCTTCTGAATCTGTGATAGCTGCTTTCTTCCTTCCTCTAGGCTTCTCCATCTCTGACTGAAAAGGTAACATTATACTGTTAAATTAAAAAATTAAACTACCATATTAAACGGTCACATGCAGAAACTTCCCCCAACAAGATACAGTCTTTAAATTACACAAGCTGTCTCAGATTGTCTACCATATCCATTTCAAAAACATTTGCAAAAGTATCAACACATACCTACATATAAAGTACCAGACAAGAAAGAAAAATCATTTGAAAGGTGAATAGTTAAAACACTGAAGCGTGTAAGGTCTTCCTCATTTGTATCTTCAGCTGTATCAAATATAGTAGGATAGTACATCAGTAACTGCACTTCTATCAATAGGAAAATATAAAGATGGAGAAACTGTCAAGTTGTGGCTCTTTTCATGAGCTGCAGTGTTGTGAGCTCCCATGCTGGCACTGGCAAAGCACTAATATAGAAGGCAGTGAGCAACCTGCATTTACAACTGTAGAAAGAAGCACAAAAATTAGTGGTAGCTGCCAAACCACTACTGTCAGAGCTGTACCAAGACTCAACATTTGCTCTGCACAGCAAAAAAACCCACCCAAGCCTTAAAATCGTAGGATACTTTGGGTCAGAAGGGACCCCTAAAGATTAATCTGCAATGGGCAGGGACACCTTCCACTAGACCAGCTTGCTCAAAGCCCCCTCCAACCTGGCCCTGAACACCTCCAATGGTGGGGCATCCATGATTGCTCTGAGCAACCTGTTCCAGTGTCCTGCCACCCCCACTGTAAAAAAATATCTTCCTTATGTCCAATCTAAACCTAACCTCTTGCAGTTTAAAACAGTTGACCCTTGTCCCATTACTGTAGGACCAAGTAAAAAGGTTTTTTCTTTCTTATAAGCCCCCATCATATATTGAAAGGCCACGAAAGGTATTTGCCACATGGCAATTTAATCTACATAATGACAGTTACACAACTTAAAACCTGAGGGAATGTTTTTTTCCTTCACATTTCCCTTGTGACATAAGCCAGAAGCCAGCCTACAAATTGAGGTCTCCACTTTATCCAAAAACCTTTGTCAAGAAAAGCAGAAAGAATATCTAGAAAGGATGAGGGAAAAAAAGGAAGATAAATTGAAGGACAAAGAATTACACTAAAAGAAGATAACAAAAATGTTTGAACCATGATGACATCTCCTGTCATTTTAAGTCTTCAGTGACAAAACTGTTGATCTAGATCAGTGACATCCTTGTTATTCCATTTTATTTGCTTTTGCAGTCATCACGCACATCTGTCACTGCAGCAAATTTTAGCTGATAAGTAACTGCAGCCAATTTCCAAAGCAGAGCTTCTCCCTGAGGTTGAACAATGTCCCACAACCTTAGAATTACAGTGTTACTCTACAATTTAATTTGGACAGACATTCTGAAGAGTGATATCTGTAAAAGATGGACCTTCTGCTACACAATTAAAACTCTGCTTCTCAGTTAATGCTTGCTATGATCTGCTTCCCCAGCAACTAGGAACCAAAAAAGAGTTCTGAATCAATGACCTTAAGCAACTTGCTTACAGATTCAAAGTGGAATGATGCCCTCAAAAGTACTCAAAACACTGACCTGTACTTGCTTTATCACTTTGCTTTCTCAGTTATCAGTTCAAATTAAGGCTCCTAAACATGAATTGCATGCCAGGAGCTGTTTGGACTCTCACACTTTAAGGTTTACAGAAGCATTATTTTTTTGACAAGTTATTCCTGATTTTTCTGATTTTGTTATAAGTCAGTCTGCTTTTCCCACAAGACATCACAGTATAAGATGATTATTTACACTTCAACACAAGCAAAAATTCAAGACACTTTTACTAGTCAGTAGTTTGTGTGCCAAGCAACCTAGAAAAATGCACCAGACTGACATAATGAGAGAACAGAAAAGTGTCAGAGACTGTAATAAAAGAAAAGAAAGGAAAAAAAAGAATTGCAACAGTGACATCAGATACACAACATCTTCAATGCAGCCTAGAAAATCTAATTCAACAAATCTGATCTTATTACCTTTTCATGCATATCCCAAATACTACACAATTTACAGACTGTTAACTGCTATTAAGGCACAAAGAACTGAAATTTACTAGAGGTATCTGAAATTCTTATTATTTTACCTGATTTAAAATTTACAGTACAATTATAACTTTCTCTGGTGGTTTATTTTTCTGTATTCTGATACAGGTCTAAATACTGTTTAAGATAATACTTAGCCTGCATATAATTTCTTTTACATATTAAAGCACTACATCTGAGTGAGAATCTAAATAATGTTTTAAATCATCATTATGAACATTTAGCATTACTGATCTACATGTAAATAAACCCATCAGGAAGGACAAGGTTATCACTCTCCAAGGCCTAAGTACACTTAGGGACATGATTTAGTGGTGGACTTCACAGTACTGGGTTAATGGTTGGACTTGATGACCTTTAAAGGTCTTTTCCAAACTATATAATTCAATGAAAACCAGAGAAAGTGAATCTTTTTCATTGTATTTTCATATCCAACTGCAAATGCTTTTTTCCAGTAGCTGACAATATCAATTCAGTTTCATGTTCCCACATATTTTCTTGAATGATATCAAATATCATCACATTAATTTTTATTTTAACACCCTGGTGAGTTAAAATTAAACATCTGCAATGCAACCAAACAGCTCACCCTTACAAGATCAGAATCGTCCCTTTTGTCAGTTTTCTTTCCTGGTAAGGGTGAAGCCAGTGTGAATTCTTCATTTTCACTGTGGTCCATTTCAGTACTGTCAAGCCTAGAATGAATAAACATTTATTTATTCTTCTCATTATTACAATATACCAGGCAATCATTAAAAAAAATACTAAGAACAACAATCTTCTTAAGAAATCTATTACTAAAACATGAATAATTTTTGGCAGAAGGAACCTTTCCTTGTGGGTACTATAGCTACATATCACAAGCCAGAACACCTAAGTCTCTGGACAAAGGTTTTAATCATAAACCACACTGAATTATTTTTTTTTAACTGGAAAAGCAGCTGTTTTAAACAGGAGAGACTTACAGAGTTGCAAGAGATCTGTGTGTTTGCATACATTTGTGTACTCTTTCCTACACTAGTTAAGATCCCCACAAACACACCAGCCTATGGTGAGGTTTAGGCAATAAAAAAGCAGATTTAAATTTCAGAGACCAATTCATCCCTCTGATTTCTGTTGCTTTTCACAGTAGCAATGTAATTTCTACAAGCATAAATGTGGACAATAATGTGTCCTGCACATGTAAAACACTGAGACCCACAGATAAAAGGTAATGCTCAAAAGCCAATACAGAAGTCATTTCATTTCATCTGCCCTGGGGTAAGCGAAGCAACGTTTTTAAATACCAGTGCATATTTTCTAATGAAAAGAAATATGCTGTGCATTGAAATGAGAAGTGGTATTCAAATACACAAACCCTTAACTCCCTGGCCTGGGCACTGCATAGTGAATGAAAGGTGTTCTCACTCCTGCAAGTGTAAAATCTGTAACAACAGGGATGTAATTAGAAGCTGAGGTTTTATACATCATCTCAACAGATGCAAATTTGCCTGTATATATTCAGACAGACTGCACTGGGAGTACCATGCATACTGAATCATTGCCATCACTTCTCTTCATCCTTGACATCTCCACTCAAAACACTAATCAATTTAACTTAGGTGAACTGGAGAGATCACGAAGATGACAGAATATGTTAGGCTGTGAGCGCAGCATTTTTTAAAATTTGATCTTGGATTCATTATGCTGGATATAGAGAAGAATCTGGAGCCCACCTGTCTTTAGCCAATAATGAATTTCAGCATGTAAACCTGCCTGACTCATAAGAAATAAGCCTTTCTGCAGACTTTATAGGAGAGAAATATTTCTTGTAAAACACTGCACTACATTTAAAATTAATATTATATATGAAATAGTCGCTAAATTAGAAGTCTTTTATTCAAACATAGCATTTCCTCACCATCCTGAAAGAATGTGAAAAAATATGAATAGTGGGGCTATGCAATCTCTCAATGTCTGTGAAATTAATGACTATGACTCAGTTAAAAAAATGAACGTAAGATAAAGTAACTGATGAATAACCTACAAAACTGACAAAAAATGAACTATAACTTTAGGAAATAGCTACAAGACAACTTAAGCAGCATTACAGTACGTTCACCCCTTCATCACAAAATTAATCTAAAATCTCAAAATGTTTATGTTTCAAGTCCAGCAAAGCACAGGACTAGAGGAGGAAGTCACATGAGATCAGCACAATGGCCTACCAGTGCTCACTGTCTATGACATGCTGTTAACAATGCAGCAAGGTTCCTACAGACAGTAGCTCTGGGTGTACACACACACATACACACGTGTGGACATATGTGTGGGGGAGTATCTATCTATCTAAAAAAACACTCCAAAACCCTCCAACTCTGCTCTCATAAACCAAGACATATGAGGCTCTTCTTTCCTCCTTCAGTCAACTCTGGATGTAATTTGTTTCTGGTTTTTACTTTTTTTTAAAGCAAATTTATTTCTGGAGATAGAAAGCCAAATTGATGGTTTCAGTTATACCAATGTAGTACTATAACTTTGCTCCAATGTAAGATAAAAAGAATTCTGTCTTTCACTTAGAAAATACTATAGAAATATTCAGAGTTTCCATTACAAATATTTGAAATATCAAAGCTCCTTTGTTGTTTACCAACCTCCCTTTGATCCTTCCTGGAGAGCTTGGATTTGAACTGCTGCTGGCATTGCTTACAGTTTCCATTCGAGAAGATTTGGACTGAGACTGCTTGCCTGCTGACGAAAGAGGCTTATTAACTGCTCCAAGAACATTGGCTGCTTTGGGCTGAAACCAAAAATATATTTCCTTTATTTTAAGCTACACATTCGGATATTGTTAACATGCTTAAAATATTCACAGATTTCACTTTCTGCAGTAATTATCTTAATTTTAACACAACACGATAAATGTTTTCATATGAAAGCTACAACGGACACCAGAAGGAAGCTGAGGAAGCTGTAGTGAAATAGCTAGCCTGCCACCAAAACGGGGATTCTCTCTGCCCTTAGATTCTGTGCTCTTCTCATTGGTAGTAACCAGTGTTGACCCAACCTTGAAGAAAGCCACTTCAGCACTTTGAGTGCAGTTTGCTTGCTGCTGATTTATCTGCCTGGACCAGTTCACCACCTGGATCAGATGTGACCTGTACTAGCAAAAGAGAAATAGTAGTAGAACGGTCCCTTCAGCTACAGGAACATTAAATTGGCTTAGGTGAAATGGCAACCACGTGAGTCTCAACTGCAAATGAATGAGAATCTCAAAAGTCAAATACTGTGGAGAAGATTCTGATACTTCTTGCACAGATTTAAAAATGTTAGTCTTTTAATAAATACCAAATTTCCAGACATCGGTGCGCTTCAGGCTACTAATTCAACTGGATTATCTTTCAGATATGTGAAATACCTCCAGCTCATACTAACTTTTCAGAGAGATGAAAGTGTTCAATTACTCCTAAGGAGAATGCACATTTATGCCAAACACCCATGCACAAAAATGTTGAATTAAAGACCATTCCCTACATTTATAATTATGCATCTTCTCTTTCAATATTAGATTCTAGCTATGCCTACAGTTAGTGACAGCTGAAAAAAGTTCAACGTGCATATGATATCAGCTTTGAGTGTTCCCTTTTCAGAGCTATGCACCATGGAAATGCTGGTTATACCTTTATAGCCAGAGGGAACTTTACACTTAGAAAGATTCCCTCTGCACTGAGTGCAAGAAAAAGAGCATATGCTTTCCAAAAATAAACCTTGGAGAACAAAATCCAGTTTAACAATTTACATCTATTAGTTTAGAACTAAACATTAATAAATAAGCGTTTGCTTAAAGAGCTCAAAAGTAGATATTTTCAAATTCACAGTGAACTGCACTTCTTACTAAGGAAGGACTAACAGGGCCTGCACAAACAGCTCCCTTCTTACCACAGAAGCTAGACTCAAAGCCTTACAGCCCTCACTGTTCCCTGCTTACATCCACCTCACTCACATCCTCTCAAGCTAGTGTTCCATTCCCAAAACTAAGACTCATTAAACTACCTTTCATTTCTCATTCTGCTCACGATGGTGAAGCAATGGAAAATTTTGGTGGTCAAATGCAGCTCTGCTGCTTGTTACAAAATTTCCAAATAACATAAAAAGAGCTAGAGTACCTGGCACTAAAAATGTAAAAATAATATAAAAGTTAATGTAAGATTCAAAAGAATTTCATTTAGGATATATGCAAGATACAAAGCTACTGGAGAAAGTCCAGCGAAAGGCCGTTAAGATGAAGAAGGGGTCACATCATTTCTCATAAGGGAAGTCTCAGAGAACCAGGGCTTTGGACTAGGTGACATCCACAGGTCCCTTCCAACTTAAAATATTCTGTGATTTTTCATGATAGCATACACCATCTTTCATGTTTAATATTGTCACGGTGCACTTAATATATTAAGTATGGGATAAACTAGTAAGAATGTTTTATATTAAAAACTGGATTAGAGAACTTAATATTGACTACTGCTCAGAAACTGGAGGACAAACTACTTCCTTTTAAACACTTTTGTCTCTTGACAAGTAAAGCCAATCTCTATCCATGGAGTTCAAGCACTAAAATGCACAATACAGTGATGATCTATCCCAGTCCATATATGTTGACTTTCAACTTCTCAAAGAGATACTTGCGTGCTTTTTTTCCTAACTTGCATTCCTCCTTTACCAGTAAGTTGTTAGTTCACAACTAATGCTTCATTAGCAAAGTTAAGAGCAATGAAGATGCTGCAATTTTGTTCATTTGCAAGGTAGCAAATTAGTGTTCTTTGTCGTCTAGAACAGGATACGTTAATCCAGATGAAAACCACAATTTGTCTTTTCTTTTTCTAGATTTTATTCTAAACAGTACCTGGGTTTAGTTTTAGTGAAGAAAGAACACTGCCATTCAATACAATGCATATTTTGAAAGACAAATTAACATAACTGTAGAACAGTCAGTTATCTTCTAAGATACTCTAAAATGCTATTCAGCTTTGTCAATGATTAATTATGTGATTTTAAAAATAATTTCTATTAAAGTTTCCCATAGTTGTCACTCCATATGCAACACTGTAGTCTTCTGCAGAAAAGAAGGTTAACCTTCTGGTAAACTCATCAAATATTATGTGCCTGTTTGGGTTCTTTTTTGGACTCTCACCTTTTAAAGACAACATGTTTTGCCCATTATTGGCACAATGTGGCATAGACAGTACCAGTGTTCCCTTCTATTCCTCTATACCTAGAAACAATCTATTCTCTTAAAAAAAGTGTTCCATAAAATCCAGGCTAGTTTTCTTTAAAAAAAAACAAAACCAAACAAAAAAACAACACACATACACACACAAACCCAAAGAAAAACTAGCAAACAGGCAAGACTAGTACCAAAAAAAAAAACAAAAACCAAAAACAAAAAAAAAAAAAAAAAAAAAAAAAAACCCAAC
>VXAU01003080.1:581103-644822 GCA_013399695.1 Formicarius rufipectus
AAAAACCACCCCACCAAACAAAACAAAACAAAACCTGCAAACACAGCACCAAAACGTCTCAACTCCCACAGCATACCTACCTTTCCAGGAGTGAAAAAAGACTTCATTTCCGGAGGAAGATAATTTTTGGTGTTACTGAAATTCTGTGAAGAAAGGAAGGGCTTAGAATTACAGCAATAACCAATGAATGAGTTATATATTAATTTTGGATATTGCACCGAAGATTTTCTTTACATCATTTATACTTTTGAATTTTTAAACCAGAATAGTAACATTGGAAGTGGTGGTTGGGGGGGAAGGAGAAAAACTGTATGCTCACATATACAAATATTTATGAAAACTTATACATATGTACATTTTCAACTACAATAGAGAAAAGTCTGAAGTTACAAGAAATATTTAAGAAAAACAACCCCGAATTACAACTAACAAATATTTACACAGACATCTCAAGAAAAGTTAAATGCCAAGGTATACCTTGTCAGGTTGAGTAAAATATCTGGCTGGAAGTACAGGGTCTTTAGGGGATTCCAAACTGTATGTTGTACTCTTTGACATAATGATATTCATTGCTACATCACAGACTGTGTATAATTTCTGTAAATAATAAAATTAGAAGACCAAACACCACTTGAAAAGTTCATTTCAAACCTTGACAAACGACAGTGTATCTTTTGAGCACAGAACTACAAGGACTCACAGTTTAAAAGCAATCATCTTAAACATCAACCTGAATTTTAAATTGTGTATTGCAGGGTACTGAAACACAGACACTGAAGGCAAAAGCACTGCAAGTTCAACAGCTGAAGACAGCTAATTTTCATGATCTTTCTACACTTCAGAAAAATGCTTGCCATAGTTTCGAAGACAAAGTTAAAACAAACAAACACACACCCCACCCACTCACTACCGAAAACTCAGCCCTGTGAGCAAAGCAGAAAAGCGACAAATCTGTACATTGTGTGATGCTAAAACCACAAAAACAAGATCAGGGTTTCATACATTCACTACACAATACAAACTGGAGACTTCTAATGTAAGCATTTTTCTTCTTATACTAAGCTTGCTCTTGCACTTTAGAAATGAAATATTACGAAGCACTTTAGTAGTTGATTTAAACAGTAAAAGTTACAGTTTACATCTTTTTTAAGTTAGTGTTTAATAATCTTACTGAGACAAACAGAAGGGCTGAAAACTACGACAAGTCCCTTGCAAATGTGCAAGATCTACTGAAGCACAGACAAATAACAGTCATCTAAACTACACTAAATATTATCATTACAGTAGATAACGTATTGTCTCATACATGCAATTCTATTGAAAGATATTTTGAAATTGGTATATAACAAAAAGCAATTCCCTTTCATAAGCAGGCCAGAATGAAATGCAGTAGCCAACCAAAAAGTACCACATACTTCATTCATTTTTTGATCATCTGGTCCTTGAGCATCCTTAGTCTGTTTGATATTTTCTACCATTTTCCTGATAAATGCATGACTGTTGTTCTCATTTTTAGCCATTAATATTTCCAGTATGAACCACAGGCACCTAAAGAAAAAAAGGCAGTATTTCACATGAACTAAAATACAAAAGAAATTCTTTAAGAAAGCACATTTGAAAAAGTGATTTAGGCTAGGTTTTACTAGTATTATGAATTTGAACCAGTCTAACTCTGGGAAAACAAATCTTTAGAAAAAAGGAAATGACGGTAGGGCGAGCAGAAGGTAATGAGTTAATCTGTAAAATATCACAGAGCGCTAAAAAAGCATCTATAGTATTTCTCACAATATTTTACAGAAATAACTGCCAGCATTATGTGCACTTGACACCATAGCAGGATACCACAATAAATTCAAATGTCATTTAAAATAAAGTTAGAAATAACATTATTAAAAGTAGTCTTACTCTTTAATGTCCTTGAGTTGTTCAATGTCCTGGACTTTGACATAATCTGGGTCATGAGCTAGGAGATGGATGGTATAAGGAACAACATACTCTGGAAGAAGTGACAACAGTTTCTCTGAAAGGCAGAAGAAAGATGCATCAAAAAACTACATACCAAGAAATATGCTTTTCTACTAAAGAGACAAGGGCAACATTTGAGGTCAGCATACATTAAAGTGTAAGCACATGTGGATCTATAATTTCTTTATGATGTTGCATCTCATTGTTGATGTGTACATGTTTCCTGCATGCAAAAATTAAGATTTTAAGTATCTCTCACTCGGGACTGTGTTTTTTTAGCTATCTTGAGAATACAGTTACAATCATCTCCTACTCCCAATCATTTTCTCAGGTCAAAGTCTGTATTCTGAAAGACTCTGAAAAACAGAAGTGAGGATAGCTCACCAAATCCATGATAACTGCAAGATGTGAGACCAGCACAATTGCACGATAAGCTGCTACTATGTCTTTGGACATTGCAGTCTACAGCCTTGCTGTTAAGAGAATAAACAAATGCTCTTTGCAGGGGACTTTGCAGTCAAATTGCCACAATATTCCCCAAACAGTCTACCTTTTCAGTAACTTCCTGCCTTGGACAATTTCTAATATAACAATAATTCCATTTGAGTCTGGAAAACAAAATGAATCAGTTCCAGACAAAACAGGAAAAGAACAAGTATTGGCACATATTATATTTAACCCATCATAACAAAAAAGTAGTAATTGCACATTCTTTGTTCATTGCTAATGAAGAAAGACACAACCTGAAAGGTATAGTGGCTCTTCTACCAGCACATAAAGCTACAATGTGCCAAAACCCTTCATGACACTACTTTATAGACTTTTAGGAAAGAAACTTTTTAAAAAAAAATAATCTTCACTGTTGTAATTATTCTGCCTATTGACTCATAAGTAAAAGCCCATCCTGAGTAAACAAAAATTCCCATTCAAGACACGTCTCTAGCCAGATGAAACTAGTAATAGATACACAATCAAAATAAATCTCTTCTTGAGTGGCTTCCACTCTGAATAGCATGTAGAGAACTTAAGAGAGCTGAGAATAATTCTGCAGCCTGTAAAAGGCCAGTGTGGAAGAAAAGAGGCATTTTACTGTCTGGTATCAGTCCTTAGGAAGTTTTCCTCAGGCAAGGTCTACAGAAATTTACCATGTTTTCAACAAATGTTGAAATTTCCCAAAAATATCCAACAGATATCCTCCTCACTTGTACCAAGTTTTCAAGACGAAATGTATTGCAAAATCAAACACTTATAGATTCAAATAGCTACATTAATCAAAGAGGCACATTTCCAAAGGAGGTACTACTGTCATTACTACCCTGAATTACTGGATGCTCAGTAGGGAGAGTGGCAGAGGGAGGCACACAGATATTTAAATAGCGTGTTATTATCAGAACTGAGCTTCAGCTGTACTACTGCAATATGGATATTTTAGGAATCAAGCAGTTTGAGCCATTTCATTCATTGAAAGCTCAGACCGGTAAATCTGAATGGCACAAAGTTAATATAATCCTCAAAAAATCCTGCAATCTATATTTAATCCAGTCTTCTCATAGATTATAGCACATATCAAATTAATAACACCAACTATTTCAGTAAGGAAAAAAAAATCATCAGGCACATTTTGAGGTCCTACTGGATAAAGAGAATCACACACACCTAGGCTCCTTTTAATTTCTTCTAAAGATTTTTGATAGCACCTCCACAGAATCTATTTTAAACATACACAAATTTTTATACTTTCCTCCTATATAACTAAAAAGTTTCAACATTCAAAAGGAATAGTCTTAGGATGACTTAGAGGTGTTCTCTCAATTTATTTTTCTTTTCACATGTTATTGAGGTGGGAGAAAAGTACCATTCTTTGTTTAATTAATGATATACAAAAGGATTTCTTTGCAGAGTTATTCTATGATCAAGTCTAAAAGGAGGAAGACAAACTGAGGTAGTTAATATAAGTGATTCATAATCACAGAAGGAAATCAGTTATCTGACAGCATCTGTGAGATCAGATTCACAAAACCAGTCTGGTTTATGCTAAAATAAGATGAAGGCCAAACAATCAGTACTATTTCAAAGAAATAAAACTTTCAAAAACTCCTATACAAAAAGGTTACATATTATTAATGACTGAAGTAAAATTAATCATTCACTTCACTTACAACATTATTAACCATTAAGCTCAAACAGTACACACAACTCTACTGAAAAACTACTTCACTTAAAATATATTTAGGCATAAGCATTTGCAGTTTTTGACAAAATTGGAAGACCTCAAAAATGCCTGTTTAAAATAAAAAAAAAAAGGGAAAATCCAGACAAAAGAAAATTAGAAAACCTGAAAATTTTCATTAGATACCACTAAGTGAAATTCACAGCCATTCTACATACAAAAACAAACAACCATCAATGTTCTCAGTCTACTCACATTTACACTTGAACTATAGCACTTGTACCAAAAAGTTACTTCCATTCTCTTACCACTAACTGCTGCATGTTGCTTCAGATATTCCCTTCTGACATTTATATTCTTCACAAGGCACTGCCTAGCATGAGCTCTTCTCTCTTTCACGGGATCTTTTGCACACAGTGCACAAATAGCCATATATTCTAGTGGCAGCCGTAGTCTAGAAAGGCCTTTGTGAAGTTTCTGAGCAAATATTTGTCTCACTTGGTAACATTCGTCCTATTGAAAAAAAAACAACCAACCAGTCAAAACCAAAAAAGATAACAGTAAACTTTTCTAAAAGCAATAGAGTGTGAAATAAAACATGGAAGCCCAAGTAAAGATGCAAAAATCAATTTCAGACCTTGCAGCCACAGAAATATAGGAAATTCAAGAAATATTTTTTTCTATGCCAATTCAGAGCTATTGAATTGAATTAATCAGCTGAAGCTTCCCTTACAATCCTAAGAAGAGTTAAGGTTCAGGAATTGTACAGGAAGATAACACACCCAGGACCCAAGGCCTAATTTAGTACAGTGATAACGCATGGAGTTAATGAAATTGTTTACCACAGGACCACTTGTCTTCTAAATTCAAAGGTCCGTACACAAACATTTTAGTCACCAGTCACCATCACCACGTTGATTTTACTGCTTTAACACATTTTCATCATGATAATAATTAAAATCTGAATAAAATTCAACAGAATTACCAGATAAGGTGAAACACTGAAGAGAGCATCAAGCATTTTTACTATACTGTGGAAAACTATGAACTATGGCTGACCATACAAGAGAATAAACCATCTCTAACAGCTAACAAATAACCATACAAGAGAATAAACCATCTCTCACAGCTAACAAATAACACAAAATATTATGAAGGCAGTGATTGTACTTCTGCAGTTTACTAAGCAATGTGTTTCCAGAAAAGACAAGAACTTTAAAATATTTTTGGTATGAAAATAACCTACATTCACTAGTTAACATACCACAAACTATTTGGTAACACAGGGCAAGGAAGCTTAACAGAAGCACATGTGGAAAAGAGTCAGAAGAAAATGTATAAAGCAGCTTAAGGCAAACAAGGCCACCAAAACAGCCTGGCACATTTAACCTACCAGAAGGAGGGCAATTTGTTGTCTCTAAACATGAAGAAAAAATGCTAACAGAAATAAGGAACTATTTTAGTCAAATGACAGTTTTGAAGTTCTGAAAGGACTGAAGAAGGTTTCCAGCTATCAGTCAACTGGAAGTACAGATCCAAAACCGAGCCACTAATAACATTGACTCAGATTTCCAAATGGCATCAAAAGATCATATATTAATTAGATAAACCAAGCCTTCCTCTTTCCCCACCAAAAATGAAAACCAGGAGAACTTCTTCAATCAAGCCCCATTTTCCTTTCTGCACTTCAACCAATATGGACTGAAACCCTGAAACACCTGCCATAGCCAGAGCTGAAGCAACCAAGCCCACAAACCCAAACCAGAAGACCTGCTCAAGATGTACTGCCTTGCTATAGCAATACCACCCCACAGCAGAGGGCTAAAATACAGCTCTCTTTTCTTCCCCAGTAACATCACCCAAGTCTAAAACCTCTAGGATGCTTAGAATAGACCTGTGCTTACTTGGTATATCAGCAAGGAAGCACATCCTTTTTGCCTTAGTCAGGGAAGGTATAGCCCAATGTTGCTGATAATTTCATTTGGCCAGTCAACAGCATCATCATTTCATTATCTTTTAATATTGACAACAAATTTAAATTCAGCTCAGTTACACTAGTTCAGTGAAAACGGGGACAAAACCAATGTATGCTCTTTTTAATGGCATACACATAAACCCCATAAATCAATCCAGTTTTATATATCCACACTTCTGATTTGAATGTTAATTCATCAGAAGTTCACTGTTTAAAAGCATTTAAAATATATATATTTTCAAAGCTTCAACTCAGACACAGTTCTGATTCTGTCAACACACACTGACAGAAAACTGAAAAAGGTTTTGATCTTTTTAAACAAGTGAAACTTATGCAATCTACAAGATTTATTCTAAATACAATTAAATTGTATTTTCAATGGCAGAGTTTATTAGATCTTACATCTGGTCTTAAAGCCTGTTAAACACTGAAGTACTCAACACTTTGCTCAATTATTTTCTACTCTCTTTCAATATGAAGTTCTGCTGACTTCAACATTTGTTCTGTAGACCAAAGAAGTCAACTGCTGGTAAGCTTACAAGACTGCCCAAACCCATACGAAACTTATTTTTAAATAATTGCATTTCACCACCATGAAGTTCCTGTTTACAGGAGCCACTTTAATATACCAATTAGTGACATCACGTAATTTTGTATTCTGCACTCTAATCAATACATCTAATCTACACATTACAAAATGGCAGTATCAGAGGAAAAAAATAAGTGCCAGCACAGAATCAGAGCAGAACCTATGCAACCATTACAGGCTTTGAAAAGTAAGCTTTTTCCTTCTGTTTAATCTGCTTTCTGATCTGTCCACTTCAAGAAAATTTGCTGTGAATTAAATTACACAACACTAGAGTTGGCCTTGATGTCCTAATTTGTGGCTAGCCTTGATAGTATTAAGAATGAATAAACTTTTAGAGTAGTTGGACGATCTAAACACTCTAGGCATAAACACTAAGTATGCGTATCATATATTCACATGCCAACATCTCAAAAAACCCCTATTACAGTCCCACTTATAAGTAAAAAAGTAATTGAAACCATTACAGCTACTCTGTGACTGAGGATCTGAATTGACAGTGACAAAGGAAAACTGCAGAAGACCTCAAGAATATCTATAAAAGTTATTCCTAAGTATTCAAAATCCATTAAGAGCTGCAGTGAAAGGGAAAGGCAGAATTCTCGCCTTAACAGGGCTTACAATCTAAATTCTAGAACATAAGTTAGCAAGTCACAAAAGGTGAAGAAATATCAATAAATGAGGAGGGAAAAGTGACAAAAATGATACTACAGATGAACAGATTCTCCTGGAAGTGATGTCAAATCATATGGATATCCAGAAGGAAGGAATTACAGAGAGCCAATGTGATTTTATGAAGTACAAATCATGCCTGACTGGTCGTACAGTGAAGTGACTGTGTAAATGGATATGAGATAAGCAACTGATGTCACCTACCTGGATTTCTCTAAGGATTTTAACAGTCTCATATAGCATTTTTGTCTCTTAAATTGGAGAGATATGGTTTTCATAGATGAACTGTAAGAAATTGGCTGGGGGGTCATGACCAAAGAATTGCAGTAAAAACAATGTCCAGATCGAGATCAGGAACAAGTGGTGCCCTCAGAGGTGAATACTGGGACCAGCATTATTCATCTCTAAGAAAACCACAGCTAGCAGGATTGATTACATTCCTCAGCAACACTGGATGACACCAAGCCAAGTGGTGCTGCTGATATACTGGAGGCAAGGGATGCCGTCCAGAGGCATCTTTGGCTGGCTTGAGGAATGACCCTGTGGTAATCTCATGAAGTTCAACAAGTCCACGTCCAAGGTCCCGCAGCTGGCTCAGGGCAATCCTCAGTATCAACACAGGGTGAAGAATGAAGGGAATGAGAACAGCCTGGCAGAGAAGGACTGGGGACACTGGTGGGTAAAAAACTGGACATGAGCCAGCCATGTATGCTCACAGCCTAGAAAGCCAGCCCCGTCCTGGGCTGCCTCAAAAGGAGAGGGGACAACACAACAAGGGAGGGGATTCTCAGCATCTACTCTCTTCTTGTGGGACCTCCATCTGGAGCTCTGTGGGGTCATGTTAAGAAGACAGTCATGGAGCTGCTAGAGTGGATCCAGAGGAAGGCCATGATGGTCAAAGAGCTGGAACAGCTCTCCTAAGAGGAAAGGCTTAGAGAGTTGGGGTTGCTCAGCCTGAAGAAGAGAAGGCTTTGGGGAGACGTTTTGTGGCCTTTCAATATATGGTGGGGGCTTATAAGAAAGACAGAGAAAACCTTTTTACTTGGTCCTACAGTAATGGGACAAGGGTCAACTGTTTTAAACTGCAAGAGGTTAGGTTTAGATTGGACATAAGGAAGATATTTTTTTACAGTGGGGGTGGCAGGACACTGGAACAGGTTGCTCAGAGCAATCATGGATGCCCCACCATTGGAGGTGTTCAGGGCCAGGTTGGAGGGGGCTTTGAGCAAGCTGGTCTAGTGGAAGGTGTCCCTGTCCACAGCAGCAGAGTTGTAATGAGAAATTTTATGGGTTCCTTCCTATCCAAAGTATTCTGTGATGCCATAGTAAAATGTGATACTAACTGGTTCATAAATGTTGATAACCCTATTATGTTCTTACAATTTAAATCTCCTCTCTCAAAATTTCCTTTCGAAAACTGAGGGGAAGTAAGCATTAGACACAAAGATAGCAAAAAAAAAAAAAAAAGTGGTAACACATCTGCTAGCAATATCCATGAACAGTTAGACTGTTATAGCTGGAAAACAAGAAGCGAAGAAAAGTGAGAGACAGTGATGAAAGGGAGGGCAAGGAGCCTGCACCTAACATACTGAAGAGTGCCAAAGCTATGAAGTGAAATTCTGACAGATGAGAACTACACGGTTAACATTTGCAGTGAAGAAAGATTTGCCACAGACAGGAAATGACTGAAGAAATGAACAGATTTTGATCACTGGGATCACAAGAAAACAGAACATGCAAATACTACATTGGCAAGGCAAGTCTGGTATGATGTTATCCAGCTAGAGTATCCTTTCCAGAACAGAGACAGAACTTATTTGTCTATTTGCCCATTTTCCTCTCCACTAAATTCTGTTCTGAATTGTAAAAATCTTTAAAACTCATTTTGAGACAAGACTAACATTTCTATTCAGTTTTGTAATAGGAAGACTAAAAAGTATTAGTCTTTGCTCAGGGTATAAAGACCTTCAGCTATTATCACTGGATTTCTGCTGCATTTTTGCTAGATTTCATACAAACATACAAACCAAACAACTATATACTCATACATTTGTTGATAACCCACAACTCCCACCAAATTTACTTACATTTATGGCTAGTGCACACAGCTGGTATTGTTCTAAGGTGATGATTTCATGGTAACAAGGTTCTTGTGCCAACTTCACAATAGCATTCCCTGCAGCCAGCCTCAAGCGAGACATATCAGGTTTACTGAAAAGCAAGCACAGGGATTATGAAGGTTAATTGGCAAAAAAAAAAAAAAAATAATTAATTACTTGATTTAATTAAATCCCAATCAGTTTGCATTGTTGAGAAACTAGTACTCAAAGAGAAAGATGTTTCCATGGACTTAGCCACCCTCATGCCCCCAGAAATAATTTGAACTCCAAAGTAGTTTCCATGGCACCACACTTTACAGCCTATTACCACATACCTATTACCTTCCTCCAGCTTGGCAATAAAAATCTTCCCTGAAACTTCCCAAAAGCTCCACATGGGTGTGAAACAGTTCTAGCTGTGCATTGAACCAGCACAGTCCATACTGTCCCTCAGAGATCATATCTAGCAGTAAACTACCTTTGTTGAGGTTGCTGCTTTTCCTTCTGCAGGGGGTCCTGCCAAAGAAGCAGCCCATTTCTAATTCCCAAAGTTGCTGAGCTTTATCTGCCTCAAAATCCATACCATAGGTCAACATAATTAATTAGACATTATGGTAGATGACTAAGTGAATTTTAAGACAATAGCAAAGTGTCTTTTGAATACAACCATTGAAAATGTATGTCAGATGTGTAGTAATTTTTCTATAGCACAGAACTATCAATTTCCAAACTCCAATAGTTTTTTAGTATTTTTTTCTCTTGGTAAGCTTTAGTTTAAGGAAAATGAAGATAGCACTTCAAGAAATTCTCAATTCAGCTTCCTATCTAATATCAATACTTTCAGCAACTGTTAAGTGTCCTCCAATACTGAAATACTCTTATTTTATGCTTAGTATAGACTAAAATTAAAATCCTACTACAAATACATGCCAGATTCAACCTAACTGTTTTACCTAACCACAAATAGAAAATTAGTATGATCTTAAATTTTGTAGGACTGTTTAGGACTTATAAAACTAAAACGTGGAAAGGACATATATATATAATTGATATATTGTTTCTTGATAAAATTCAAATCAGCTGTTGATTTGAAAGCAATTCACCAAGCTCATCAATCCTACTACTTCAGGGTGTGAAGGATGAGCAAGAGAAGGAATTTATTTGTTTCCAAGTGGGACTTTGCCTTCACCTGATACTCTAGGATGAACCATGCTTTGGAATTTTAAAAAAAAGCATTTCCTTACACTGTCACTGAAAAGCACAGTTGTATAGATTTAAAGAAGCATAGGGACAGAGTCTTTTTTAGGGCTGGTGAGAACAAAACACCAAGATGATTACAACATGACTAATGGCCTAAACAACATCAAGTGTCTCCTGAGCACTGCCACTTTTACTAAATTCAATTACCTTTAGCAAATTATACATTGTTTAAAAGACAGATGCAAGCCACAAAAACAAAAATTCACTCACACTGAACGACCTCATATCAAGCACAATTTCAAAAGATTGTGTTCTGTACTGAATAGACACTTTTACTCTTTCCAAAGCCTACTCTAATTCAGAAGGAGCAGTGTCAGGTTTGCACAGTAGGGACACAGTAAGCCCAGCCAGAAAGAAGATATCCTTATTGTGTTCTCAAAGGGTGAAGAATAAAGGTCAGGAAGTGTCACTAAGTTCCATGCAGAACTAATAGGCCTGAAACATCATCTCCCTCTGCTTCAGGTTTTGAGAGTATTTGTTAGTTAGGTAGTATAGCTCACACAGAGACAAAGGAGATTTGATCTTCTATCAGCTTGGAGATTTCTCAAAATCTAGTATTCTAGATTTTCTCAAAATCAATTTCTCAAAATGTAGTACTGGGAATCACAAAATAATTATTAATATTTGTCCTGTCACCAGGGCTCTTTCCTCATTCAGCAGTGGGTGCACATTTTCTCTAGTCTTCTTTTTGTCACTTACTTACTTAGAGATGCTCTTAGAGTGCCTTTGTCCCGATTCAATCCCAGCTGGGATATGGTTTTCGTAAACTGTGCCTCAGATGGTGTCTTTGTATTCCTGCCAACTTACCATCTCTACTTTCACTTCCATATAACTCATACAAACATAGAATAGTTTGGGTTGGAAGGGACTGCTGAAGCTCATCTAGTCCAATCCCTTGCAATGAGCAGGTTAGCAGGTTACTTGGAGCCTTGTCCAACTTGACCTTGAGTGTTTCAAGGGATGGGGCATCTACCACCTCCCTGGGCAACCTGTTGAAGTGTTTCACCACTGTCATCATAAAAAATCTCTTCCTTCTATCTATAGGCCCCCTTATGTGAACTGAAAGGTCACAACAGATATTCCCCAAACACTCCTCTTCTCCAGGTTGAAGAACTCCAACTCTTTCAGCCTTTCCTCATAGGAGAAGTGCTTCACTCTCCAATCATTTCCATGGCCCTTCTCTGAACCTGCTTGAACAGATCCATGTCTTTTCTGTGCTGACGGCCCCAGCAGTACTTTGGGTAGAGTCTCACCAGAGTGAGGTACAGCGGCAGAATCAGATTCCTTGACCTGTTGGCCATGCTTCTTCTGATGCAGCCCAGGACATGACTGGCTTTCTGGAATGTGAGCACACAATGTTGGCTCACGTCTACTTTTTTATCCACCAGTGTCCCCAGGTATTACTCCGCAAGGCTACTCTGAATCCCTCCTTTTGTGTTCAAATTTTGCCAGGAGCTCCTCTCTCATCCAGGCAGGTCTGCTGAAATAGTTGCCTGACCACAAGCTTCGACCACTCTTGAGCACTGATGAATTCTGAATACCAGTTAACTAGCTTTCTTGAGCCCTTCATCCTTCCAGGGCCTTATCCAAAGGGACTCTACAAGCAGATTCTTCTAGAAACCCAAGACTGTTCTCCTGAAGTCCAGCTCTGTGATCTTGCCTTTTGCCCTCCTCCTTTTCCTCAAGATTTTGAACTCCACCATCTTAAGGTCATTCTAGTCAAGGCTGTTTTCAACCTTCACATTCCCAACTGGCCACTCCTTAATGGCAAGTAGGAGACATTCTCCCCATTAGGTCCTCTACCAGTTGTGTCAAAAAGTTATCACTGATGCTGTCCTAGATTGCTTATGCAGTACTGTGGTGCTTCTCCAGCAGATGACAGAGTGGTTGAAGTGCCCCATGATGGCCAAAGACTGCGTACATGAAGTCGTTTCTAGTTGTTTAAAGAAAGTCTCACCCACTTGCCCCTCCTGGCCAGGGGCCCTCCAGTAGACATGAACTATGAGGTCACCCATATCAGTCCTAACCCACAAGCTCTCAGCTGGCTCATCATCCATCTCCAGGCAGAACTCCTGGAGGCAGTGTTGAAGGGTTACCTCCAGAGCAATATCCCATGTCACTGCAGCTTTCTCCCTACCCTAAAAGAATCCCTAGACCTCCACTAACTTGATTTAATAATGGAGAACTGATCACACCATTATATAAAGTTCCTACTATTACTTCCAAATACAAAGAGTGTGGGAAAATTATATTTCTAAAACATGCATAGCAAGGAATCATCACTCCAAGCATAAAAACACACAGGACCTACAGAACAGACCTAGTCACAAACTACTAGATAAGCCAACCAGATGCTCCAAGCAGTCATGCTGAAAACCTAAATTACTGCCACTCAAGTCCCTAGCAACTGCCAATGAATGGTCATAACAGAGAATTTAAAACTATGAAGCAATTATGTACAAGGAACTTTGAGACAGACAACAGAGTTGCTGGAACATACTAGACAAATGTTCAGGTTTGAAATTTTGCACACACAGCACAGGTTCTATCTGTGTAATGACTGTATAATGTTAAACTCTACCTAAAAATTAAAACCTTTTTACTCATACCAGCACAATCCACCCATGCCCCTAATAGCTTTTGTAGACATAATTTTTCAGTGATCGGCAAGCAATAATAGTTAACAACTTGTCACTTCTCCTGCCACAGAGGATTAAGAAGATACGCAGAGAAACATGTTGTCTAACAATCACCTAAAAGGTAAATTATTTTTTGAGGCTTTATCCTCTTTACACATTTCCCTCTTCCTTTCACTTTAAGAGGCCTTAAGGGATTAGTCTACCTTGAAGCAGAAGTATCTTACATACTAGCTAATTCCACCTGGTTTACTACAACACACTATTATTTTTTATTAAAAAGCCCACCTATTGACCTTTTGCATACACAGCAATTAATACATCAGAAATAGCAAGCTGCATACAAAAAATAAAACCAATTTTCAATGGGAAGGAGAAAGATGCACAGTTTAGCCTGCAATATGAGTAATGGTCTTTTGAAGAAATAAATAAAACAAAGAAGATAAAAACTAAAATACAGCTGTACATACAGTGTTACAAAACCTGAGACTTGGCAACCTTATGTAGGAACCAACCCAAGCTTACCATTGGTTCTTATGAAATAAGATGTATAAATTGTTAAGCAGTCTAACAAAATAGTTTACATACTACTTTGACTAAAACCCTCCCCACACCATCATCACATACCTGAAAACACTACCATCTGTTACATACCTAATTTTCCCCTGCTCTGTTAAATCTCCATCACTGTGTAATATTGTTGTTAGCAACCTCAGAGTAGAAGTTCCTGACTTGCTGTGGTTGTTCTTCATTCCTAGCAACCACCGAACCATCATCTTGATGGCCTGAATCTGGGAAAAAAAAAGAAAACAAAAAGTATATCAAAAAGTCAAATCACACCATAAGCCTAATTTTTAAAACAATCTTTCTCTTAATTTAACCATATAGTATTTTACCAAGCGCTTTTTGCTGCGACAAACATGAGCCTGTCAGGACTGCAAAAACTCATTTAAATACTAGAAAGATAACTAGACATACTCTCACTAGACAGCAACTTTTCTCTGAAAGTCTCAAGCACATACTGCAGCAAATAAAAATTTTGCATTTAATTAAAGTTTGAACTGTTTCTTCTACTAAGCAATCACATATTTTGTTCCTTGAAAACATTATCTTAATTGAGCTTACATCCCCTAAACACTGTGGAATAGGCAAAATAGTTTATATTAAGAAAATGTTGTTGGATCAAAAAGCAGAACACATTTTCATCTTTCTATATTCCTACAATTCACAGAATCTTCTGAGTTCGAAGGGACAGACCAGGATCATTGACTCCAACTCTTAAAGCACATGGCTGATAAGGGCATCGAACCCATAACCTTGGCATTAAGTTCCTGTGCTTAAACGATCCCAATATATTTTCTATTTATCTATGTAATATTTTGAGTTTAAAATTTAAGTCAAGTAAATTAAAAAAACACTTCATAAACATTCTGGCTGTTAAGAGTATCAACCTGTACTAAGATAACTTGTCCTGGGAAAGAGTATTTCTTTCACAGCTATTTAAAGAAAAGCCTCAAAGCCTGTTACTTAGGATAACTTGCCTTTTGCCAATGGAAATATCCACTGTTTTGAGGCAAGCTTCTGCCAGTATGCAGAATCCAGCAACTGAAACGCTGAATAATTTCACACCGAAACACTGAATAATTTCACATTTCTTTAGCAAAAAGTAAAACATTGATTTAGAGATTAATACTTGAATTCCTCTGTCCTTTCATTTTCCTTCTAATATGACAGCAGAGACAATAAAGAAAATAAAGAGGAGTATCCTCTTACAGCAAAATGAAAATGCTCATCTGAATCAACAGAAATCCTTGGGTTAAAGAAAAANAGATCAAAACATAAACCCCAAAAGTTACAGAAAAAAACATGATACTTTTTGTACATGGTAACTTCAAATTTACTCTTTAATGGGAAAAGCAATTCTAGTAACTTTTATATAAGCATACAACCGATCTCTTCCTTTTAACAAACTGATCAAAACAGTCCCTTCAGATCTCAGTTCTAGGATTATCACACTATCTATACATCAGTTTTCTTTTTAGCAGTGTAGCAGTGTAGCCCATTTACTCCACCAAATTGGATAATTGGGTAATACCTGTAAAGAGGTAGGATGTCTGGTACTCCCGATCTCAAAATGCAAATGGAGTTTGAGGAACAGAAATTAAATTGTCTTGCCCTAGCTTTCAAAAGGTCTTCCCCCAGATGAGCTATAAGCATCCACCAGAAGGTTTTAATAGCAACAAACCCAATATAATAACCATGATATAACAATAACAGCAGCAGATCTTTTCACAACTCACAAATTCAGTTTCTTCATGTCATAACCAGTACCTCTAAGCATTACTGTCTCCCATTTGTTGGTAGGACACAAACATACTAGTTCTGTTTAGTCTTCAAATAAATGATGTATTCGGTCGGGGAACAGTCACATGCTACCTTGTGCCCCCACATCTCTGGTCAGCTCCTGACCAATTTAAATTTCAACTTTTGCTTTTACTGATCGCAGTCCATAATTCTCTTTCCCTAGTTTTATTATCCAATTCTATTCTAGTCTTCCTAATCCTATCTCATTCAGAATTTTCCTCTGGCCCCATTAGTTTCCTCATTTCTTTTCTGGTGTTAATGATGATGTGATGACATTCCAGCAATCCTTCAAGTTGAGCAATTCCATGAAATTAGCACAAGGCATGAGAATGCCCCCAGTCACTGCTTCTGATTACCTGAAGACTTGACATGAGTTTGGAGAGTTCTCATGTTTTAAATTCTTCCTTCGCAACTAAATAGGATAACTATCAAAGGATAATTCCAGTTGGAAAGTGTGACAGGGGGTCTCCATTCAGTCTCCTGCTCAAAGGAAAGTCAGCTATGAAATCAGACCATGTTGGTCTCAGTTTTATCCATTATGCCGCTGAAAGCCTCCAAGAATTAAGGCTGTCTTGGCAACCTGCAACCTCTCTTTATAGCTGTTTCATTGTCTGACTGTTCTTAGAGTTTCTTTTTTTTCTTATATCCAGTCTGAACCCCTTTTTTCAATACCCCTTTTTTCAATTTGTGTTCCACAAGCCTAGAATTCTTCTCTTAGATTAAAAATTATTATACACAACACAAAAATATCAAGAAAGCAAAAATACAACATGGATGAGAACCATACCAAAGGCCACAAATGACTGCTTTGTACTCAACTAAGCACCATAACATGTACCACCTGTATTCGAAGTGCAAGCAAAAGTGATAGGCTGCTATAATTTTTTCTGAAATGGTGAATATAACTTAACAAATCTCTGATTTCTCATATGAGAAAACTGCAATGAACTACTAGCTTTCCACTAACTGTCAGTAGTCCATCAGTGGTAATTTTCAATATTAAAATTAACTATCTGTTGATTAATTGTTATGACCCTCTTTTCTGATCTAGAGGTCATCATCACGCCTCCACTGCAAAAGCACAATGGGCTCCCATTCCATGTAGCGATCCTAAAAATGCTGTCTTCCCAGTGCGTCAACATTATGACAACAGCTGGCTCAGGTTTCTACTAGAGTTTTCAGAGCCACAAATGCTGCACGTTAGTGCAGCAGTGAAAAATTAAACAAAACCCACCTAAAGTGTAGTTAAAGAAACAGGATGAGAAACCTTATATTCCAGTGACAGAGAAGGAAATGAGAAATACCACTGCTAATACATAAAATCTCAATGCACTGCGTAGTGCACACTACTCAGTACAGGTCACTGTTGAGAGAGGTTACTGCTTTAGAAGTCTAGTGATAGGCATAGGAATTCAAGTGAAACTCATATAATCATTAATATACTTAATACTGAACTGAAACATTTCTCTGCAGACATAATTTCATTTAAAGTTTAGCATCCAAAACTAAGGCTAGCCTATATCAGTCTACATCTATCAGGCTGAATGATATTAACATTTGGTCTTCAGCAGTCCTTCCCACTTTCATACTTCAACTTCCTAGTTTTAAGATCACCATTAGATATATAATTATGTTACAAAGGGAAAAAGAAGCTTTTAAAACCAGAGTGAGGAAAAATACACTCTCAAAGAGGAATCATTGATAAACTAATGGCATGGCCTGCAGTGTTCATTAAATGCAGACTTCTTAGTAGTAATAAATGCTAATTAAATTTGCAAATCAATTTTCACAATAACGATTTTCACCTACCAATAAATGCTTCTTAATAGTTTTCAGGCTTGGCTTCCACTTTAAATTGCCCTAAGAATTTCTATAGGCTAATTCCCTTTCAAATAGCCAAACATATGAAAACTTTTATCAACAAAAAAGCACATTCTAGAGAGTTATTACAGTTTCATAAATCATTTTAAAAATTAAGAAAAGCAATAAATATTTACTACTTTGAGTTACACGTAGAGTCACTAAAGTGAAATCATATCGATTTTAAAATAGCAGTTCATGAAAATAAAACAAACATGCATTCTTTTAAACTGGTTTTGGAGTGTACTATGTAACTAAGGAATTGCACAAATACGAAAAATAACTTTGCTGTAGTCAGACAACTAAAAAGATAATGAATCAACTCCAAACAAAATCAAGCATTCCTAATAATGAGTTCTGTACCAAGCTGGAAACCAGAGTACTTACTAAACCAGAAGAGAGTTTAAAAACTTCAAGAAACAAAGCAAAGAACTTTTTAAAACCATCATAGCAACTTTACTCAAAAGACATTAGAAATTAAAGGACTGACGCAAAATACAGCATGCTACAAGAGACAAGCATATTTCTAATTCTGAAAAAGTGTAAGCAAAAATCTGTCCCTGTTCTGAAGGGCATTAAAAAACTAAATACAAATATAGAATATATTTTCCACAGTGTAAGTCTATTTCTAATTCAGTGAAAAACTGAGTGACAGTATCTATTATAAAGTACAGAAAATGTAGTAAGCTTACTCGTAAGCTTACTCTAGGAAAAGAACTAGCTCAAGATGAAATTTTTAAGTAAAAAAACCCAAAACACCAAAAAAATAATAAAAAAACCATCCAAACAAACAAACAAACAACACACCAAAAAAACCCAAAACAAACATTCCATCATTTTAAAGTGATTTTACACATTGCATGCAGAGAAAAACAACCCAACACCTGTAGTCATTTGAGGAAAACTGACAAATCCAAACCCCATTTTTAGTTTATTCCAAAACAATAGTGAAAGTTTCTTGGAATGTCATAAAAATTCAAAAGAAGGCACACTTAACAAAGTTTCTGGAGTATTTAACCGCTATGTTGAACAGGGGGAAAAAACAATTTTACTTTAAGTATGTCATATACCATCACAGTTAAGTGTTGTAGAACAAAACTAAGCCTACAAAATGCCATATCAAAAATTTAATGAAGTGTACAGGCAAATTTATCTCTCAAATAATAATTAGAAAATACTTTCTCAAAAGCAAATTCATTTCTTCTGGCAGTCAAAAAAACCCTGCATTCTAATAAGATACTCAATTTTAAAATAATTATTTCTTTTCTACATTTAGAAAAATGACAAGGAAACAGAGAAAAGCAGTTGACAGCTTTAAGAATCCAAATAATTGAATTTATTAAGCTTTATATACACAATCATAGGAAAATATAGCAAGTGCTACTTACTTTAACAAGCGTTTCAGGAGACACTTCTTCATCTGGGACCCAAAGTTTTGTTGTCTTTTTTCCTGGAAGCTAAACCAAATGTTACACTTGTTACACTACTATTCTCTTCAGTGAAACTTCTTGTAACCTCTTTCCTCTTTGCTCCTGAAAACAATACAGCAGCACTACCTGGTCTGCTTTATGTCTTCTGTATCTTACAGAAGTAACCATTTCAGAAGTGAGATACTGTTCTTACCTCACTTCCACATATCAGCAAATTTAAGATTAATAAAGTGGGTTTTTTTGTTGTGGTTGTTACCTGAAAGCTATTGCTTTAGATTGTAATAGCCAATGCTTTGAAAGTAACTTACAGTTTCCATATCGACTAGACCGGAACTTTGAGCACACAGTTTGACACAGTAAATTTTTCCCAACATTTTCTAACAATGTAGTTTTTATAATCACGATCAGTACAAAAGTACTCAAAATATTAAAATGCAGAGTCTTCCATTTAAACAGTGTATTTAACTTCCAAATGCATTATACTTCCTAAAAAAATCAAAACTTGCATAACTGAGTGAAGTTATAACAACTTTTCCAAGTCACAAGTGAACAAATACTGTGCTACACAGCTTGTTGCTTTTGTAAGGTCTACCAGATTAGCAGTACTCCCCTTTCCTGTACTGTGGGATTTCACTGGCAGTCAAACAGTATACCTGGAAATCAAAACACAAATGTACACAAAAAAAGTAGAGCCATAAAAACTTCCCAAGTACTTGCTGAGTATCACACTACATGAAAAGCAGAATCTTAATAGAAGGTTTTTAAAATACTTACCCTATCATTCATGAGTAAATCTTTAACAATAAAAGTAGCAACCAAAGATTTCAATGGGGCAGCAAACTGATCAGGTGCTAGCATGGCTATATGGCCAATAGTAACCAGCGGTGTAATGAGATGCTCAAAATTGCTTGGATCTAGACTTTTATGCAGTGGCTAGAACAAAGGCAACAAATGCGGTTATTACTGATACAATCTGTGTCTTACTGAGGGGACAAGCATAACAGCTTTGTACCAAGTTGTTCATGTCCATTTCTATTTCAGAAATACAATTTTAAAAGAACTATTGACTATTAACATTTAAAGACACATTCACTAACACACAAAGTCTCCCACAAATCAAAAGAAACATCAAGATGACAGATGGAATATTTATCACATCTGGATAGTTCAAAAAGTGGCAGTTCAAGCAGGATAATTTAGGAAACAATGGATTAAAAAGCCTATTTTTTGTCGAAGAACTACATCTCAAGATGGCAATTTCAATAATGGACTATGATTCAGCCTTCAAGATAAGATGTTGAAAGGCACTAATTAAATAGTACAATCGCAGTTATAGATATAAAATTTATTTAATTAGCCTCTACCATAATTCAGTTTTCCATAATTTCTGCAACCATTTAAACACTTTCAGCCATTCTTAGCAGGTATGAGTAGTGTATGGTTCCTCTTTCAATAAATAGTTCATGGTTCTAGTCTATAGTTCAACACTTGGTTTTACTTCATAATCTGTTAAAAAACATAACCCAAACATGATGGATCCATAAATACAAAAACTCCCTCTGCTAACATTTTTCAGGACAAAACCATGAGAAACAAAAGGAAAGGGGAGAAAAAACATCTTTTCTAAGTTTCCTACAACTTGTCATTTCATCCCTTATATATAAAATANGAAAATCTTCCAAAATATCAAACTAGCAAAAAAAGTACAGATATACATATAAAGAGCACAACTCCTCTGCCAAATTGCTAGTTGCTTTGGTTTGGGCGATTTCTTTACTTCAAAAAAAAAAAATAAAAAAAAATAAAAGGTTTATTTACATAGTTTGTAAGTAAAAAGCCCTGGTTTTTGTTGAAAAAATACCATGGGGTAAAACAAGCATTTATATTTGGACAAGTTCCTAAAACTTTTACTGGAAATATTCTTGCCTACACATTACCATTTTATTGCAAAGATTTTTTTTTTTACACTACTAAATATATATATATATACACACACAAAAAATTTAGGGGGAAAAGGGTAATTCTGAAGGGCAACAATATAAATTATAGCAATATCAGTGGTACATCAGCTGTCACCAATTTGGATATATTCATTTAACTTCCATTCTTCAAAAAGCACTATATTTTAAAGTCACTCAGAATCTCTTTCCTCTTTACCTGAAGTAAGACTCTCTTCCAGAAGAATGCAGGGTAATGTTACAGGTTAAAGGAAGAGTGAGAACTTCCAAAATCTTGTACAGTAAAGAACCCTACTTGGAATAAGAAACAGAACTTACGATCGTATGTGAGGAAAGTCTTCTTCAATTTTACTTCCTGTATTTTTAAAAATTTGTAATGCAGCTTCGGCCACTTTTTCATCATCCATTTTCAAGCAAGCAAGGAGAGATTCAAAAGTTTCAGCTGAATGAAATGAGATGGGGTGCGTAAACGAAAGCACCTGAAAAAATACAATGAAAGCCATGTTAATTGGTTTTCAAAGATCCGGTCGTATTAGGACATTTCATCAGGCATCATTTTTCACTGCCATACAGGAACGTTTATAATACTCTGCCCAGTTTTGTCCCATGGCACACGTTTCTCTTTTTCTAGCTTCTTTTTTTTGGCACTGTCTGAACTTCTGTCTTTATTCATGATCGCATTAGATTTAATTTATTTCTGCGGTCTCAATTTCTTCTATTATTTTGAACATGTACTTCTCAGTGGCTACGTCTACATTAGCAAGTACTGGTTACAGCAGAAGCAGGTCTTTTAGAGAAACACAACTGATGCTAAGGAAGCCACATCCATGTTTCAGGAGTTTTACTTCAGAGTATTTCTAGACTGACTAAATCCACTTTAGCCACTGCAACACAACATGTGCGTCTGAGGCCCATCTCATAATTTTGTTCCTCTGAAAGGAATCCAGCTTGTGTGCTCCCAGACTTCATGCCTGTTTGCTAAGTGGAACAACTGATTGTGCTCTGAAGTGAAATTCCTATCTCTAAAACAGCAACATAGACATACCCATTAGGGTCTCTAGCCCCTCAAGCTTTCCACAGCAGCTTAGGAGATCCTGTCCCTCTCCTTCAGATTCTCGGACTTGATTGTTTTCAAGTATGACAGTCCTCCCATGTTAAAAAAAATGAAATAAAATAAAGAAATCCTCATTTGTTCCTCCCTGAAATATTGCCTTCTCTTCATTTTTAAGTGGCTGTTAGCTTCTTTCCACATAATATTCTGACCCTTGGGACAGAAACAATCCTCAAAATCTAGGAACTTCTTCACACACAGTCTTCTATTTTGCCCAAATTACCTTCCTCCCCAACTCATTGCACGCTGTTCTGTGCGCTGGACTCGTATATTTGTCCTTTCTAGATTATTAACATGACTATTTTCTTCACTGCAGTCTTATTCCTCTTCCGTAAGTATGTTATGCCAGTCCATGTGAATATGTAAGTACTGACTTGAAAGTCTTCATCCAAACATATAGTCCTTCACAACGTGATTCACTCTTACTCAGATACATTTTTGGGCTACTGTCATTTTGTACTTTTACCTAAATGTGCATATCTGGCTAAAGAGCTACACACTCCCAGATGAATCTACTCAGTACTTAGTTGATCTAAAATAATCTGAAAACTACAGTATGGGAATCCTTTAGAGTTTTAGACCTCTGAAGTCAACCCACAGCTGGACTGCTTAATGGGGTTTGCTATGTTAATTGAGTCTTGTAGATGAAATAGTTAAGACCCCAAATTATGAGGAACTCTGAGGAACTACTGTATTGTATTGATATACAAGTACAGTACCAGAAGCAGGATAATTATATTCACAAATTCTTGAACTCTAATAACAAAAACTCAGTTGCTGCTCTCAAACACAACTACTTTGACTTCCAGAAAAGCATCTAAATTATTTACAAAATAATCCTACTTATGTGCCATATAAGATAAGCAGAGAGAACAAAAACAAAACCAGTATTCTTTCAGGCAGGCACCACAGGCTTATGGCTAATGAGTGGTAATTAACAATTTATTTTAACGAAGTTGTTTTAGAAAGTTTCGTATGCTCACTGACCACCAAGACTATACTTGCCTTTAGCAATTCAAGACCTGCTCTGATTGCCTGGTCAGTAGGTACACCCTCATCTTCATCATCAGCCGTTCCATCTATAGACTTGTTTACTTGCTTGATAAGAGCACTGAAGAGGAAAACAAATATGGCCTTGTAGTTACTGCAAGTACACCATGTACGACTATTTTAATAACTTTAAGATATAAACTTATTAGAGGAACTTATTTAAAACATAAGCTTCTTTTAAAGCAAACGTGTCAACTACACACACAATGTAGTTGCCCTGATCTCCTATCTAAATCAAAGCTTATAAGCATTAAATTCAAAAGCATTTATCCATCATGAATTAAGAACTATGTGCAAATTATTCTGGAAGGATGACCAAAGTAAGAAAATAACTAGAGCATTACAAGAAATTAATTCTGGTAAGAATTATGGTGAGGTTACTACCTGCTACAGAGTCTTAATAATTGATGGAAAATAACTGTTTACAATGTTTAGTCACTAACCCAGAGGAAAAATATAACCATTGAACAGTTGTGCAAAGAGCTGATGACAAATTTAAAAGACCTATCTCCTGCATATTTCCTCTTGACAGTAAAGCTTATCTCAAATACTGCTGTTAAATAAGCATTTTAGCAATTACATCTTCCCTGCTCCTGCAAATTCACTGTCTTACTCTTCCTTGAAGTCTTGATGTCTCATCACCAGAATCTACTTCCTCAGTTAAATTACTGTTTATGTCACTATGAACTAATATTCTTGGTGGGATGCGTCAGTTGAATAGCCTGGGCAGAAATTTCTTTTAAAAAAAGCCAGCTGGTCACAAACCACACTTTATCCATCATCAACACATCCTCTTTAACTGACAGGTTGTCCCAGCTATACTGAATGATAACTCAATTGCTTCTGTGACTAAATTCTGAAGGAGGACATCAAATACTCTATCAACATGAAACAGAAGAAAATACCGCAGGTCACCAAACCTTAAACTACACCCAACCAACCCATTACTGCTTGGGCTTAAATGCAAAGTAAGAAACCCCAATTTCAGACCCTGTAATCCACAGCCAACATCACACACACAAAAATACCTGATGGATTCAGTATCAATATGTACAGGAGCAATTCTCTCAAGAAGAAACTTTATCATTTCCAGGAAAGGATTTGTTGGTTGTTTGGGATTGCCCAACTTCTTTGTTATTTCCCTCTGTAATATAAATTTCAATTAAATTTCTAATAAATTCTGTTACAAAAATATTCACTTTTTAATAGCAATTCTTACCACACATCCTTCAGCCTGTTTGCAAGAACATGTTGGGCTAACAAGCATTTCTAACTGACTTCTTATTTTTTCATCATCTTCTAGAACTTGTGTGAACTTTTTCATGAAATCTTGAGCTTTTCCTGGATCAGGAAGGTTTCCTTTAAATAAGCAAAATATTCACTATTTATTTCCATAAGTATCAGTATTGTAAATTACACAAGTTTAGAATGTCATACCAAAAAACTCCCTATATGTGCTTAAATAAACCAAGAAAGGATGGGGAAGAAAATCACTCCAAAAACCCAAACAACCAGACACCCAAAAAACAACAACAACAACAAAAAATTGCTACAAACAGACCACAACAAACAAAAACCACACCAAATGCATCAAGTCACAAAAAAATCCAAACCCCAATACACCTCAAAATGTGCAGACATATCTACAAGGAGACTAATTTCTAAATTTCTATAGATTTCCTCTCAGTATTTGTTTTTCTCACCCTTCACACTCACTTTTCAGCAAGTTTAGTTGTTCTTGTTAATAAAATTAATAGCTGAAGCAAAAGCTCAGAATGCAAAGCCTAAACTCCACAGGAAAATATATTCTGTATATAGATCACATGATGCAACAAGTATGAAAAACATCAAAAGGGTACTTTTGCTGAGTTACCCCTTTCATTAAACATAAGCCTTACAACAAATTAAAGCATTCAAAAGAAAGCTTTCAAAATTTATGTCCTTAAGTACATACTTATTTTATATTTACATTTTATATTATAGCAAGACAATTTATTGGCAAAGGATCAGTAAACTATTTAAAGTGCTTCATGTTTTCGCTACAGCCAATGTTAACCAGAATTAGCAGAGAATGTGGGATAGGACTATAGGACAGTTAGTTCAAAACAAGCTCTACTATGAATTTGTTTTGCTGTACTTTTTCTACTGCAAATCAGAACTAAAGGTGTCAGAAAAAATAAAAACTGATCAAAAAGAGGATTTGGAACACGGCCAACAAAGCAGCAATGTTCAGTTTATTCTCCACAATTTTTTGAAAAACATAGTCTTACACAGTATCTTGTCAGAACAGTTGCCATTTTTTTAAAAAAACAGTGGATTTAAAAATAAAATTTCAGGATTGCAAAGCAAGCTTTTTTTCTTCATACAGGTTTTAATGCTACTGGCATGGTGCACTGGGGGGAACAAAACGTGTTGCTCTGGGGTTGGTGAGATTTTTATTTTATTGTCAGTTCAGTTTACACACTAGTTCTTCATTTTTCAAAGTGCCTTCTCTGCTACTGAAATTCAAACTCTTCTGCATTCTCTCAATGACATTTACAGTACCAACACCTCAGAAAACAGGTAAGTTAGTATATAGTTTAGTTAACATTACATATATTCTATNATGAGTTTTAGAATAAGAAAACAATATAGTTCAAGGGTCATTTTTAGACAGTGTAAACACTTTTACTGACTTACTTGTTATAACCATCACTTTCGAGAATATAGCTTTACTGCTGGCATCCGTCTGCAAGTCACAAAAGAAAAATGAATTAAAAAAAAATTCTACATTATTTATTTCCACTTGAATATTGAGTGAGAAAGATTCCAAGCGGAATTATCAACAAGTCAGCACCCATTCTGCTAACACATCAGTGGGTTAGAAAGCAAAACCAGCCCTGCAAATTTAATGCTAGACAGTTACAGGAAGGAAAAGGTAGATGTAGATCATACCTACAGTATCACTGTCTCACATATATAAAATATTTTCAATACTTTTCAATCTACTATGTAGCTTATGAATAGAACAAATGTTTTTTTATGTAACTGTTTTCCATCCAGAGCCTGACTATATAATGTCAAAAGAATGCCGTCATTTTCAGAGATTTTGTTTGTCACAGCTGAACTGCATTTTCAGACAAGAAATAAAAAAAGACAGAAATCAAATCTGGTTTACAGGATTCAAGTAATTATGTCAACAGACAGACTCAACATATTTGAACCTCTTGTGAGTCAGGAGAAAAGACTAAAAACTGTTCTGTGGGATTTCTTTTGCCTTGGCTGGTTTGGTCTCCTAACACTTGCTAAGTCTACAAGTACTGGCTAAAGCTCCCATTAAAACAGACAGTAAGTTGAGCAAACTACTAATAATTGAGCCAAACATGAAATGACCTGAGGCAGAAGTTTAACTGTTTTAACTTCCAGTAGTACAACTCTACTGAATAGTGACAGACTGAAAAAGATTAAGAAATACTTCTTAGGAAATCTACTGTGGCACTTGATCTACATTATCTTGCATTCATGATGTGGAAGCATCTGCAGCAAATGAAGTTTATGCGCTATTAGAAACAAACCAGCATTCAATCACTTTTCCACATACAAACAGGTAAGTTTATGTGTTTTATTTAACTATTTTCCACTTTAGCGATAGTATACAAGAGGAGTTGCAATTTAAGCTTCTGCCCTTCAGAAAAGTAACTTGTCTTAGAGACAAGTTTGATGTCCAGTCTGTCTCAGGTTAGGAAAAACTACGATCAACAGTAACAAAAAGTTTCTTAACATGTTTTCAAACTCCTAAATAGTACTCAAAGTGGGGAGATTCTGAAGAGGAAAAAAGGATAACACCTGTAAAGTTTCACTAAAGAGCAAAAATGTTTTCTAAGATAAGAAAAACAGTAGACTGGGAAGTTCAAAGATTTATCATTACAGAATAACGTAAGCTGGCAGTGACTACAGTAGGCCACCTAGGTGAACTGTCTACTCAAAGCAGGGCCAACTTAGATGAAGTTTTGCTTCAGGCCTTATCTAGTTGCATTTTAAATATTTACAAGGATGAAGATTTCACAATGGCTCTGGGCTACCTGTTCCCATATATGACCATTCTTACTGCAATTCTGTTTTTTCCTTACTACCTAATCAAAGATTCATTGTGGCAACTTCTGTATGCTTCTTCTCCTATTCCTCTTCATGCCAGAGCTCTCACAATGCCTACACTTGCCACAGGAAAAATATCAATGGAAGAACAAATCAACAATTAAGCTATAATGGTTAAATGCAGAAATTAGACGGACATGAAAAAGCTTCTATGGTAACACCAGGTCACATTTTAAAAGGACACTAGTTACTAGAAGTGTCTGAAGAGGAGATGAAGGCAGTTTCTCTAAGTGTTTATTAATTTGCTTTTATTTCTCAATACCAGATCAAATAATTAAAAGATTATGTTAACTGACAACAAACTAAATTAAGTAAAATTCTCTGACTCAAAACTGTTTTGTCACCTGCACTGGCATATCAGACTATCACAAGCTCCCTAAAGTCTCCTATGTAGTCTTGTTACTCAAGAGAATATTCAAGTGTAGAGAATTAGCATTTAACACGAAAACCAGGATAAACTCCAGATGTACAAATGTAAACATGTCAACAGCAGGGATGGTTTTGAATGCAATGCTTACGTTGGCATTTATCAAAACCCACATGTTTAATTCCATATCATATTTGATATTTTACAATTGAGAAAGAACTTTCACCACAACTCCCTGAAAACAAACACCGAAATTTCATTTTCAACTGAAATGTAGAAACATCAAGAAACTAACTCAGGTATTAAAGGCATTAATGTAAATAAACTATGCCAAAGAATATAAAATAGGACATGAAAAGCACTTCAGTACAGTCACTGAAATACAAGCAATTATTGTTGCCCAAGCATTTATTGCACATAGCATTCAATATCTTACAGCATGTTTTAAATGCAGTAAGTCAAAATCAGAAATTTCACTACAGCCTCTTTGCCAGCAAGACAGTAGCACTTCTAAGTAACCACTCAGTTACCCACTCTTCCTGCTTCAGGTAATATGAACAAATGGATAGCTCATTACGTTTACCACTGGATGACTACATACGTATATAGAAAACAAAAATCACACNAAGTAAGTATGCTGTTGGGACAAAAATACAATTTCTTCAAAGTTACTAATCATCCATAAGTTAATAGGATACAGGTACTTTTACTTAATTACTTCATTTGGCAGTCAAAAATAATATGCTGGTTTTACCCTCTTTTAAAACCCAGAACAGTCCTGGCAGGATGTAACTCAACATGGCAGAAAATATNTTCCTACACTATATTATTTCTGTTAAAAAAGCACCAGATCAACACTTTTGGCACTAAGTTCTAGTTATAGTCCAAACCACACGAAGAACTTAATCTTATAGTTCCTCTACACCAAAAATAAGTATGAACATACATGTAATTAAAAAAAAAAAAATCTAAATTTACTTTATGAAAATATCCTAAAAGCAAAATAAATTTTCATTTTTCCCTTCCAAGGAAATTTGTCGATAAAAATTAAGTTGTAATCTGGTATCTCCCATAAAATATTTAAGAAGTTTCCAGAAGGGAAGAGAAGTAAGTATGCTGTTGGGACAAAAATACAATTTCTTCAAAGTTACTAATCATCCATAAGTTAATAGGATACAGGTACTTTTACTTAATTACTTCATTTGGCAGTCAAAAATAATATGCTGGTTTTACCCTCTTTTAAAACCCAGAACAGTCCTGGCAGGATGTAACTCAACATGGCAGAAAATATTTTAGTATTAAAATGACTGGCAAAATATTTTAGAAATTTCTGTGACATCCCTTTTCCTCTTCAATTTTACTAACAAAATTTCCTATAGCAGGTGTAGTCTAGTTGAATATCAGTTAACTTTGACAGTATTTTCTATCTGTTATTAAAAATAAGTTTGAGATAGGCAAACAAATGGAATTTAAAAATAGTATATTAACTAAAACTGCATATTCACCAGGAGATAAAGATAAGTTGAACTCACTTTAGGTTGTTTTATTAGGTCAACTAAATCCTTTACTTGATGTCGTAGCAGATTTTGACATTTCCACATTTCATTCAATGCTCTAAGGAAAAAAAAAAAGTTTTCAAAATTGTCTATTCAGTGAATAACACAACTGTCCAAAATGAGCCTTTACATTCTTTTCAACTTCAGACTCAGAAATGTACTTAACACCTGAACTTTCACTGCTGTGAAAGGCTAAATGTTGCCTAATAGGATAACATGGAAAATTTAGTTAGTCATATTAAACTGAAACGAAGTGAGATTTTGAAAAAAGTTCTATTTCAGATGCTCAAGTGCATTGCCTTTCAAAGAAGCAGGAAGTAACTGATGCCTGGCCCATTAACAACTCATTTGTCCAAGCCTGAAATCACTCTTCTAAAAACATTCCAAGAAGCAGGTTAAAGCTGATGTTTAAGATTTTTATCATCAAAACTGTTTTTCTAGCAGACAGGAAGCAGCTACTACATGAATAAATTGTGACAGCGGACATGATTAAACTTATAAAGAGATGCACTAGAGACAGTCAACAAAATAGAAGATTAGCACACTTTCCAAGAAAAATAAGCCATATAAATAAAAACACAAAAGGTCACAGCTGCATTTACAAAACTTACAGAATCCACAAGTAAAAAGTCAGTTCTATTTAACTAACTGAACAATCTTCAAAATGAGTACTGCTGCATATGAAAACAGTAGAATTCTGAAGTTATTTGTTGCCTGAAATAGCAAGGACTGAAAATATTCCATTCAGTATTTTCACTCAGCCTACACTAAAAATTAGTAGAACATTAAATTTTCATTTTTAATATGCTATTCTTAATTTTGGTTTGTTAAAAGTTGTACCTTTAGACAGACAATGCAAGAAGTGCAGGAGATTGAAACATCAGTTTTGGTAGTATTTGAAGGCTGTGCAGTTTCTTAAGACATTATTTCATATACAGAGCCTTTTCTAGACTGTCTCATTAGAAGTAAAACCTTATATTTGATTTTCAAGTGATTGAGTACTCATAAACTCAAAACAAAGTAAAACTATCTAAAAATCAATCCAACTGTGAACACAACAGCAGTGTAAGTTATCCGTCAAATTCACATACATTTACCCATTTATAGCTGGAGAAGGCACATAATTTTAAGTAAAATGCATAAAGGAGGAAAGACAAACAAGTAATTCCTTCTCATTCTTAGTAGTCATCCTACCTACTGCAACAAGTACTACAGTAATTGAGGGGAGTTGTCAGATAAAGTCTAGGGTTGATCTACTATATCTATGTTACCTCGTTTCAGACATAAAAATATTGACAGGCACTCATGTTCCTTTCCAAATCTTAGACACTACTTTTTTTTAGCTGTTTATGGTTGAAATGTATCACACCTTGTTAGAAAACATCCTACTAAGTTTGAGGTGGTTTTTTTTTTCAAAATCTCACTTAAAAAATAGATACTATTTCTGTGTTCTCTCTTCCAAGAGTTTGTTAACTACTTCGGTACACTGGCCAAGGGTACTCATGGCTCCTTATAATAGTTCAGAACTAATTTATAACAATATTTGTATTAAATCTTGTTTTCAAGTGATAAAAAGCAGCACATACTTCACAGCATTTGAATCCAGTGTTGCATACAGGTAATACAAACACTTCATTCGTTCATTTGTTTCCAAGTTGTGAGGGACCATGTACTGAGCAAAAATGCGTTCAACAAGTAACCTGAAAGAAAGAATTAAGAAACTGTGTGAAGGAAGATCATGGTCTTGAATTGCTGAAACATTAATTCAAAAATTCTCAGACCCATGCAGAGAACAGTTGTTGGATATAAAGATGGGTTTATTCAAAAGCCTAAAGGACAAGTTATTTAGCTTCCAATATAATTCATCATAAATTAAGCAGGAATTTATCATTACAGAAGACACAATATTAATGTTATCAGTAGGAGATTTCAGAGACGATGTTATCAAAATCAGATGCATTAATTAGAACAGGAACCAAATCATTTTGGAGAAAGATTTCATTATGGGTCAGTATTGGGGTAAAATAATGAACTGACCCAAATTAATGGGCCTAAAATTAAAAAAAAAAAGAAAGAAAGAAAAAGGAAATATCATGTTGATTATATCACACATTATCATGAAGGCCAGAAGGAGAATTCAAATACTAGCCAGAAGGAGATTACTTTCTTCCACTCTTCCCTGGCCCCTTCCTCAAGAGCTGAGTTTATCCCATTTCTTTTAATTCCACTATGGAAATTCAGGTACATTCACAAGGGAATTATTAAAAGCTTCTCCATAAATTGAAGCTCTTTATTTGGAAACACAAGAGAAAGGTTTGGGTCTCAGTTATCTAGAAAATACTAACAAGTAAAAACAAAAGGAAAGCTAAGGCCATGTTGCTCTCCTAAATACTAGGAAGGTCCAAAACTGAGTTCCAATATGAAGGTCAGTATTAACAGAATGGAGCAAACAGGAAAAAAAAAAAGAAAAAAATCGTATGTTTAGGCTAGGAAAAGAGAAGAAAGTTTCTTATGCACAACTGGAGAAGGTGATCAAAATCCAGCTAATTTATAAAGACCCTGAAATTAAAGAAAAATGTGAGTGGGCAAAACTGGATCTGAAGACCCAGACAGTCCCATCCACTTCCATGGTACTATGAAATAATTGTTTATTTTGAAGATGACCTTTTGAGGTTTTGGATTTTTTAAAAGGTACATATGGGTTTGCAATGCCATTTGTATCTCAACATGCTGTGAAGGCCAAAGGCTCATTTCCAAAGCCAACAGGATTAATCAAGGCACACTAGTTCCCCAATTAGTTTCCCACATGCAACCATGTATTTTTCAATACCAACAACCCTATACAACACTATACCTGATATATCAGAGGCACTCCTTTCACCACAGATCCAGGACTAGGCTCTAATTCATGACTATAGTAGTACAGAAAAACTAACCCTCTCCACAGTTAGATGCCTTAACCATTGTCACTAAATGTACTAAACTTATCTTTAAAACATACAAGAACAACATGCAAATCTAAAGCAACATCATTAAAGCAATTCTACTGTTTTAACATAAAAATTAACAAGTTACTGAAATATAAACAAAAATATCCTTTACTGAAGCACTGATGAAGTACAGCTAAAGCATTTGAAATATTCCAACCTCCCTCATCCTTCAGAATCACTTTTGGCCTTAAAATAAAAAAATGAAGTAGAAGACAACAGTTGACTGCAGTTATAAAAGATTATGCATTGAATCAAAACATACAGGATTATCAAGTTTCCTCCTTCTCATCAGCACTTAAGCACAAAGGAAAAACAAATCTTCACAAGTCACCACACTTATCCCCTGAATGACCCAGCTCCTGTGACTGACTTACCGGTCATCAATACTATTTTGATAATATATATGCAGAAGTTTGTCTTTGATCCATGATATCTGTTTTGCGGCTTCTTTTCCTGCTTCTGACTGTAATGAATATTTCTTGTATATCTGTGCAAGTCCCATCATAGCTTCCTTCCTCACTCTCCACTTGAGAAAAAGAAATAGTATCCAGTTTAGCAGTTCAAAATTCAAAACCAAAAAGACTGTAGAACTTCCTGTTAGGTATTTCATATTGTACACTGAAAGCACATAATTTAATTCTCAGAAAAAGTTATCTTGAGTTATAAAAGTGCCACAATTTCTCATTAGGATAAGTAAGTCTTTTGAATTTAGAATTGTTACAAATTTAAGCCAACACCCTTTCTCACAGTCTATGCTCAATACCTGCGATAGTGTTATCCCCGCAACAAGGAAAAGCATGTCACCAAGTGAAAGAAATCAGGCACTAATTTTAAAAGTTTGCCATCAACAAACTTTATTACTATGCTTTAACATAACCTCAGAAATTTTACCAAATAATGCAACATGGCTAAACTAAAATTAAAGACTACCCAAATTTGAAAGTTACTACACTGATTTGCAGTCTTCCAGTGATCTAATTAAAAGCAGGTTAACTAGCTACCTGTGATGATAGAACACTTTTCATCAGTAATCTCCAATATATTTTGGAACCTGCGCACAAAATTTCTTAAGAAAAAAGTTAGAATGTTTTAAGGTTTTATTTTACTTAAAAATGTTACTAGAACTAGACAACTGGATCAACATTGTTGTGTTGCAGTCTATTTATTTAAATCATACCACCCTAAATATACAGCACAATGAAAAATGCAGCATTCTAGTTGGGGGAAAAGATGCCTCATTAAATAGATTGCATCAAAATGTTTTGCATTATATTGGTTTTCATTTGTAATTTTAAAACTAGTACAGCAATTTTTAGAAGTGCTGCTTTTCAAAAAGCTGCATGACAGTTTAGAAACATAATGCACAGTCATTATTAATACCAATTATGTCTTACCCGCTTGTCCAGTGTTCGCTCTCTGACAAAATTTAGCAGGTGATCATTGACAAGCAGAAGATCTTTTTTAGCAGCAGTAACTATGGATACTATAACATCATGTCTTATAGCCTCTTCAGGATCATGTGACCTTACTTTCAGATATTCTGGGAAAAAATAGAGTAAGTATTTCAGTGTAAGGATACAACTTCAGCTATTTTCCTCACTCTACACAGTACTGACAGAAGCAGAAAAAATATTTTCTTCCATTTGGAGCATCAGCAGCAAGAAACCAATAGTCTCCTCCAAGATTAACTGGAACATCAGTAAAACTTCGTATTTGCCTAGAATACCACATATTTTTTTAGCATTATTGAAGCAAGATTTATGGGGCTACATTTTTATTTTTATTACTTCTTATAGTAGTTACATTATGTATGCAGCATCAACTATTATAGTCAAGCAGGATCGGATATGTACAGTAGAACAGACAGTGCTTCAGAACTTCATAACCTATATCAAGATCTGAATAAAAAAATATACATTTTTAAGTCTTATGTCAGACTAGAGGCTACTCTTTTCCTGCAGACTCCATCACCTTTGCCTGCTGCAGCCCACTAGCTACACTCCTAATCACAACTTCCGTTATTGACAAGAAATGTCACACAAAATCCACATGCTTCAGGAGCCCTCCACAGTGTGAGCCATGTAAGCATTGTAAGCACAGGCAAATCATGAGACATACTTCAAACTACAACACTTATTTAGACACATCCTACTTTATTCATCTTAAAACACATTTTCTAGGTTATTTTGGCCCACTGCTACTTATTTGCTAATATCAATAGTTTTATACCATCAACATTTTAAGACTTTTGCTTTTAGAAGTCAAACATGCTAGCTACCCATTGCCATTTTAGAAAGCTGCCAGATAAAATGGCAAAGTTCATGTACCTTTTCAAAAGTATGTATTTTAGGGTATTTTAGAAGCACAAACAGATAGAAACACACACACAGAAGTTATTATGATCACAGTACACTGAATACATCAGTGAAACACTGAGAACATTAAGAAACTTGGCCAAGTCAAAGGTTTCTCTGAAGGAAGTAACCAGAGGTTACTGTTCTCTTACTACTGTTCAATGAGCAGTGAAAATCTTCAAGTCTCACCTGAAATGCTGGCCATTAACATTTCTGGTAACCAGCTCAAAAGTTGAAAGAGCACATCAAGAAAGCTTTGCACTTACGGAGGTTATAGAATTTTTACTTCAAACGAGACTTTTTTTTAGAGTTCTGTTCTACAGGAACACAGACTAAAATGAAAAACACCGCCTTTACACAAAGCAATTCTGGTCTCAAACACCACCAAGTCAGAGAAATTTTTCAACAATTTGACTTTGACAAATGTTGTGGTGACAGAGAGGAGGGGCAATTAAAATTCATTTCCCAGAGGATACCATTAGAGGGGGCACAAAGTCTTTCTGCAATGAAAAAAAAAATTCATTTGCAAATATAACTGATAATCAAAAAGGAAGTATCTTTACCATTTCATTAAGGAAAGGTCCAGAACAATTTATTTTTTTCAGGCCAGCTTAACAATACCATAACAATAGGATGACTTTAGCCTGCCTCTATTTGTGTCCAACTCGACAAATGCTCAGCAAGCAGGAAAGCAATCCCATGCATCTCACAGTCCTTTAATTCCCTCCTTAAATGGACAAAGACATCGCCTCCAAAAAATTACAAGTAGGAGTTTATTGATCAGGGCGAGACAGTCTCCAAACCAAACCAACCAATTCTCGCTAAGTACACTTTTTTTTCATTAAGACATTGGGAGCAACAAATACTACATGCTTCAGTCGATGCCAGTTGCCTTCTTCCTGCAGAGGACTTGAATTACAGGCTGTGTTTGATCTGACAGAGGTGAAACTGTTGGACTGTAGTCACTGTTATCAGGACAGCTCTTGTGTTTTAGACAGCAACAATATAAGCTTTACACATTTCAGCTTTGTGGAGCTGAAGTCTCCACTCTGCACCCTAATTAAAAAATGCCATGACCACTAGGTTAGGCAGGCTGTCTTTACCCGATTCCATCGTGCTTACTTTCGGCAGCAGTTGGGAATGCAACTACACTATAGAAGAGGAAGAGCGAGCACTCTGGTTAAGGCATTCTTTATGCACAATCCCCTCAGCCTGAGAAGCATCACTGAAAGCAGGGACTCTGACTTAGAAGTCCAACATCAGTTAGGTCCTCCAGAACATCTGACAATGGTACTTACAATTACAACTGATTTTCTTGACTTTTCCAGGAAGCTTAAAATGGTATTCTAATATTATAATAAATCTGATACCTGTTAAGTCTTTTGCCAGGTCAGGATGGTTCATAAGGCAGTGACTTGCAAATTTCACACATTCAAGACGAATAGGTACATGGATATCATTAAACCTAGTTCAAAACAAGACAATGCATTACAGCAACAAAAATATCACATCTACCAAAGCAATTTGTTCATTACTGCACAATTTCAAATACTTCTGAAACGACTTTTTATGCTTCCCATGCACAGTTACATAAAACAACATTTCCGATTTCACAGTAATAAATAGACTGTCTTTAGCTTAAGAAAAAATTCTTCTACTCATTTATTATTTCATATTCTGAACATGAAAAGAAACATCCTCTCCTGGCACACATGAAACACTCCCAGTCAGACAAAACTACTTACTAGAAAGGTGTATCATGCATTTTACCTCTTTACTGCAATGCTCCACATAATTAACCATGAACTCAAAGTTTTCTGAGTGATACTCGTTCCCCCTTAAACTGTATGAGAGCAAAAAAATAGACATCTAGCCTACCACAAATTTCGTCTGAAATGGATCATTTAACAAGACTTCCCTCTGAAAGACTGAATTAAGTTTGATACTTAAAAACTAGTGTTTTCTCATTTTTAATTTTTATATAAGTAATTTTATAATGCAATTAGTTACAGCCAAGTCTTTAAAAGTTAAATGCATTTTCAAGCTCGCCTCAAAATACTTAGTTTTAAACAAATTAAAGATGAAATTTTAAAACATCATTGCTGTTGATACAACTTATCAATGAAACAGATTTTAAGGAATAACTCTTTTATTAAAAAAGACAGGTATGTTTTCAAAATCAAGGGATTTTTAGAATGCTTCCTTCAATAACACAGCTATTAAAACATATATAACTATTATAACTTTATCAATCTTTGAAATAAGTAAATGCATCTATATGATTCATAATTGATTGGAATGGAAACAGTAATTATGAAAAACCTGCACATGTTCACATGAAAATGCAATGAAACATTTTCATTTGGGCCCAGTTAGATGTGGTATTTTTTTCATGACATTCTATGTTTTAAATCCTTTCAAGCAAAAGACCTTTTTTCAATTAAATTTATTTTACTTTCAAACGCAGCATTTCTTTGAGGACTCTGAGTTTGATACAATTGAATTCCACATTACAAACGACAGTATTTGTATCAACATTTAGAATTTATCCTCACTTACTCGAACCAAAAACATTTGCATCATAGTATCCATACTTAAGTTTCTCCTGATCACAAGCTCCAGGTATGTTTTCCATATCAAACGGGTAGAATATTTCAAAACCAAAAGACTAAATACGTTTGCAGCATATCAAATACTACATACTTCTTTCAAGATACTTACAACCATTAAAAAAATTGAAGCTAGTATACAAAAACTGCACATAAAAGCCTCAAGAGTAGTTTTAATATCACCTTATACTGCAAGTGTCATTTGACACTGTTTTTTAATTAATCCATCATTTGGATAGTTTGACTTCTGAAGAAATTAAACTATTCATTTTTCTTGACAATGGCAGTAAATATAGTTGAAAAAAAATGAGCGAGGATGATTTGTAAATGCTCACTCTGCAGAATTACAGATGCAGAAGATATATATAAAATAGCGTTAGCATTATCTGTCAGAATTCAGATAAAGCAGCAAGAAGTAATTCACACTTAGCTGTGTCACTTTAACACAAAATAAAAACAAATAAAAAAAGCAACCTGAATTGAACTTCAATGAATGTTTTTCCCTCCCTAGGCAAGGAACTAAATCAGAATATACCTCCCCAGGTAGCACTGCCAAAGTGGTTTGTTTTGGGATGCCAGCTCTGAATCCTTCGCCCCAAACATTTTTGCTAGAAGTTTTACAACCTGCAGACGTTCTTCATTATCATTGCTCTGGAAGATGAACAGATTATTTTATTTTTTTGAATTAAAAAAATAAAGTAGCCAAAAAAACAAGAGTTCTGTTTTGTACAGTTTTTACACCAACAAACGTATACACTTCTAGAAATAGCATAATATAGATTGATAGACTTCTCATGTATACAAGTGTCTATCTCAAGAACAAAAAACTTTCACTATTTTTGTGATAAGACAAAATAATAAAGCCAGTGAAAATGAAAAATAATATAGAGTCAAAAAAATAGTGCGAACAAAGCCGGGCGAAAAATACAGATAAATGCGACTTTTTATCCCTTAGGCACAGATTACAGGTTGTGTTAGGAAATTTGATGTGTACCCATACAAGCTTACACAAGTTCAGACACAACATAACAGAAAATTCATTCAACATCTGTACATTCAACATGTCTGTACATAAAGGTTTACAGTTCTCTAGAACAGAGCTTAATTTTAAAAAAATATTCTAAAAAATTTTCAGAATGTGAGTTTTTAGAGAAAAGCAGATTAAGTACCTATGATCTGAGATACACACAATCTAGTCCTGTATTTAAGCCTATTTTTAACAATGTTGAGGTACAACAGATACTTCTCTTTCATATTTAAAATCAGCACTGACAGAGATAAAACAAGGCATTATCCAGTAGATTTTCATTATCATTGGTTTGTATTACATTTTTTTAACATAGCACACAGTATTTGAAGTTTAATATATACTCTGGAAATGTAAGCTAACATTTGTGCAATTAGTATGTACTTACTGTTCACCTTTTTTTTTTTCCCTTTCTTATTAAAGAAAAGGGAAAAACCATAATTGGCTGCAACAATTCTTTGAAAAGGGATTAGCTAAAATTAGTTTATATTAATTAGACATTATTCATTCCTTATTATTTATGTGGGGTTTTTTGTGTGTGTTTTGGGGGGTTTTTTTGTTTGTTTGTGTTTTTTGGGGTTTTTTGGTTTTTTTTTGTTTGCTTTGGTTTTTTGTTTGTTTTTTTTTTTTTTCTGGTAATAAAAGACCAGAAAATACCGTTCTTTTCTACCATCTTTGACATTCTTTTTAGTTCAGCATCACCTTTTGAATATGAACAAGAAGTAAGAGCACAATACAGCTGCAAGAGTTCTTTGATACAACACCACAATTTTAAAAACAAACTGTATCTCCTGATTCAATACCATAAAAGGGCTGAGAAGTTTGCCAGCATGTCCTTTTAATTCAGAACCCCAAGAACAGTAAATGTACTTGTAAAACCTTTAAAGAAGTAGAACATGAAAAGTTAAGGAAGCAGTAATTTCTTACACTGATCTACTACTATATTACAAAAGATTGCTTTTTTTCGAATACACTTTAGTATTAAGTACTGGAAGCTTTAATAGCAAATCCATTACTGTATTTTTTTTGTATTTGACTAATTTTTTTCCAATTAACATTCAGATTGATATTACTGGAAGCCTTCTACAACCTCCTCCTCTTAATCCGCAATAACTGATATTGATGAGTGTCCATTACACTATAAATTCTTACTCTGCAGTCTCACAGTTAAGAATTTTTCTTTTTTTTGGAAGCCTATATTACTTCAAACTCCATGACTCACATCCCATCCACTCTTGCTTAAATCAACAAAACATTCAAAATATTAAGTATCTCTGCATTTTTCTAGGTAACTAACAGGGATCCACAGCAAGACACTTCAGAGAGTAGAAGGAAGGCAGAGGATTGAAAGAGTCAGGAGCATACTAAACATTCACCACCTAATTACAGAGGCAGGAGTATAGGAAAACAGTTAATGAAACAAAAACCACAACCAGAAATATAGGGGGAAAAAAGTCAACCAAACAAAAAACAGCAACAACAAAAACCTAAAATATCCTTAATGAATTAGCTGCAGAAGCTTTCACTGTACTAGCCACTAATCCAGTTATAAGACAACACAACTTCTGTTTCTAGTCCTGTTGTCGAAAGAACAAATATTTGTGATTTTGTGATTATGGACTAGGAGTATTTAACACTTTTTAAATTTGAGCCCTGATGTTGGTCTCCTTGAAACATTCTAATATAAGCTCCTATAAGGTAATAGAAAGCAATCTGTACTTCTACTTGAACACTCCTTTATTCTGCTTTAATGTCTACTCTTTTTCTGAGGGAGGGGAAAAGAAGGGTACCATACACTCTGAAAAAATCTTAATCCTTCTCCATTCTATGAGACACTGTACTTGAAAAGTCACATCCTTCACCTCTCCTCTTAGTTAAATCCAGCACTCTGTGTTTAATGGTGTTCCATCATGATCCGTCAATAAAAACTGACACTGAACATTGACATTTTGAGTTCCCCATAAATGCTCCCAACACACAGGCAGCTGCTCCTCTGCCTAGACACCTGGGTCTGTCACTACCAGCAGCTGAAGCTGGTCAGACTGTTACCTCTACTGAGTCCAAAAGAATAGGCAGCACTAAAGATCTGCAGGGGTTTGGGAAAAATTTTAACTACCACATTCAGGAAGAAAGGCAGCTCTACAATAACAGAAGTCAGTCTTTTATTGATTTTATTCATTACATCATATTGGCTTAGTAACTCAGTAAGATAAAAACCTAAGACCCATTACAGTTACTTTCCAAATACTCCATGAGTTTTTAATTCTCATGAACTTTAAAATGTTATTCACTTTATCAGACATTTCTAAAACTCCAATATTAAATTTGAACAAAGGAGTATCAGTTTCCTTTACAAGTTGATCTACACAATAAAACATTCTTACCTTTTTCCTGAATCAAACTGTACCAACTGTGTCAGTGCTAGATCTCCAAGTACACACCTTAAAATGACAAGATCAGTCACAAATGACTGATCCTCACAGAAGAGGTAAGTTAAATCAATTTCAGTGCTCATTTTTCTGCTAATTCCCCAGAGTACTTTCCAAAATCAGGTAAAAAAAAAAAGTACTAGTAAGAAGCAACTATGATTTGATACAGCTCTCACAGGATTTACAACAGCTCTGCCACCTGAGAACACAGGACCTTTCCTTTACACAAATCTATAAAGCTGTGGTGAGCTGATCCCAGCCAAAAGCCAAACACCCATCTAGCCTGTCACTTACTCTCCTCCACTGTACAGAGGGAGGAAGCGAAGAGAAGGAAGGTTAAAAGGCCCATGGATCAAGATAACAACAATTTAATAGGTAAAGAAAAAGCTGTGTGTTCAAGAGGAGCAAAAAGAGGAATTCATTCACTACATCACATTGGCAGGGAAATGTCCAAGCAGTTCCTGGAAAGCAGTGTCTCCACTTGCATAGTGCTTGATTGGGAAGACAACACCATGAGCAAAAATAAATCCTTCCTCCTCCTTTCCCTGACCCTTTATGGCTGAGTATGTGCCCCCTTCTCAACTTCCTGCCCCGCCTCAGCATACCTGGGGGAAAACGGGGGGACAGCACAAGGAGAAGCCTTTACCCATGCCCTCAGTCTTGTAACAAAATGACAAGGTGCTTGAACACCAGGTGGCCATGTCATTTAGATCCAAAATAGTACGTATGTTCAGTGGCATCACTGAGACACCTAAGCTCTCTCGCAAGTTTCATCCTAAGAGTTTGTTAACCCCTTTACACATGGTCAAAAATGTATTTGGCCACTGATAGGAAAGCCCTCAGATTTTACCCACACTTAAAGAGACAGTTTAGAACTTCCATAAGACCCTAAAGCCATGAAGACAAACCAGAAGGCTTCCTGTCACAGAGTGTTTAAAAAAAGTTCAAGGAGATGGAGAGCAAGAGATATGGATTCTGACACTAATGAGTCACAAACACATAGATGTTTCTTCAAGATCCTCAAACTCCCATCAGCCACAGAGGCTGAGAACAAGGCAGCCCAATCAATTGGAAGGCAGTAGAGATGGCTCAATGAAGCTCATCTGGTGGTTGGGAGAAAATCACCATCAGTTCATTTTCAGAAATTACCACAGAAATCATAGTATCATAGAATCCATAGTTCAACCATTATTCCAGCATCACCATGTTCACCACTGAACCATTACATCCACACACCTGAAAACTTCCAGAGATGGTGATTTCACCACTTCCCTAGGCAGCCTGTTCCAACGCTTGACCACCCATTCAGTGAAGAAAATTTTCCTAATATCCAAACTAAACCTCCCTTGATGCAACTTGAGGCCATTTTCTTTGGTCCTGTCACTTGTTACCTGGGAGGAAAGACTGAACCCCACCTGGCTACAACCTCCTTTCAGGTGGCTGTAGAGAGCAATAAGGTACCCTCTGAGCCTCCTTTTCTCCAGGCTAAATAAATAGTAAAGAAATAAGATACTATACAGAAACTGTGTTTCATACACAGAACATGCATCTACAGGTAAAGCTGCCAAAACCCAGAGGACTCCATTTAAAAATACAGGATCACTATCAGAGAAATTTGCAGCACCGACTGTGAGACTGATTACTCGAAGGCCAGGATGAAACACGTGAACAATCCCTAAAGAACAAATCAAGACTATCAAGGGCTTTTAGCATCCTCAGAGAACAGAAGAAGGTTCTCAAAATCAGAACCACCAGGACTGAGAGCACCTATTCCTTTTTTCCTCTCAGTATAATTAGAATGTATGGAAGGCAGCAGGGCAGCCCTTGCAATCATGAAACAGACTTCACAGATTTCAGCCTATCCTCAGGCAGAAATCATAAGGCCAAGCAGAATATAGATTCACCACAAGTCAAGCACATTCATAGCAGAACCTCCCACCAAGCCAAGTTACAGTTCTTTGTAGATGATCAGTTGAAGTGGTTGGTAGTTGGAGAAACTGGGCATATGACCTGCCAACAGCAGCATACTGTTGAAACTTCAACAACTCCCAAGAAAGCAAGACCGGAAATCCCACGTCACATCATTGTTTTCTAAGGCCTAATTGTTATTTTCCAATTTATTTTGAAGTCTTGTGCCCTACTGAGTTGACCTTCATTCTTCTTCAGTCTTTACAGGATGGGGCCAGTAAAAAACACCACAAATTGAATTAATGTTTAACATTTGCATGAAAGCTACCATTTATCATTTTCTACAGGCAAAACAACTATAAAATATCAAAACAATTTAAAAGTAAAGCTCATGAAAAAAATGGCTCACACTATAGCAAAAAAAAAAAAAACAAACAACACTTTAAGAAATCAATTTATTTCTTTTAAATTAAATTTCACTGAAATGATGAAAAATACTGTATTCTATTCAAATTCATGCAAAGCTTGCCAAGTTTTCACCAAGCTTGCATTTCAGCTTTAAAGTGAGCGAGAACACTTGTCTTGCTCTGGTAAGTCTACCATAATTGCACTTAATCTGGCCAAAATTTTTTTCCACTTACTGCTTTTAAAGCCAATAAAAAGAAAATGCACATTTTCAAAAACACAGAGAACAATTATTCAATTTATCTTTGAAAAGCACAGATCCTATGTCACCTTCCGTGTGTTCAACATATGCAAGATGAGATCATTTTGGCACATCTCCACAACTCAACTGCTCAGACAGTCACAGCTTTCCTTCAACACTGGACACAAAAGGAAAATTCATCACCATGAGAGCAATCAGCAATTGGAATAATCTCCCCAGGGAAATGGTAGATTCCCTGATGCTGGACATTTTAAGATGCAGCTAGACAGAGTGCTGGGCCATCTTGTCTAGACTGTGCTTTTGCCAAGAAAATTTGAACCAGATGATCCTTGAGGTCCCTTTCAATCTGGTATTCTATGATCATTTGCTAAGGCGTAATACAAATCTCCTTAGCAGCAAAGCAGCAATATGACATGTTGGAATACAGTAACTGACCCATAAGAATTATTTGAGTATTTGCTGTTATCACAACTTTGTATTCCAAAGCCATATCAGATAAGCTCATAGAACAAAACCCGGGTGTTCCTGTGAAATGATGTCTTTGACCTAAATGTACTTCACAAAGTTATACTTAAATACCCAGTAGTCAATGCAGAGTGAGATCAGAGGGACGAGGCTCCCACATGATGGGCATACAGAATGACACTATACTATGTGCCAAATCCAGAAAAGCCAAAATCACTGAGTAAAACTCTGAATGATATGCAGAGCTCACTGAAGTTCTTGGTTATTGTACTACTACTGACTTTAATTGACCTTTATTCAGAAAGATAGCTCCCCTCTCCCATATTTCAATACAGGATGCCAAGCATGTTTTTCTCCTTTACTACCCACCCGATCCAAGACTTCATCAAGCTTAACAGGACTACTTTTGTCCAGTTTCTTTTCACTCAAAATAACAAAAACTTAGCTGCCTTCAAACATAAGTGTAGTGGTTTGATTTTTATGCTTTTCTGGGAGACAGATCACATGGTTTGCTGTATCCAAATGAAGTATTCCATCCCATTTTACGTCAGCTTAGATATAAGAAGGGATAGATGGAAGTTTTGAGTCAGTCCTTTTCCGGCGGTGAAGGGCATCGGTCGGGGACCTGCTGTCTCTTTGGGGAGAGCTGCATATCTCTCTCTGGGAAGTAGACCTTGTTTACTTGTTCTTTACTGTTTGTGTGTGAGGATATAGTAGTATTACGTTCCTTTCTTTTCTCTGTATATATATATATATTTGTATAAATTCATACTGCTTCAGTAGTATTAGAATCCACTTTTCACCTAGTGTGGTTTCTTTTTTCCCCCTGTGGGTGGTGGGTGGGGGGGCGTGGAGCTGTTGTTTTGGGGCCTCTGGATATTTGCCTTCGGCCAGGGATAGACTGCTACAATAAGCACTCTGAGTTTCACTGAAATGACACTCTCTTCTCAACACACTAATCAGCTATTTACCTGGAACCGAATTTAAAAAATGTCTGACACTAGCTGCTCCTGTTTAGAATAAAGCCAAAGCTATTGCAGTAAGTCTTTAATAACTGCTGGTAAGTCTGCATACAGAATAAACTTGCATTAATCTCAGAAAACACACAGACTGACCATATTTCATTCATATTTCAGAATAATTATCTCCAAAATACCCTTTTAACCACAGAAATATCTCACAGATCCATCAACTCATCTAGAACTATAAAATGGTTTGAGTTGGAAGGGACCTTTAAGGACCATCTAGTTCAATAATGCTGCTGTGGGCAGGAAAACCTTCCACTGAATCAGGTTACTCAAAACCCCACCCAACGTAACCCTTAACACTTCCAGGGATGGGGCATCCACAAACTCTCTGAGCAACCTGTTGTAGCATCTCCAAATTTAAGCCAGGTCTGTCCTATTCCAAATAGAAGCAGGGCTTTTCCCTTCAAAGATGGGTCAAATTACATTTGACAGCCAATGGGACAAAATAGGCATACATTATTTTTTATTATAACTTACAGTATCAACACACTTCTGAAGTAACAACATGATAATAGTGCTCTTGGAATAGCTACAAACTATACTGAGTTCAAGAAGACATCAAGGAATAAGAGCAATAAGAATGTAACTATGAGAACAGAGATGTGTCTTGGAAACACTGTTAAACAGGATCTTGTAGACATAAAGCATTAACCACTTAACCCTTAATGGTTAAGACCACAGAGTGAAAACTGCACTAAAGATGAAGGAGGCAAAAAGCAACAAAATACATGTTCATCATCTGAAAAGAGTATACTAAACGAAGAACAGAAATGCAAACATGAAAAAAATGTGTTGTAAATTACAAAGTACAAACAAAACATGGAAATGCTTAGGGCTGAAATCAGCCAGATTAAGGAAGAGACCAGAAATTCTTCTGGGGAAGGAGGAACAAAAAAATAGTTAACAGTGTCGGACTACTAGATTTTCTGATTCCAATGAAATAGGATTCAAAACCAGTCATCAGTATTGAAATAATGAAATACAAAAATCAATGAAGGAGGGGGATGACAAAACTTGAAGTTTTAAGTGGATCTAAAATGGGATAGGCATTGCACTTATGTACTATGAAAAAGGATATGGCAGCAGTTAAGATTAAATATCCTGAATAACTCCTTCAGCTGCAGAAGTACTGTTTTTATTGGACTGAGAATTGTAATTGCCATCTGTAAGAACAGGAATTAAAGGCCGAAAAAGGCCTACTGTGAAGACACAGACAGCAAGCAGTAAATTGAACCCTACTTCTTTCAAGTACATGAATAAAAAGATAAAAGCAGTGAAACAATCCTCATCCAACAAATACAGCATGTCTGCCTACTACAGTAGGGAAAAATAATAGGCATGAGCAAGTCACTATGACAAAAATTTCAACAAGAACAGGCCAAAGACGCTACAAACCTAAACTCTGTTCTCAATTATAAAAATGCATGCAAATTTAGAAATGACCTATGGCACATTAGCCCTCAAGTTTAGTAAGAGATCATTTTCAAACTTATTAATACTATACTAATCAAACTCTTCACTTCCACAGAAACCCTGGGGATAACAAATAGAATCACAGTAGTGCAGGATAAAGGGAGAACCAACTGTTCTATTGCATTTATCCATTGCACACTGAAAAGGAAGTAAAAAAGAAAAATACTCATTAAAATAGATAGCGCCAGCCATCCTCCAGACAAATGAAAGAAGGCTGAAAAATCATAAAAGTCATTGCAGCAACTACTACAAGACATATTTATGCATTGCAATTCTCTGTTTACACTTGTCACAGAACTACTATTTGAATAAAATTGTCAGTACATCAGTGTATATATTTAATATATTAAGTTTTCACAACAAATTATACACCACTCTGAGGAATAAAACAGGTCAAATTTTCAGGTCATCAAAAATTTGAGTTATTGCTTGAAAGATGCAAGCAAAAATAAAAAATCTACTAATTAATACATTTTAAGTTAAATTATGCTTTCTGAGGGCTTTTATGAGTTTTCCTTTAAATTATGCAGAGAAAGGATGTAAGCATTAGTTTTATATGGCAAATAATTTGATAAACTTCTCAGAAAAAAACTAAAAACATATTAATAGTCAAAGCATACACATTTCAAATACATAAAAAGCATAGGAACTGCTTACCTTAAGTTTGAATTCAAGCTGTGGCAGAACAGAAAGCAAGAGGTGACTGTCAATATTGTATAATTCCAGAATCAAGTCAAACACATGCTCTGACAGGTCACTAATTGATGTTTTACCAAGCATGAGGACCTGATTGAAGAACTGGAAAATAAAAGAGTATATATCAACAGTTAGAATGGATACATATACTCTTCCAAATTTTATGCTTGTCAAGCACTAAATCTACCTTTTAATCTTACATCAATTTCACTACTATAAAAATAAAAAGGGGTGGGTGGCACACGTAGATCAGGATTCTGTCATAATCTGAGAGTATTATTGTTTTGTGTTCAACATTATACATAAAGGAAAACACATTAAAAGTGATGTTTAGTTTATCCCAGCACGTCTACAATTAATTTAAGAAACACAACTTTAGAGGAGTTCCAGTGCATCACATCTTTTTATGGTGTGACTATATTTGGAGTTATTTCACTATTAAGGACTACCACTTCAAAGGTAATCTAATATTTAGTCAAAACAAGGCTGAAACAACTGGCTAATTACTACATTAAACAGTTGACAGCTTAAGCAGTTGAAAGTAAAAGCACAGGAATTAATAACTGACTCTTCCAGAAGCTGTTTTACAAGCAGCATAATGCAGCTGTAAAGCAATTCTTCTTTCTTGGTAAACCTGACAAGTTTGAGGGAAACTTCATAACTTCTCATTAAAGAAAATATTTCCACACTACTTTCAACTATATCCTCTCAGATGGGTAAGAAGGAATATATTATCCCCTGCTCACATGGGGAAGGATATAGTTTGGAATATTTTGCTTCTCTTTGGGTCAAAACAGTGCACAAGTGTGGCCAAACAAATTACACTACATTCACCTGCCTAAGGCAACAGAATATATTTAATTGGCACTTCAGTTTTCTACTCCCAAATTTGGGACAGACGAACATCACAACATTCTGTATCTGACAAACTTAATCATATCAGTAAAGAAACTAAAAACATGAAAGCTACCACTTTTTAACATTATAAAATGAACCCCAACAAGTGATGCAATAGAAAAAGTCAACATTTCAAGTAGTATTGACTAGAAAATAACAGAAAGGCACATTTAATTAGAAGTTAAAGACTGCCATGCAGAAATATTTTGTTTTTCCAGATACAGAGTGGCCTGGAATGCATACATTCCTAGTTAGGAAACTATTACTGTGTTTTGAATCTGTTTTAAGAAAGAATCAAAACAGTGTATTTCTCACATATGGGAAACAAAGAGCAAAAGACTCCATGTACATTCTTTCCATGAAAGGAAGATTCTTACTGTACAGACTTCCTTAAAACTCACAAAATGTCACCCAGTTGTCATCTAAACTTACAGATGAACAACATTAAAGACACAATCCCATGTAGCAACACATTCTCAAACAGCAGGTTTGAAGTAAGGGTTTTCAGTGAAAATATTTTTAAATCTTAGGAGGTACCCACTTTCCAAGTGCCACAAGTGTTACAAGTCTGAAAGCAACAGAAAGCATTCAAGGTTTTTCTATTGTTTTCAGATAGATGCCATCAGACCTGCTATGTTCTCAAGTACTAAACCCAAAGATTTTTCTATTGTGCAACTTAACTCAGAGCATAATCCTGTCTGATCTTTACTTCCCCTCATCCATCTCCTATTACAAAGGCTATGATATCTACACTCAATTTGGCTACAATTCTCTATCCACTTGGTTTTCTTCTTTACTATCTATTCTTAAATTCTGTTTCCTCTTCTCACTCTGGTAATAACAGCATTAAAATAGTGCCCTATCTTCACTTCGCTTGGTTTCTAAAATAGTCTCATCTTCTCACTAAAAGAATTATGCCACAAAAACACTGTCTTTATATATTTTTATCAATACATATAAATACATTTGGTCTTCCAGTCACTCTAAGGATTGACTCTCAAAGTGTTCCAAAACAGTAGAAAGTAATCCATCCATTGCATTTCACAAATAAAAATTATTATAAGCTTAGTAGCTTATATATAGTAAAGAATTACTCATAAGAACAGGTTACGCAATGCTTCATTAATATAACAATTCTCTCAAAGAAAACAAAGTCTGTAAAAAGCTATTTTACAGCCCCATTTGACCATATGCAATTCATTCTTCTTATAATATAGATCAGTTAAAAAAACAAACAAACAAACAAAAAAAAACACACTAATTTGTTTGCAGTCTTCACTTACATTAGTAATGTATGGTTCAATGGCTTGCGCTGTCCTCTTTAGTAAAGCCTTTGCCAAATCATAGGCTTGCTTATTTAAATTCTGGGGAAGAAAAAGACGATACAGAACAGAAAAAAAATTTTGAGCAGATGCATTAATCCTAAAGTAAATTCAAGAATTTAAAGTTACCATGTACTGGTAAACACACTAAAGGAATAGCCTGTTCTTTTTATACTTTCAGTAGTAAAGACAATATAGAAAAAAAACATTCCAAACAAAGCTTTATAGTTACCACTGATATTACTGGCAAATGAGGGCTTCCTTTTAGTCGCACATCTAAGACCAATGCTCAGTGGCATTTTACAGCTCCTCCATACCAGCTTTCCCAGAAAACAGCAAAGTGATATAAAGCAAGACTGAGACATCTACAGTCACTACAGAAGCAAGACTCTGAACAGCATTGTGGCAGAAAGTACAATTCTGTCCTTGCATCAAGCAGTCACCTGTGAACCACCATGAGAGTCTCTTCATGGTACCATGCAAATATACTTAGTCTGTTGTCTGAGACAGCAAAGGAAAAAACCCTAGAATTGCAGTTCATGAGCAAAAAAGGGTGAAGAATAAAAACTAAAGAAACTAACAAAAAATTTTGAAAATCAACCCCCCTCCCCAACATTCCTATCACTCCATTTCTCTAATTGGGTTATTGCTCTATCATTGTTTCCTTCCTTTCCCAGCACACATTCTCCACGCTCTAGTTGCTACATTCCTTCTCCAATTTCTATATCACAATTACTTCTCAAAAATTTTAAGAAGAAATTACAACTCAGCCATTGTGAAACCCACAACAGAGTTGACTAACACAGTGAAGAAAGTGTCCAACATACAAGAATATGTAGTATTTTAACAGCTCTCTCCATAAAATACAGTTCACAATTTTCATTAGCCTTTGCAATTAAAAACAAAAACAACTCCACTCAGAATAGTCAATTTACAAGTCAACAGCAAAAAGTAGAAGCTTTAGGTTGCTTTTTTTTTTAATTTGTTGCTATCCATAAAAGCAAGAAAACTGTATTTTAGCATAATGGAAAGTCAAGCACAAGACATATTGCTACACCCAAGGTATTTCTTTACCTGCATGTGGTTGAGTCTTTACAGCTGTTTGAATGAAAAAGATTTGCAAAGAGACGGAGAGCACTGCCTTAAATTAAACAAACTATAGAACAATAGGTTTCTAAAGAGCAGTGGGAATAGATTAACATTTTCTGATATTATAAGGCAAGAAAAGTCTCTGACTTGCTTACTAATAAAAGGTGACTGAAGTCAGAAGACTACAAAGATTCATGCTTGAAGTATCTGTTTTACTCAGAGCCACTATAGAGGGTGACTAAAAATCCCAATTATCGAGTATCCCAAAGATACTTGAATGTTTACATAAAATACTAATGTCCCTGTAATTTCCTCTTCCCTTATTCTAAGCAAGATATAAGGGTAATTGATAGTCTTTTTACAAAATTGTACGGCTGTTCCATATCTCAGAAAAGGGAAGGCTCTGCATGCTGGATTGTTATGAGAGGTTGGGGGCGGGCGGGAAGGCACTTTCACCAGTAGCGTTTTATACATCTAGAGCTGTAACTCTATTTCAGGAAATAAAAGGCACAAATAACTATAACAAGGAACATATGCCATTTGCAGTTCTTATCCTGATCCTTCTTGACTCCACAGTTCACCTCCATCAAAACAAAGAGAACTCCTTTCACCTGGGTAAGGGGGAACTCTGGATCATGACAGCAAGATCTGATTTAGGTATCAAACAATGCTGTTCAAAGTAATCATTAGTAAATTACTACATTTTGAAGGAAAAAAAAAAGTATTGATTGATAAGGACAAACCAAAGAACCACCTAAGAAAAAGGCAGAACACAGATCTTCTGCAAGGTAACTGAGGTTACATTTAACACCTAATACAGATTTTTTCCCCCTCTGAAAACCTCTGGTTTTCTTTCAGAAAAGTTAATAAACAGAGAAGAACATGTTTTTTCTTAAAGCTTAGGAGGCCTCCAGCAATAACACCACACATTCCCTCTCATGCACAACCTTCTTTCTGGCTGTATTTAAAATATATCACTTGCCTGTGACACTTTTACAGGTATAATGGTTTTAATCTCCAAGAATCTCTCAGTCTGACAGATCTATGTCCCTTCTACTCTATCAAAAATATTTTTTCATCCCTAGGAAATCTGGGGATTCCCTACAGACCATTACACCAGCACTTGCCATTATGTCATTTTCTGGTGACCGGTCTGATCATTCAATTTCTCTTTTCCACAGCCTGTACAGCTGAACGGTTAGGACAGCTAAGACATAGTTCTTTTTTATGGTGGACCTTATCCTTAATGCCCTTGTAGTTTTGTGCTCAACGGATGGAACAGAAAAATTCTCAACTCTGAATTCATTACACTTTTCCAACATGACATCAGAAGTTGCAGAAAGTAGTTAGAGGACTGAAATTTTAAATAAACACTATGTGAAGATTTTGAGATAAACAGTAAAATGCTAGGAGCTTCTTTCCATTCGTATGCAAATGGAAGAAAAAAAGGTACTCAGAATACACTATGAAGTTATGTAACTGTTTCAGAGAGCAAGCTACATGAGCATCCTATCAAAAAAGACACTTTGGTTAAACCAAAAGCAAAAGAAAATGCAACCCCCCAAATATACTATCCTACTAAAATGTTCAGTCAGTAACTTTAAAACCACTATGAAACAGAATTGTTTTAATGCTACAGACAATGTAACAGGATGCAAATTCTTCTACTCAGAATTAATTTCTTAATCATAGAAATAGCACAGTCAAATCAAGTTGAACACGAGTGACACAACGAAACAACAGATTCTTAATAACTGAGAAAACACAAACTGCATAGTCTTGTTTTCATTACTTGTATTCCAAAGCTTTAATTCATATATCTGAATCTTAGCCACACAGATTTCTGTTCGGTCCTGGCACAAAAGTACTAGACTCATTGAAGGACACAGCCAAAACATTTCCAGTGGAAAAAAAAAATTACTGATCTATACTCAGCATTTAATCTTCCACTGTCAATAGAAAAATAATTTACGTGCTATTTATTTACTGAAAATGATGGCTTGTGATAAAGGCACACTAGTAGGTATTCCAAAGGAACTCTCAGTTTATATTCTCTTAACCTTACACTTTTCAGAAACTACAGTAATTAGCAGTTTCCTGAACATTATAAAAGAAATACTAAAACATTAAAACATTTTAAAAAAGGAAAGAAAACCAACAAGCTGTTCGAACTGTCAAAAATGCAGCTAAATACACATTTCCTAGATAATTTCCCAGAATCCTTTTTTGTCATACAGAACTTAAAAGTCACCTTCTACACTGTAGCCTAAGAAATTTTGTAGGACACAGCTAGTTTTCTAAACTAAGACGTCAGACTTCTTTGTTTTCTAAACATTTAAGTATCACAACACAAGTAAAGTTCTGAAGTTCTTCCTTTGGTTCATCTATATTGGACACTTTGGGTTTTTTGACAAGACACTATTCATTAAGTTAAGACAGACATCCCTCGGGCTCTTCATTCACCACCACTTCTCCACAGAGTTAATTCTATGGCTGCATCAGAAGCATATCAGTATGCTTTCAATAATACCAAGCCAACATTTCTTAGTATTATTGGTACCACAGAGCCAATTACAAATCCACAGTTGTGACAACTTTTTTCCCTCCCACTGAGGACACCACATTATTTTGAACTGTCGATACAGCAATACATGAATTAAAAACTTTTCAAAGGATATATGTAACTTTTATATTCATTTCTACTGGTATGACAGTATATAAAAACCTGTGATTAAAATCATATGACATTAAACCCTCTAGGTTACTGTGACCACTGATACTTTGCTTATGGCAAGGGTATCAGAGCAACAAAACTACTGAATTTTCTGGCTATTAAAGATCGCTTGCTAAAGGAAATCCAAATAATATGAAGACATTTGATATAGCTGTTCTCTCAAGATCATCTACATATCTGAATATATACATCGAATAAACCATGATTACAAAAAAACCAAGAAACTTAAGCCACTCTTAAGTCTTACCTTATGTGCTGGCACTAGATTAACTAGCACCGTATCCAAAAGTTCCTGTGACACGGTATCTCCTTCACAAATAATAGAGCTCATTAGATCAACCATGTGCATATGTACTTTTTGGTTATGACCGTTGCTGAAATTAAAAACAAGAATTCTTAGTGTACTATCTATATAAAGTACAAGTTCCATTCAGAGCACTCCCTGTGCTGATGCCAAGCAACAAGGAATATAATAAGCAAATCACAAGTTTTCTTAGAAGCGAAAATACGTCAGTTCCTCAGCTGCATATACCACTTTCCAAAATGTTCTTGAATTTCTCCTCATTTACTACTGTAGTAAGAGGACTGTATCCATCCCTACCATGAAAAATCTTATTATATTAGATATACTAACATAACAGTATATTAGAACATCCCTCCTCTCTACTCAACACCAGTGGGACTTCATCTGGAATGCTGTGTCCAGAGATCTGGGCTTCCCAGCAGAAGAGGGACATGTACATCCTGGACTGAGCCCAGCACATGGTCATAAAGACACCTAAGGGACTCGAGCAGCTCTCATGCAAAGAGGTGCTGAGAGAGGTGACATCATTTTTTAGACTTGAGAAGAGACAGCATAGCGAGGAATTTATGATTATGCTTAAATACCTGATGTTAGGAATAAACAACACAGGGTAAGACTGGACACAGTGCTGTCCAGTAACAGAACAAGAGCAAATGGACAACAGGAGAAATATAGGACATATCATTTAATCATAAAAAAACTTTTAAAATACAAGGGTGACTGACCACTTGAAGGTTGCCCAGAGAGGGCAGGGACTCTCCATCTTTGGAGAACTGGCTACAGTTCTGGGCAATCTGCTTGAGCTGACCTGGTTTGAGCAAAAGGGGCAGAATGGACTGTCTCCAGCAGTATCTCCCAGTGTCCACTACTTTCTGACTCATGTTTTTATAGCAATAACCCTCTAATTTGCTTAGAATTGCATATTGCACCATTCAGTGTCAAGAACAGAATGAAACAAATGCAGTAATTGACAATCAAATTAAGTTTCTTAGGGAAAAAAGGATTATTTGCAGTTTTAATTATGACAGACAAAACTGACAGCTTGTAGTATTTATACTGCTGCATTTAGTCAAACTGAATCACAAAACTAAGCTGATTAACACTGAAAGTCACACGAAACAGCTATCTTAGAAGCAACCGACCTCAATTATGAAATTATATATTGTAATTGAGAGAGACAATACTTACTTTATTACTGAAAATAGCGTTCTGTACAACTGTGTAAAAATCTCATTGCTGTCTTCTAATTCAAAGCATATGTTATAAGATTTTACCCAAGCAATGTTCTGTGTTGGAACAGGGGAAAAAAATAAAAGGAGTGGTTAATACGAGATTAAATTGAAAAACTACATCTAACAGTTATTATGAAAAATGTTATGAAGCTTACCTCAAGCAAATAAAAGTATCGATTAAACTGAGGGCTTTTTGTATCTTCTAAACCTTTAAGTTGCCTTGTTATAAACATAAATATATCCTGAAAAGAAAGAAACAATAGTTATTTAACTAAATGCATTTAAACTTTCAAAATTAAAATAACTACCTTTTTAACTTACTAGTATTATTTATCACTACAAAATACACAGCCATGACAGATACATTATTTCACTGTTCAAAAGAAGATCATCTGCAAAAACACTATTGAAAGCATCAAGGAGTAATTTTAAAATATTTTAAGTTTCTTTAAAGCTACCTTTTCCTAAGGAAGCAAATGTTTCCAAAGAAAAGCAGTCAACTCAGAGATGCAACTGCTTGACATGCTGCAGAAGTAAAGAGATTATTATTCAGCGGGACAATGAATTTTACACTTTTACCTCATACTGCAATAGGTTTCAAAAGAAGGGAAAAAAAGTGGTAGGCAACTACAGCTTTCCTAAGAGTATTATTGTATGTTCACAATGTATTGTTTGTGCATTTCTCAGTCATCATAATACTGACACAGACCACATCTCTTGCAAAAACTAATAAGCTTCCAGCTTCCTTTATGAACTTTCAGCACCAGAAGACTCCTTCAGAAAAAGTCTCACATAGAGTAAATTGAAGCAGGTTACAAGGACCAAACAATCAGTTATGAACATAATGGAAACACATAGGAAGATGTTTGCCTTTTTTTAAATTTTTTTTTCATTCAGATTATTAACTGATGGAAATTCACAACTAATTTATTAAATCAAAATATTTAGAAATACATTTCACCAGAAATACTGTTCACAACCTCAACTGTACCTCTAATACTCCATAGAAGAATCGAGGCATAAATCAAATGAATTCCAAAAGGTACAAAGTTGCCTCAATAAATACATGAAAGCCTTACTGTTAACCCTGAAAAAACTACCCTAGAAATAGTCTATAAAGCTTTTCTATAACATTTTCAAAAGGACCATTTCCCCTCAGGCTCCCAAGAATAATGAGATAGACAAAAGACAAAAATGGGGTTCCTTTATTTCTAACACTACAACCACAAAATCCAGCCTTAATCATTAAGCTGAGGACTTATAGTGGTTCTAGGTAAAAACAAAAATTAGATTACAGCTGACACAACCTCTTGGCAAAAAAATACAGTAAGCACATTGTTCAGAGATACAGCTACCCTGTTTTAATTTGGATTGAGATTATGATTCCAAAGTGTTAAGGATGATCAGAAGGATCACTGTTTGGCTCACACTTGAGATCACTCACAGAGCAGATGAACTAGATCTTTAGGTGAAATTTAAACCAAATGATACAGTTCAAAGGACAGATATAATGGTCTCTAATCACTCAAGAACACTCAGTCCACAGGCAAAGGCCCACTTGAAGAATCCCTCCCTGAAAAACTGCTGCCTGAACCAACAGCAGGCCATCACTCCCCACCCAAAATGAGTGCTATCTTCTGGAAAACTAGTTCACTGGAAGGTTCTGTGAAGTTTAGAAGACATGCAAAAAGACTCAGTGAAGAATAAGATTCAATTAAAGAGGAAAGGGAGCACCTGATGGAAAGACCAATGCAAATATAAAAACTACTTCCTCTTAGAACTTTTGCTTTATTTCAATTATTTCTGTTAAACTTTACTTGTACAGGTAAATCTCAATCAGTTCATTTAACAAAGTATCTTTTCATCCTGCAGCTCGGTATGGAACACTTATCTACAGAATCTGATTCAAAGACCTTACTAATCTTCCAAATTCACTTTGTAAAGTTCTCATCACTGTATTGCATATAGCTGCATACATTAATGAACAGCATACATGTACAGTAAGTCCAACATTTGAACACTTCAAAAAATGCCATCATTTGAAAAACCAATCATTTATTCCTAATATATTTGTTTCTAATTTTGGTTGAAAGAAAGTAAGACACACAAATTCAGAAGTACTCACCAAATTTTTAATATCTTGCTTATGATGACCCAACATTTTTCCACTTTAAGTATACATAACATACTATTTAAACATGCATTTATAAATTCAAAACACAGGTTAAAATGAACTTCGGCTGCAGCTAAAAAATTTGTAACACTTTCACAATAATATGTTTTCATATCAGACTCCATAAAGGAAGTCTACATTAGAATTCAGACTCTAAACCCAAAACTGCTTATACTTCAGCTTTAGGAAAACCATCCAATGCTTTTTGTGGATTGTTGTCTTCATGTCCATTAACCACATAATGGCTTCAATAAGCATCAGAGCCATGGTTCTCACCAGAGAACACATTCAGAGTATTGAAGTTCTGCTACCATATACACCCTTAAACATCTCCATTTCAGTAGTCTTGGCGGACAGTCCTTTTGTTCAAGTCGTTTTCCATGGACACATATCAGTGATTAGAATATCTTCCCATCAAAAATTAGATTTCGGCTCTAGGCTTTCCACAGACTGAGGACTTAGTTAGAAGTTTCCAGATCCCAGAAGAGCAATCCTGCTCCAGTTCTGTTTTTAGCCTCCTCGTGGCATTTTCCATCTCTGTTATCAAAGCTCTTTCAATGCTCAGCAAGGAATGTAAGATTTACACTGATGATATACACAAAAGAGAACCCTGAAATTCTGATTACCTTCCTCAGAATCTCACTCGCACAACATGTAAGTTACAAAGAGATCCAAGGAGTCTGAAGCAAGGGCGAAAACTTAAGATTTAAGTTTTCTCCTCTCAATTGATTTGATCTCCTCTCAATTCAGCCCTCCCATTTTTAACTTTGGTGCTAAACATAAAAGAATAAACTCCAAGCTGCAGTATGGATATGATATTAAATACTAGGTAAAAACAGTGCCAAGATATAACCCAAGAGGAAGCATTCTTCCTCTTACCTCTGTCCTAAAGTGCAGGGAACTCTTCGACATTTCTATCAGAGCTTGTCCTGCAACCACAAAAGCTGTGTTCAGAGGAAACGGGTTTGCAAAAAACCTACCTCAACAGCCCTAGACAAAAGTCCCTACTGTTTGGCTTTTCTTTATTTATCAAAATGTGTTTAGAAAACAGCATCAAGAAACTGAATTCTGAAATCTGCACAGATTACAGAACTCAAGCCTGGCAATGGAAATTCCTAGTCCATTCAGAACTCTGTCCACGTAGTTGTTGCAATATGCTTATACTTCAAGTGTGAGATCAGTAATGTAAACCTTCCAATATTATACACTATGAAATTTGAAACTTAGTACCATTTGGTAGGTCAAATACTGTAAGGAGGAACTTAGCCCAACTCAGAAAAACAAAAATGTGGGAACTCTAACCCTACAGGCAGATGAAAACATATACTCAAAACTGAACCAGGATGCCCAAAAACCAGACTGAAAAACAGCTCAGTAGGTAAAGCTAACATTTGTCTCCAGGTGTAGATGGTGCAATCAGTAAGGTAAGTAGATGTAGTACCTTTGATTACACACTAGTTCAGAATTAAGAAAACAGGACTAACAAAAATCCCTAGGTATGTCTCCAGTACAGCTGTTAACAAAAGATGTACCACAGCTGAAACCGAACTGTTTGCCCTACTTAGGAAGCACTGCTGGTGCAACGACTAGACGAGAAATTGAGTGATTTCCTTTTAAGTGATAATAGACAGACCTTCCACCAGGACCAAAAAATACCAGAGATCAAGGAGAAAAAAAACACAAGCATTTTTCAACATTACTATAACCCGCTTTTTTGTAGATTTTCTTTAAAACACAGTTCATCACTCCAGAATTTGACTGTGCAAGGGAAACACTGTTTCTGAGAGTTGGAAACAAAGTTCAATTTCTACTAAAAAGAGTAAAAAAATAAACCCACAAAACAATCTTTTTTTTTTCTGAAACAAATGGGGCAGATCTGTACTACCTTTTCAAACATGGCATTTCTCTATCAACCATCTCCATCTAGTGGGATCAGCGATGTTTGTAATTGCAGAGTTTTCCAAGCTGCATCAGAAATCATTATCCTCTGTACAAAAATACTTTGTCTTTCCTTCAATAGAGCCTTTATCTACAAAAATATAAGTACTCACCTCATGGTAGTTTACTTGGAAACCTAGGGGTATTTTCTCAGTTGAATGTATTAGCTATCTTGCAAGAGATTATGACAAAAGCTATAGAGATATCAATATTTCTGAAGTAACATACTACTACCTGCAAATCCCAGTGAGAGTTCAATAAAATATTTATTTTCAATGCAAATCCAAAATTCTACGAGTTACTGGAAGATGTAATGCATATCCCTTTATCTCATGAACAACTGACTTGAACAATCATATCCCAAAATCAAGTGTAAACTCTGATTTGTTTAGGTTTAAACAGAAATAAAGGGAGGGGTAAAAAGGTTATAATCAATTATATCCATAAATCAGTTTAAAAACCTGGTGTGGAAAAAGAGATTAATTTACCTTTAGTTTATCCGGTGAAGTGTATGGAGCTTCAGGGGCATAGATTCTGAAAATATCAGCAAGACAACATGCTACCAACAAACGTACATCCTTATCAGGATGTTTGAGGAAAAAGTCTGAAGCAAGATGTAAAGCAAGATTTAGATAGAGTTCCTTTTCTTCTTCAGAGTCCTGGTCCATATCCATGAAAGTTTTCACAACCATCTAAATAAGACAGACACACATTGGTACATAAAATTAAACACTCTGTGTAACAGGGTCCTTTGTAAAAGTTCCTTTTCTGGTTTTGTGTAACTTCTAGCAGAAGCAATTTTACTAAATTTTACACAAAATGTTTGTTTCTCCCTAAACTATTCAGAGTTATGATTTTTTTCCTTCTATTCTCTTTCCATTTCAGGTTTTTCTCTGCTACTGCTCTGAAAACAAGTCTATCCCTCTCTGGGGTCCAGAAGCAAAGCACATACTTTCAGCAAAAGCATACATAAATCCAGGTAGCCCTGCAGCATGGATGCTGTCCAACAGGACTAAAATGCCCACTAGTATTATAAGGATCCAGTAGGCTGAAGCTATGGAACAAAATAAAAAAAGAGTCTGGGACACTACATATTTAACATACTAAAAAAAACAAAAGCAAGAAAATTTATAATTACTACCTGCTAGTTCGTGAGAATTCTTATATTTTAAAAAAACTGTCTGAAGGAGAAAAATTTACTGATAATTTTCTCCAATTCTTTACTTGAATCACAGAGGCAGAGTTATTTTGAGAAGCTTGACTCTTGTTAAAAGTAACAAAACAGTAATAAAGACTTAATTACACAATCCTGAGTGTTAAAGTCAAAGCTCCCATCTATTTCACCAGTGCAGGAAGAGCTATTTTTCCAAGAATAATGATGTCAGTGAAGTTCTTAAACACACACCCCCCACCAAATCCTGTAACACTGCACAATATTTTACTTTGCTATAGTTTGTTGTTTGGTTAGGTTTATAAAAGATTTAATATAACTGGTCAGGGAACAACAAATCCAATTTAAAAAAGAAAAAAAAAAAAAAAAAAAAAACTTCTGCATAATAAGGAACACAGAAGATGTGGTTTTCAAATACATGAGAATCCTTTACTAAAAGAAGACCAGTAGCTTATGCAGAGATATAACTTCCACTGCAAGAAAAATAAAGTCCTCCCGTCAGACACAAGATGAATCGTTTGAAGTGCACTGGTGCCCTTACAACTATTAATTTATAAATCACAAATGTTTTAATTTCTATCAAAAGTAGATAGATTTATGTGGTTAACAAGGTCATGAAAAAATATTCAGGTGTCAAAAGTGTTCTCACAACACATACGGATTTTGCCTACTCTAGAAATGAACCTCCAGTTTTAGTTCCCTGACAACATGAACATCCATACTCATCAGCACAACAAAGTTCAGTCATCTTGTCTCCAGAGCAATCTGTCACAGTGTTTAAAGGAAAACAGGTTGTTCTAGCATAGCTTTCTAGCTTCCTGGAAAGCAATAGGTTAGAGGATTCCTGAGCGTGAAATCACACCCAGACCACCATGATTAATATTCCTGGAGCTTCATCTTCCAGATGTGACCCATATTTCTTAAATCCATTCAATTTTTACTACATCAGTCTACAATAACAAGTTTTGGAATTTACTTATATAAAACTTAAGGAAAAGTATATAATTAGACTGCTAGTCTAAAATTAATGTTTCCTTAGATGATGCCTTGGTTCTTATGTATTAAAAAACCTGCAGAAAAATGCTTCTCTCACACTGTTCATCATTTCCAAGTGTTTAACACCTTCTTGCTGTCTCCAGTGCTAGTTTATGACTATAATCATTTAGTTTCTGTCTCCCTTCCAGATCTATTATAACTTGGAGAGGATGTCATTGAGAAATGCAGATTTTTATGTAAGTTATGCTAATTCAGAAATTCATTGTGCCTATTTTCCATAGATTCTCTGATTTACCAATAATTCATATTCATATAAATATACTGCGATAAACAGCAGAACTTCTGCTTGTGCAAATCAAAACAAAATCCACAGAAAAGTTCTTCTTCCCTCATATGAATTTGGCAGTCAGAGCAGTTAAGAGGCTAATAGTTCACTTATTTATCAACTGCTGCTCTTTAGCATCTTCAATGGTGTTTATACTTAGGTTTATACACTTGTGTTGTAGCCTGACTCATCCAATCCTTTATAAAAGAAATATTGTGCAGTTTTCTCCTTGCCTGCTGAATTCACAGACAGAATAAACAGCTGACAAGACACACAGGACATCCTACAAAGTACACTCCTCCTGCAAGACAAATCAAGACAACAGAATAGAAGGGACTAAACATTCAAGGTCAAAAATTAAACTATAGCTGAAAATCCATCAGTAAGAACTCTGTGCAGCATTTCCACAAGTTGAAAAAAATATGCAAGTGCTTACAACGAATATTTTAATAGAAAATATTTGGAATGAGGAATCACTCATATGTAAAGTTATAAATGTTGTATTTTATACAACATCATAGGATGCAGTATACTGACTAAAGTCTATCAGCCCAAATCCCAAAGCATAGACAAGTTACTGAAAGGAGAAGAAAAGCAATCCTTGTGGTTTTGGATTTAATTTGGTTTTGTTCATTTACCAGTAGTTGCAATTGACTTAAAACTACTCCTTAAGAAAACAAACTCCAAACTAAGCTCTTCCATCTGTTAGAATACTTAAGGTTCCTCTCCCACATCTGCTCCCCTGTTTCACAGGGCAAGCCCAAGTTGCAGGCATTCCTTCTGCACAATACAGGCCTGGCTTTTTGTGAGAGTACTTGAGTAGATAAAGAGTTGCAGTAACATAATTAGCCCCCAAACATGTCCTTCCTGTAGAGTTAGGCCAATAAAGTGGTCAAGAAATTCAAGACAAAAATACATAGTATAATCAAAGACTATCTTCACCATTATAGAGGCTAAAATAATGAGAACAAAGGGGTTTATAATCAACTCAAAGAGATCAAAGGTATAAAAGGAAAGTATTCTGAGTCATGGAAATTATTTCCAAAATTATTACTCTCCTTTAGAGAGGAAAATACTGGGAAAACAATATAAGTACTGACTTACTGTAGGAGCTGAAATAAAGTTTAAGTGGTATTTAAAGTTAATACAGCTCATTTCTATTAGTGATTTTTAAATTAATTTTAACATTTTTGGACAAGCTCCATCAAGGAAAGGGTAGAAGAGAAGGTACAAATGCCAACAGCTTCTTCCCTCTAAGCATAGCAAAGGTAAAGCCCAAAGGAAAAAAAAACAAACAAAAAACCAAACAAACTTTCAGATATAAAATATAGTAGGATCACTGAACACCATTTACAAGAAACTTTAGTCAGCCAACAATTACTAGCTTACTAACCTTTAGCCTTCTCACCATCTCTTCTTTAGATATTTTATCAGAGATTTCTTTGACTCCCGGAGGATATGTGATTTTTCCATCATTGGCTCTCGTCTTTGAATGAGCCATGATTTCACGTTTCAAAACTGCAGAAGGAAATGAAGACAATGTTAACTAGTTCATGTTTACCCTATCTGCCCCACTATGACAAATAAATATATCATATACTAGATACATACTGACAAAACCCATACAAATAGCAATAAAATTAAAAAAAAAAAACAAAAAACCAACAAACCAAAACAAAACAAAAAAAAGACAAAATATTTTGACTGGTTTCAGCAAACAGCAATGGTTTTGATATCCAGGTTGATTGTCCTATGACACAATAAAACTTTCAAGTATACAACAGAAAAAAGCTAAAATTCCTCATTCCTGAACGTATCTGATCTTTACACAAGATGCAACAAAGCATTTTCTTATCATAGCATATGATCTGTTTCCACCACTTGGTAATAATAAATCCTAGCCAGACTCTCAGAGAACAGACATCTGAAGTGGACTTTGTGCTCTATTTACTTGTTTGGAAAACGCAATTTCCCCAAAAGCCTGAACAGTGGTCTGCTGAAGTGTTACACATCACTAATTTTAATTTGCCAATACTGCCAGATAAGCAGCTGATAGAGAAAGAAAGCAGGGACAGAGACAGAGCAGATCAAGTCAGTCTGTACTCTGTAACATTAAAGCCAGATTTTCAAGCAAAAGACTGCAGATAAGCAACAGTATCTGCTTCCTAAATTACAGCTAAGAAAAGAACTGTTACTTGGTTTCTAAGTTCCTTTAAACTGATGCAAATGTAGATTGCCACCTAATCCATTCTAAATTATGCAAAGTTCCACGGTTGTAGAGCAGGAAGCTAAACAGAAAGTTTTACTTATATAAAAGCAACCTTTACAAAAAACAGTGAAAAAAACTAGATGGCATGTGTTGGGACAACTAGGATTTCAGATAAAGACTGTACCAGGGCAGCTACAAAAGAAGAATGTGACAAAGGAAACATTTCTTTGCCATTGTCTTGATATTATTATTTATTTAGCTAAAAGTATGAATCAGTTCTAACAGCCATCATTGTCTTGAACTGTGAATACCAAGTCAGGCATTTTCTTCTGATGGACCTCCTATACCAGGATCTCTGTATACCCTGAACTTCTTGGAACTATTAACATCAAAAATAAACATCACACAAAATCCACAAGCAGAGGTGGTCTAGCATCATGTTCCATAACAGCAACAATTAAGACTCATTGGCCTCCAAGTCAAGGTCATT